>CAJQUW010004007.1:0-600000 GCA_907163375.1 Prostheceraeus crozeri
TTTCGCATTGACATCACAATGCTTAGCTTTCGAAATGCAACGGTAAGATCTTCACCGAGGCAGTAGCTGACTGATGTGAAGTTAAATTTTAAATTACAATCATGTTGAATGTGGAAAGCTATTCAATTTGAGCTCTTCCCTAAAACGAGCCAGGAGTGACTTGTGCATTGTGATAGATATCTACAATTGTAAGATTCGACTGTTTTCTTTGGCAAAACAAAGTTTAGAAGAGGTGCAACATCAGTGACTTTATGAACGCATCTGTTAATATATTCAACTGTTTCAGGACGTTGTTGTATACGTCAACACCAGGTATAGGAAATATTTCATTTCAACTAAGTTTTCTTTTATGTGGTTTGTTAGCACATTTTTATGATATTATTCCGATCACAAAAAACTTTTTTAATCCAATAAATTGATTGTGCTTTGTAAAAGTGATATTCAAATGGCTGCAGACCAAATTCGCCATTAGGCAATTGTTTGCTGGTCGTGTTATTCAAATGATAGAAAGTTTGTAAATTTTGTGCTTGAATTGTATTGAGATCAGAATGAGTTTGTTGTGAAAACAAAAATTCCCCACCGTATTTCATTTTCGATAACGTTAGCATGTCGAACGTATTCCTTTCACTGACGAATCATTCACATGTCCAATTCGTTAATTTTTTGCTGTCAGATAGGCAAATTTGTTAACCTTTTTTCACAAGTATGCAAGGTGCTTTTTAGTGTTATGTGAGAGCCATTGACCCAGATTATTTATAATTCCTGTACATTTTTCAATTCGTCTCTTCTCGACGTTGGAAGTCATTGTCAAGATATTCATGATCATATTTATCATTTTGAATCTTTAACTTTTTTTTTTCATATTTAATTTTCAGTCCTTTTTTCCGACAAAAGAATGTGAACAATTTTTGATTCTTGTTCAATTAAAGCAGTTTTATGGTACTCATTAGCACAATGTCATTGGCGTATTATTAAACAAGGAATTTTGATATGACCGATATTTGCTGCATTGAGTTCCACGGTGGGAGAAACGTATAGGGTAATCTTTTGACAAAAATGTACAAGCAATCTGTTGACACTTTTGGATAGACAATTATCAACCCTTCAGGAAATGTAAATTTCAAAATCTTCATCGGCATCTTTTCTTGCAAAGTTAAAAAATGTAAATATACTACTTATTAAATTTGCTGATCGGATTAGTGACACTCTTATTCAATCCATGCAGTAGTAAGAAAAAAATGTACAAGTACAATCTATGGTCACTCGATAGACAGTAGATCAGGGCTACAATTTGAGACTAGTTTTAAGAAATTCCATCGATATCCGCATGAATAGTGCTATAGTATGTGCCACAAAGTACTACTTCTTAGTAGTAAGTAGTATGTGTCAGTCACTGTCAGGTAATTTGAAAATTGTACAATCTTCTGCTTGATGTCATTTGTGAAGATCACATCATTTGCATCGTTTTAGTGGTAGTTTCTTCAAAATTGATCGATAGCTTCATTTGCAGCGCACACTTTTATAAAGGAAGTATGTCATGTGAATATAGGGACTGGCCAAATCTCTTGCAATTGCGTATTAATATATTAGCATCTTATAGGCAATAGCATGCCATGCTATGTTATATAAACTTGTCAAATGTTATTTCATTCGATTCGTCTTGTTGAGACGAAAGAATTTTAGAGCAATTATCGGCGACGATTTTCAAAATTAGGATTCATTGTGATAATTCGAAACTTATTTCAGGACAATTTTTTAAGTTAATTTTATGCTATATTCAGACATTTCTCTACGTGTTTACGCCATCACTCTGGAGATGTTGCTACTACTCTGTAATGGTCAGTGTTATCTAGCTAGCAGTTTCAGTTTTTCGAAACAATGTAAGAAGCTAATATACATGTATACTTCGTTCTTTTTTATGTAAACTGTTTTTTGTCGATGTTTTGTTTAAATGCTTTAACCTATTTAGTTTCGGAACGAGTGAAACTCTTCTAGCTTTTCACGACAAGCTCTTTATTATCTTGAAAATCTGTCTGAAAGTTTATTGTTAGACTCTGACTGCTCTAGCAATCGGTGAGACATAAGTTTTTCACAAATAGTCGGAGGATAAATACATGTATGTGCAAAGCATAGGCTAATGGGGGATTGCGATGATATTTAAGGACAATGTTTGATACGAACTAATTAGTAAACCAATCTCACACATAACTATGAATTAGCAGGTGTGGTTTTTACCTAGCTTACCTATCAAATGGAGATTTAATATTGAGAAATTAATAATATGTGTAGGCTATTTACATGGTTGCTTCCTTCAGATATTTTCGATTTCATCAATTTTTAAAGCAAAATTTGTCTGTAATTACTTGAGAAATAAAATGAAAAATACTGCGAATCGAAATTTACGGCACTGGGGTTCCTTATTAATTTGCGCTTTGCCTCACTGCTGTGCCATTTTGCATCAATTACTTTTTAAAATTTAAGGTCAACCTGGTTGCTGCTCAGTCTCTACTTCTTTACGTTTACTAATGCGTTGTACCTCATAACTTGTTTCTGTTTTTTTCAGATGAAAATGCCTTACGAAAACGATGTATGAAGATATTAGGAAGGTGGTTTGCTCTATTATGTATGCAAAAAAGAGAAAGTCCATGCGAGGAATATCAAGTGTGATTCATGATACAAATTAAAGAAATGTTTTGATGAATATGATGCAAATGACCCGCGATCTGCCCAGTGTTGTTTGCCAAACGTTTGTTTCAAGTATTTCATGAGTACAGAAGAGGTTGCTTCAGACGAAATATACAAGTTTTTGGACTCGTGCTAATCTCATGCCTTTGAAACCCACTACGCGTTGTCCAATAAAAAGTTGTGTCTTCGCGATTGTACTGTCTGTGAAATTGGACGATCAAACATTCCAATCTCCTTGTGATGTACATGTACAGAAAAACGCCCTCTGTCGGCCGACCAACGAAACCATTTAAACCAGAGAACGCATGTTATAATTGTTTGTAATCTTTTGTTTGACGTATATTGCGAGAGGGGGTCTCTCACAGTTGCACACAAACCTCAAAACTGATAATTTGAAAATAAGTTTGTTGATATATCTCACCGCAACAATCAAAAGACCATCTAGCTAGCCAGAATAATCAAGAGAAAATCGCAAACATCCTCCTATCACCAATGTTATCTCAATCAACAGGGGAGATACACTTTTTTTGGTGACCCTAACGTCACCGAAAAAAGAAATGATGAAGAAACACTGAATCATGTTTTAAGCGCAACAGATCTAGGGGATATCAAATAGCCTGAGTTCTCTGGCACCAACCAAGACAATGAGATTATGGCAACAAGAATTAGAAGCTGCGAACTGGTAGGAGAAGTTCAGTTTGAAATTGGAAGTCGGCAAGTCTTGTTTGAAAGATCCCATCAACATCGGTTGAAATTTTTACAGTTTCAGAATTCTAAATGTCAAGCAGAAACAATGAAGGCAGCAATGTCAAGCAAATATTTAAGTCAATGTGTGAATACTATCTGACTTGCTAAATCCGTGATTCGTCAGCGTGGTTTGTGAGGATAAAGACATTCTTCTCAGAATTGGGATATGAGGGTGTGACGAATTTTCTTCCTAGTTTTGCTTGAATATACAAACTAACTTCTGAAGCACTCATCAGAAACATGATACGACGACAAAAAGGAAGGTATGTTTAAAGACAGCTGTGGCGTCAAGGAAAAATTTTGTTTTTAGCCATCGTACACATGTTCAGGAAAAATTTCCGGTAACCTATTGGACTATATGCACTTCCCTCGATATTAACTCAGAACTGCAGTTCCTACCACATCCTGTGATGATCGCGAGTGACTTGACAGTTGACCAAATCTGGCTAGGTTTGATGGGGCATGGTTCAATCATCCTGCGGGAATGGTTGTGACACCAGAGAAAAGCAGATAAGCTGGTTCAGAAGGGAACTCTCGGACTTTCGGAGTCGCTTGCGTAGTAACGTCTGGGATTTTTATCATTCTGGGACATGTGCTCAATATAAAGCAAAAACAATTTGGATAATTTCCTGTGCACCTGCCTAATATCCTTCGGTTTCCAGATGTTGGACAACCTCACGTGGTGGGGAAATTTTTCCCACCCCCCGAAATTACATCTGTTGATCGGGATTGTGACAACAAAACTATTCACGGAGCTGTTTGAATGGTGTGGAGCGATGGCTGCACGCTGGCTCTCAGAGATTCATGTAGACAGATGAATTCTTATCATGGTGGATCATTCACAGGAAAGGAAAATTCTTGCCAAAAAAGATGATTGATCAACATCAGCAAACTGCATAAGTATTGGCATCAGACGAGGAAGTATGCAAACCGTACAATAGAAAGCCTTCGAATCTTTTCAAAAAGTGTGTCGATAGCTGTTTCGCGGGGTCGGGGTTCTCGCTCACACAAGAACAGTGGGTTATCAAAGTCCCAACTTCCGATCATGCGTCACATGGATGCCTAACATGAAGTTAGGCGGGAATTCGAATTACTCACCCACAAGTGCCATTTGTGATTTTTCACTGTTGAAGAATTTTGGCGTTCGCGAAAGAGATTCACGCGGCCGAGGAGGGACATTGCGATCTTATATGGGGGCGAACCAAGGCTTCCGCGAGTCTGTGTCAAAAGTTCACACCACGACAACGATTTTGATTCACACTGGGAGAAATTTCAAGAGTGAACAAATCTCAAACACCTCACACAACCTTCTTTTGTTTGGATCTCATGTTATTGAGAAGCTCTGTCCGCGTCATAATAACCAATGCTCTGCTTCTTATAAGTAACAGCTACAGGTACAATGTATTTGAATGTTTGTGTACATACTTCTTACGAGACAAAACATGTAAATTTGTTTCATACACGGAATATTTTATTAAGCGGAGGTCTTCAATATTCATTAAATATCTGGATTTAATTCGGCTCTCCCGAATATTCAGCGATAATTGACTTTGCAAGCGCGCACCCTTTTACGGGTTTCCCACCTTTTTGTGCTTATTTTGAAAACTTGTTTGGAATCTGCTGATGGTTATCTTCAATAGTTTCAGACATATACTGTGCCCAGTCAGACTATCAGGGCAAACCCCATTTAGTAAAGAAAACACATCCTAACTATTGTTTCACTAAACTTTGCAGTTTTCGTCTTCCTCTAATATCACAAATTTTGAATCTATATACATGAAACGTGTTGTAGGGGTCTCACTCGTCACAATTGATGGAAATAAAATAACGAGGTGTAGCGGATGATACATTATAATAACCTGGTGACTGACCGTCGATGCTGTGATATCTGACCTACATTTTATGTTTTGGTCCATCACAGCATAATGACCGCAATTCCTGGTCGTAAATAGGATCTAACACCCCTTTGCCCCCACCCCTAGCTTCGGATAGTATTGGCCTTGTGACGAAGGGTGGGGCATGGGAGAGTAAAAAAATCATAACAGGTAAAACTCACTCATACATGTAAATGCTACATAACTTGATTTCGCAAAACCCATGTTAGAAATTAGTGTGGGAATCAATCTGCAACATTTTAACGGTTTGAATTTGAAAATATGTCGCCCCTAATTGCTCTAAAATTCTTCGTACTCAACAAGACGTATCGATTGATATATCATTTGACATGTTTATTTACACTTTACATGGCAAGCTATTGCATTTAAGATGTAATAGTTTAAACGCAATTGCTAGAATTTGCCCGTCCTGTTCACATGACATACTATTTTAAAAGTGTTGTGCTAATTGAAGATATTCGATCAATTTTGATTGAAACTTACCACTAAAACGATGCGCAAATGATTGTTGATCCTTCCACATTGACAGCAAGCTGTAGTTTGTACAATTTTTCAAATTTACTGACAGTGACTGACAAATATTAGTTACTTCTAAGAAGTAGTCACTTTTGGACATTACTATAGCACTAGTCAGGCGGGATAACGATGGGAATTTCTTAAAAATGAGTCTCAAACTTGTAGCCCTGATCTCTGTCTATCGAGGTGACCCATTGTTTTGTACTTGTACTTTTTTTTCTTACTCGCAGGGATTGATAAGAGGGTCATATCGATCAGCAAGTATTTTATAAGTATATATTTACATTTTTTAACTTGGCAAGGAATAGATGCCGATGAAGAGATTTGAAATTTACATTTCCTGAAAGGGGTTGATATATTGTCTATTTAAGTATTCCCCAAATAGTGTCAACAGATTGCTTGTACATTTATTGTACATTTTTTTTCCAAATCTGATCTCCACTTTCTCATCCGAACCCTCCTTCATGACGATTTCCAACTTTTCTCATCCCAACACCATCAACATCCACCCTTTCCTCACTCTATCCTTCCCACATTCCACCCCTTCTCCCTTCCGAGATTCCATTCCTAGCTGGAAAACTCCTGCCTTCCCTCCAGAGGGGGGGACCCGTTTCTTCCTCTCGGACCCATTCCTCCCAGCACATCCTTGGCCACTTCCTTCCTCTCGCCAGGGGGGGGCTGAGTCAGCATGATGACTCATCATTTCACATTTTGTCCTTGTTTTTGGCACGGGGTTGCTACTAATGGTATTTCGTCACTATCAGTCATAATTTTGTTGAATATATTTTGTAAAAATGTGTATTGAATTGTCATTGAATTGTCATCTGTTTTAAACATTTCATACACCAATCTATCTGGACCAATTTATTAACCGCTTTTCATCAATTTCACAATTTGCTTTATTTAGTTTTTTGTGATTATGTTATCCAAATGTTCATCGCAGATAATTTCTTTAAGGTCAATTTCATGATCAGCAATTTTGTAATAAGAATGATAACGGGCTATATTTAAAATTTGGTTAAGGAAATCATGAGCAGATAGATTGCTTGTTATTACAGGTTTCTTATTTTTGTTAATTAACTTCCAATAGCTTTTTTGATCATTGGTCTCCTTAGCAATGATAAGTTTGTTAATAGTATCACTATTATCTTCCGTTTTTCTTTCCTAATTTCTGTTTGTAATTGTCTCTTGGAGATAAGCAAATTTTTCAAATTGTAATCAGATTGATTCTGTTTGAAAATAGCAACCTTTCTCCTATGTAAATTTCTAAACTCTGTTATATTTTCTGAATATTTTGATTTCTGAATTCTATTTACAGGTATAGTAGATTCATCTTTTATTTGTAAAAGCTCTGCATGTATGTCATTACAATCCATCAATTGAGCGTCAATTTTTTTCGATAGACCCTCAGAATTTCTTTGAAATATATCATCATGCATTACTTCCGTGTGTCCATTTATAGGGAAATATTTTACAGTGCTGGAAAGGAATTTGCTTCGATTCATTATTTCCTTTTTGTACAGTATTCACTTTTAATTTTAGAGTTATTTTCATCGGTGAATGGTCAGCATATAGGACAGGGTGATTGATTTTAAGTTTATCTAATAATGTCAAAATTGATTCTCACAAGATGAAATAATCTATCATAGACTTCTTTACTGTATTATTTTGAACACAATGAAAAGTGCACGTACCCCTAGATTCTTCTATCTCAAATCTACCATTTGCTATTATCAATTTAGTTTCATTGTAAAATTTTAGGTTATCACGACCATAATTGTTTAATCTTATTTCAACAGATACTCTTTTTGGAAAACCGAAGTGTAAGTTGTCATTTTCTAGTCCAATTCGTCCATTCAAATCTCCGATAAGGATTATATCATCATACTTTTAAAGAAAAGTTGTCTGGAAATTAAAAATAATCCAAGCTAGACTAATTGTGAACTTCCAATCACTGAATCTAAAAATATCTAGAATCGCGCGATTTTCGATTAATCCTGCGCTGAGTCCACAGACCAAGGATTAGGGAAGACTGCCTGCTCTCATCAACACGTGAAGCCGGTGAACAATTCATAACAGTGTCTCTCGCCAGAAAATACTTGGGCAAGAAGTTGGCGGATACTATTAGAGTCGCGGCAATTATTCATTGATAAAAGCGATCATAATTAGAAGCTCACATGATAAAGGCAAACATTTACACCATTTCCATTTATATACAGGGTGCGAGAAAAGTCCTTGCGGATTTTTGTCAACTTTATATTTTGCTATTCAATGATCAAATATCATTTCTTCAGTGACCAATATGTGGCAATGCGTTTGTAGATAACTCTGTCACTCGACTATTATGCATGCCAAGTCTTCAGATTTAACACATAGTGAGCTTTATGCTATTCAATCAACAAAATTTAAATTGATTACTTTCCATACGTTTTGTAAACTCGACATTTCATTGTGCTATTTTCGATGCTTTAAAAAGCTATGCCACTTGTTTTTCCTGAGCTCCATGGATTTCACATTTGAATCTAGCTACGAGATTTGATCTCATTTTAATCAAATCAACAAAGTTGTGCTTCAAATAGCTATGCCACTCGCTTTTGCTGAGCTCCATAGATTTCCAATTTAAATCTAACTTCGAGGATCGATCATTAAATGACGGACTAAACCATGGATGATTAACCTTAATAAATGTTATGCCTTGAAAAGCTATGCCACTTATTTTTGCTGACCAGCATAGATTTCACATTTGAATCTTACTACGAGATTTTTAATTTTAATCAATACATTTTATACACTGTGTTTATAAACTCGATACACTGATGGATGTGAGTAATTTGATATTGTGATGGAATTTCTCGACAATAGAAAAAGTTTATTGCACATCGTGGGCCATTTCTTTCAATGTGAAGAAAGTGCTCGTCAATTCAGAGAGAAATTTAACAAGGAACCCCATCGTCGAGAAACAATCTTATATTGGAAGAACAAACTTCTTGAAACGGCAGCCTGTCCCACGACCGACCCAGAAGTGGCAGACCATGACAGCATCTGGAGATGAAAACAGCAAAAGGTAATTGAAGCTGTCACTGAAAATCCTTCAACTTCGACAAGAGCGAAATCGAGGATGTCGGGATCTCTGATTTCACTGTCCGAAAAATTCTAAAGCCGAGCATTATCATCCATACAAAGCGCTATATTTCAATTTCTTTGTGATGGGACGAAGACCGCCGCTTACAATTTTGTGAAGAAATGAGGAGAAAATCGAGAGAAGATCCTGCTTTCCTCCGAAAGCTAACATTTTCGGACGAGTGTGTCATGTCGTTGACAGGCAACATCAACAAGCACAATGTGCACTTTGGACTACGACGAACCGAATATTAGAATGACCAACCCAGGCAAGACTCCTAGCTCACCGTGTGGGCCTGTATAGGCTATTCCGGACTTCTTCTCTACGATATCAGTTCAGAAACCATGAATGGAAAGAGATATTCTGATCTTCTGTTGAACCAAGTCGTTCCTTATTTCTCTCGTGGCACTGGAAGAACCCTTCTGTTCCAGCAAGACGGAGCGCATCCCCATTACTCTCTTTCAGCGCGTTAAATTCTAGAGACTCATTTGTCCAATCGCTGGATCGGCAGGAGAGGACCTATTGAATGGCCAGCAAGATCGCCGGACTTGACACACTGCGACTTTTGGTTCTGGAGTCACCTGCGGCAATTGGTTTATCCTCCAGGTTTTATTTACAGGAACATTCAGGACTTGCGGGAAGAGATTGAGCGACAAATGAACAACATTGCTCTCTCTTACTACCGTGATTCGTTGAGGAATTTTCAGAAACGTTTTCTGAAGTGCATTGAGCATGACGGTCAGCTATTTGAAGAATAAAAATGTCAATGAGTACATTGGAATGTTTAGTTTTTATTTCTAGATGGGTTTGTTCAAAGAAAAATGAAAATAAAGTAAAATAATTCACCATGCAATAACAAAATGTAAAGTTATCAAAAATCCGCAAAGACTTTTCTCGCACCCTGTATGTAATCACGCAGTGCGTACGGTCTCTGATACAAGAGTTTATTCAGTCTTTTCGCAATTACAGCTTGATAAAATTGCATCTCTTTGCATGGCAAGTTTATATTTTAAAGAACAATTAGTCGCTTTGTAGATAGATAAACGTTTCTTTTATGAAAGGAATATTATCACTGATCGCCTTCATGATTGCCCGTTTGTACAATGCGTTCATAAAGTCACTGTGCACCTAATAAATCAATGCATGCGCAATACTTTGTCGCTTAGAATTTGCCACGGCACTATAAAAGGTGGAGTTTATCTTGTAGAAACTTCGACTTCTGTGTGATCACAAAATATCTATTTACATACAACAAAAACATTTGAAAATGTCCACCCTGTTCACGAATACAAATGTCAATTCGACGTCTCATATTCTCAAACATTCGGTGAATTTCCTTGTGCCTGATAGCGTCAATTTGCTGTCGGCTGTTTTCTCTAGACTCCTGTAGATTTCGTGACCTGCTTCCGTAAACCTCCTGCTTCACCGCTAACCAACAGTAAAAGTCCAAGACATTCAAATCCGGGATCTAGGATGCCAAACTCCTTCAGAGATAACTTGTTTGAAATATTCCACTAAAATATTGAATTGAGGAATTGGCGGTATGCGCAGTTGCTCCATCTTGCTAGAAATAAGTAGTCAAACTTTCATTGTCACATTAATTCGTCAACGAGTGAAGCAATCATTTTGTCAAATAATTCTTGCAATAGTAGTTGAATATCGGCCCAAGCATTCGTATTCTTGACATAAGAGAATGTAATGGCTTCTCAATAAATTCGTGTGGGTTTTCACTAGACCATATGCGGGAACTCTGACTACTGAAATGCCTTGATAGATGAAACCAAGCTTCATCAGAAAAGAAAGTCTTTTCGAGAACATTATTTACATTTAGATTTTCCTTGAACCAAACACAGTACTTCAATTACAAACGTTTGTCATGATCGGCATCATTCAATTCATGTTGGCCAAAGATGCGGTACGGATATAGGCCTATGTTCTTTCTTACAGCAGGATGAGCCGCCGCGAGAGATAGACCCACTTCTTGGGATAAGTGACGCATCGACTTGTTTGGGCAATGAGTCATAGCTTCAGAAATAACATTTTCAGGAATAACTTTTTTTATCACTTAAGATTAGGGCCTAATGGTCGATCTGAGCGTGATGGATCGTGCACCGAGTCAGCTTTTCTGAACTCACTGATTGGACTCCAATCAACATTTCGATGAGGCAAATCAGATGTAGGAAGTTTTTCTAAAAACCCCTTCTTCACCTCATTATTATATTCCCCATTGGCGCGAAAAACATTTTCGACCAAGAAGTTCTTCTCTCGCATTGACAGCATACCATGCTTAGCTTCGAAATGCAACGTACTGATCTTCACCGAGTTAGTAGCTGACAAATGTGAAGTTAAATTCAAATTCTAGATCATGTTGAATGTCGCAAGCTACTCAATTGCGCTTCCCAAACGAGCCAGTGACTCTGTGCATGTGATAGATATCTACAATTGTAAGATTACGACTGTTTTCTTTGGCAAAACAAAGTTAGAAGAGGTGCACAGTGACTTTATGAACGCACTGTATAATGAATATGTTTTACTCCCAACTTATTCGCTAGAATCAATCAATCAATCATGTGCTCGCAATTTATGAACATTTTCAATGCAAATCCATTAAATTTCATCAAGTGCCCCATCAGAATAATTGTGAGTAAGAATTTGATAGTCATGCAATAGATCTTTCATCTATTTCTCATTCTTCAGCAATACTACGCACTTACAACTGAAAGCAATTAATTGCTGATCAAACCGGTTCATACATAATATAGCACAGAGGTCACAGCCGTTAACTTGCTAGCAGTGTTTTTAAGCGGATCAAAATTCCGCTTTCGCTCGCTCACCGCTCAGTTCCTCAAAATCATCCTTTCGCTCACTCACCGCTCAAAATCATCGAATAATGCCGCTCCTTCGCTCATTTCTTGATAATACCCTCCTTAATCCCACAAACATTTTTTTGCTCAGAGCTAATTCCATGCTTTAGATTAAATAAACAGCTTTTAGGGGTTAAAGGGAAATTCATCATTTCATTTTAGTTGAAATTTAAAACACACCATAAAATAATGTAGGCCATCATCATGCCAAATTACCAATTGCACAAAATTAGTTGAAACAATGTATTTTGATGAACATAACCACAGAATTCTTTTTGTATACATAGAAATGGGCAACAATCTGAAGTTAATCTTGCATGATGATCACACGAATCAGTATACATTTCTGGGCGCAATACTCGGAGGAAATTCGCAAGGTGTGTTAAGAAACTATGTAGTCCGTGGACAATTGAAAATATCATAGAAAGCACTTTTAAGACTTCAGATATTTTGCTTTTTTCATTATCTGCTCTTTTTTGTTTTTTCTAAAAATGACTCGCTCAACCGCTCGCTGATGACAAAAAATCAACGCTCGCTCGCACAATTTTTGCTCACAGAATATTTTTTTCGTTCGCTCATCCGCTCATCAAAAACTTTAAAAGAGCCGCTCGCCCCCTCAAAAAACCCTGCTTGCTAGACATTGTTTTATGAGAATTTACATGGTGACAGAGCAAGCAAACGATAGGAGTAAAAGGCGAATAATTTTAAATTATTGTATAGAACCATTTAGCAAGTGCAAAATTTTCTAGTTTAATCCTTTTTATTAGAAGGTTTAATTAATATTTTTTGTAAACTTGACCAATATTAAGCAAGATATTTTATAAAACCATATTCAAGATTTCTGGTCCCATGAACTTCAGGTTGTTTCGGGTGCTGAGCCGGTGGATGAATCAAAACATGTGTCTGATATGTGTTATAGCGAGGAACACAACAGAACACATCTTCTGAATAATTTTAGTCAAGAATAGATTATCAGTTATATTATTTACTTCAATGATAAAAGCAAGATGTGGGCGTAAAATTTTGATTTTATCAGCATCCTCTCAACCTGCTACATGCCTGAGGTGTCACACATTTGTTAATTTAGCAATTTAACCAGATAGTGCATGATGTAATTCAAATAAAACATTGTCATTTACCGATCTTTCATGTTTTGCCGCTGGCTAACTCCAACTTCTTGCCCAAGTATTTTCAGCGGCCGTTGATGTAAACAAAAAATCGCGGCTTCAGCGCAAGTAACGGTGAATGAATGAAAGCAGGCAGTCTTCCCTAATCCTAGGTCTGTGGCTGAGTCGCACGATTCGGAATCGCGTGAAAATCGAATCGCACCCACCACTAATTATAGGTCAATATTTTTCTTCAGAAAGCAACATTTTCTGGTGAAACTTTCTTTACGAAACATCCCTAATGAGTACATTTGACAAAGGATGTGCAAACGAAAGATTGCAATAACCTTGCTTAATCATTGGAGCTGTGAATCTAAAGCAGTAAAGATGGGATGATAGTGTCTATTAATGTCATAGGTCTAAATTTTTCCTTAGAGAGTAAAATTTATTTTGCCAAACAAGCCTAAAGAGTACATTTGACGAAGGATATGAAAACGGAAAGAGTATAATATACTCGCCTGATCCCTAAAGCTTTGAATATCAAACAGTAAAGATGAGATGATAGCGCATGCTTTTGATGTTTAGAAGTTGATAAACAGAAATGTCACCGACGATGTTGTGAATGCAAATTATTCCATGTTTCAGTTTATTCATCTTGACGTTATAATGCGATTTTATAGCGTTCTGAAATCAAGTATCCAAACATCCATTCTCACAAGTTAAACCCTCTGTTGACAGTTAAATAATGACGATGTGAAATTAAAGCAGCTGAAACTTATCAAAAGTCTCACAATTTCAAATCATAGAATGATTAAACTAGTTTGAAATTGCTGAAGGATTTGATGAAAGTGTCAGTATCAGTCATTTCAATCGTGAGCGTTGAAATCATTGTATTAATGATGATAGAATTAATAATGACATTACTCGGTTATTCAAAATACCTAATATGTAATGCACTGAAGAAGCTGAAGCGCAGCGGGAACGAGACGGAAAAGTAAAGTATATTTTTGACCTTGTGCCTCTAATGTTGTCCACATTCTCCACTCACTTATTTTCCCCTGGAAAGTTGATGGCCCACATTAATTTTCGGGGCCGGAAAATGAATTGTGTGACATAATCACATTATGTAGTTTCTCCATACAGTCAGTTACAGGAAATGAATGAATGAACCTTCTTTATACTCGGAAGCACATTAGGCACGGAGCCTTTCTTCCATGTGGCTGAGTTGTTATTTATCCTACTCTCATTCTTTTTTCGCTTCGTATTTATTGCACCGTACCTATTATAAAAGACATAGGTTTGACCCGACAAAAGTTTGAACTTAGGTCTCCCGGACGCAGAGCGAACACTCTACCACAAGGCCACATCGCCGGTGGTAGCTGACCATCATCGCTCAGTGAGCAGGTGAATGGTCAACATTTACGGCGCTTCGAAAGGCGACAAACGACGATTTTTGAGTAAAGCTTCGAAGTATTCAATATTGATGCTGACAAGGAGGCCGCCCTGAATGAGCTGCACGGTGGGAGAACAGAAGGAGGCCATTTGGGTCGAAGAGCCAGCCACTCTGCACAAAGCATCGGAAGGTCTGCTCTTTATAAAAGGTTAGTTCTAGGGATGGGCTTTCGTTGTGGCCTACTGTTGATCATTTTTCAAAAATTTTCAGCAGCACCTAGCTACCCATAGGTTACTAGTTATGAACCGACGTACCTCTGGTAATAGCGAAAGTGATAATGTTCATTCAAATGTTCTTTTCACTTTCTAGAATGCTGACGAAGATCAAGGAATCACAAGAGCGAATGCTACGGTACCATGAACGACCCAATTGTGGGTCTGCCGAATTCGTGGTGGGAGATCGTGTCCTTCTTAGAAATATCAATCGTGACGATCGAAGAGGCGGTGGCATGACATTCACTTGGTCAAGGAAGATCTACATTGTTCACATGAACAAAGACAGGTCCGTTTTCATTCTGAAAGATGGGAGCGGTGTTGTGGTGAAGACAGGCGTCAATGGTTGTCACCCAAAGAACCGATTTTTCCGCAAGTCTAAATAAAAGACTTTTTATTTAAGGGATTGCATATTCATATAATAGAAAGTCATCAAGGATGTCATCCAATTTTGATAGAATTGTATATACTAGTCACAAGTAGTATGATATTCAGTAAACGTACTAATAGAAACTAGTCCGTGCGATGAGACAAAAATTGTCTGATAAGCAGGAAGTTTGTGCGATAATAAGTGGCAGCAGCCAAAATACTGACTTGGCTGATAAATTGTCTGGAAAGTGGCTGGCTGCTTACAGTTTACAGTGTACGCTACAAAAATGCACACTAAGTTTCTCCCCGGAAGATGAACATAGCCACATAATTTCTGATCGGAGACTGTGTGTAGGGTAAGATAAATAGCATAACACCAGTTAATCCAGCCGGTCTGGGAACGGGCGAAACGTGAATGCAAATGCAAATTCAGCAGAAACATGAGGCGAACTTATTGGTCCGCAATTGTCAATAACTGAGGTTAAATTTAAAACACGCTTACCTGGAACAGAAGAATTGATTCTTTTATTTTCTACATGTAATTGAAGAGCCCATGCAATCAATCGACAATCGTAAAAAAGCTTTGATATGTCAGGTTTTTCACGTGTAAATGAACGCTATGTGTGCTGTAATGTTAAGGCACTATCACCCCTAGTTAAATGAATAAAGTATAAACCGCACTAGTAGGGAAGAATGTTGTTTGAGCTTTCGACCGTCCTTCAGACGGTCATAGTCATGAAATGAATGCTGTTCGCGGTGTTGGAAATGTATCATTTTAGATGTCTGAGTCGCCTTGCACATGGCATTCCGCCCCTGCTGTGTCGGCACGCTCTGTTCTTTTCTTACCTGTCATTTTCTTCATTTTCATCTTTTCGTGTACGTGTAGGTGTGGCTGTTTTTCATTCATTTCATGATTAAGACTGTCTGAAGGATGGTCGAAAGCTCGAACAACATTCTTCCCTACTAGTTTGGTTTTTACTTTACTCAATTTGTGCACTTGCTTTTCTTGATTTGTGCAGTTGATGACTTGCAGTTAGGAAAATACTCAAATCAAAAACGTAGCAGAATGTGGAGTGGATGACAAGATGCGAATGACAATTACTGTAGCTACATGATTTACGCTACCAATACAGTAAGCAAATAGTAAGACATCACTATTTATTGAAAATTGAAATTTGTAAAAAGACTGACCATTATGATTGCTTGTCAACTGTGAGACTTAAATGTTACGAGGCTGCAAGGTGCACATTTGGAGAGATCTGATTGCCCTCAAGCAACATTAGTACGCCATTATTTTTGTCTGGAGGCCAAGGTGATGCGATTCGTTGCTACTGCCACTGCCTTAATGAAATGGGAATTGCAAAAGTAATACATGTACATGCAGTTCTAGCAGAGAACATGCACACGTAATTCAAGCAGAGAAACTGCTGACCAGTCATAAAACATATTTTGTAGGAGACAGAGTCATGGAAAAAGAAAGTGATTTTTTAAATGTAGGCTACAGGTACGCCATGACTTGTAACTTATAAGTTTTGCACATGTATGCTGCATACGAATCACTTAGCTAAGACAAGCAAACGTTTATAGTAGCGGACCACATCATGGATCTAATTAGCTTTGTGGTCAGCTACGTCTGCAGTAGACTATTATAGAAATCGGAATCGTTGAAATGATAATACTGTGAGGAGTAGACCTCTGCGACTTTTTAACAAAATAGGTGGGTTGAAAACCAAAAAGAGATGCTCGATGTTCACATTTGTTATCAAAAACAATACCCAACAAATTTGAACCTGTCGCATGTTTTTCGAATTCCAAAATGTTCTGTTCTCACTGAAACACATGCTTTGGGAATTTTCCGTAAGTTTACCACAATGATAAATGTAGAGGTTCCAGAAATATTGACCATGCACAGAAATTGTACTCACAAGTCTGCACCGGTGCAAGACTTAGGAAAGCTCAAAGTCTCAAATGCCTGCTTAAATCTAGGTAAAATATTGCAAAATACCGGCACCACTTTATTTGCTCCACTTTAACATTCGGTGAACGCTTACATAACATGAGAAATACACAAACCGCACGTAAAATCTGACAAATCGAGAATTAAGCGTGATAAAAGAGAAACAGCAAGAAGTTACAGAGGTCCAGCAAACCGAATAAACGACGAACTATATCGTTTCGTGCGCGCATATGGAGGTCTAATATGCAGAGGACTGCGGGGTGTTGGAGATCTTTCGCAGAAGATTGACCTGAGAGGATGGGATCTGCTACCATTGATTGCCTCGAAAAAGCGACGGCAGGTCTTATCCCTGGCATTTAAGATGTCACAATTTGGAGAGATACCCTGGGTAATGAGGCATGTTGCAAAACAATGAGTTGGCATATATAATACAATAGAACGAATGTAACAAATGTAGGCTGATAACAATACATCTGGTGGGCAACCGCATCTTCGCAATTTATACAAAATGTACATGCGTCTTGAGGCCTTCGAAACAATATCATTGACATGGTAATTCCATTTGAGATCGCTAATGAAGCAATTTGGAAGAAGTCTTAAGAACACAACCGGGGGAGATAGAGATATGTTGTAAAGGAAAATTGCGTTCAGTGACAAAATCCATTATGCAACATTTAGAAACATTCAAAAGGGAGATTATTGTGTTCCGACCAAGTCATAGCATACATCCACTCACGTTGACTTTCGTCCTCTGAGGGAGTTCTGATAAAATGTAAAATGGTAATGTCATCTGGGATGAACGATATCTTCATATGGCTATGCTAGAGAGGACACATATAAATTTGTTTGAGAGTAAGATCGACTTAGAAATTTAGCAGCTGGTATATATGTAGATTAGTAAAGATAGATGTCAAGTTTTTTGTCAGGCAGTATACAAATAGTCAAGAGTGTTCTATGGAAAGTTCATCACGCAAGCAGTTCTCTTTTAAGAGGTTAATCTACAGTTTCTTAAGATCTGATCAAATTTTGTCGAATAAGTTATCACTAACAAATGATTCTCCAAACATTTGTTAGAGAATCAAGAAGTTCGTTGAGTTACGTTGGTACTTCTCAATATGCTGCGCCAATCACAAGAGCAAAACTTAGGTACCGAGTGAGTGTCTTCACAATGCATTTACTCAATTATCTGAATGGTTTCACCGCGTACGGCTTAAGTACACATATACTCTTTCAAGAGAATGGATCATGTCCTACTGTCTCAATGAATATATAGAATAAGTGCCTCAGTAGAATTGTCATTAAACATGTGACAAGCAGATGCTTTGAATTCAATTAGAAATTTGCTTGTTCTGTTATATATTACCCAACAAATGATAAAGTAAATGAAGAAAGCTGATCCTAAGTGTAATTATAACTGAAAAAATTAGTGAATTTCATGCTGAAAGGATCCCTGTCCTGAGGAAGCAGCGGAAGCCAAAGTCGAAATGCCAAATTTTGTGCAGCTGTAAATTTTTCTTAAAAAACCCTACATATGTGAAACACAGCATCAACATCAAAACATACCATTTGTAAATTTACATCACAAGTTGCGTAATTTTTGCATCGAATCATGCTACTAATTTTGAACTTAATATCTTGATGATATTCTAAGCGTTACGGGTTATTTATTAAAACTATTATACAATTATTAAATCCATCCAAAGCCACGCATCTATGAAAGCTAATAATGTGTGATCAAGATCATAATTCATTCTTTATTTTTGGATAGAAACATCTGTTTAAGGAACTTTAAAGTAACTATAATGGGAAGATATCGCCATTGTCAGATTCAGTGAGGTCTGCTGACGTTTGCGCAACAGGCGGTCGACGGCGAGCTAAGCTGGTAAAGAGTACTAAATATATGATGGTGATATGAATCACACTGCGTTTCCGTTTATTAAATGCCCCTCCACTCAACTAGTGATGCAATTTAGCCGGTGATTTTTTAAAAAAAATTGGTAGTTTTTGAGAGTTCAACATTTTCCAAATTATGGGCACGTTAAAGCAAGGTATTTAAAAATGGAACACTTTCTGCTATTTTGCAGGAATTCTATATCAATATTCAACATCTGTACCGCCTTACGGAATGAGTATAGCGAAAAATGAAGTGGAGAGGCAATTCGATAGTCTTCGGCTAATTTGGTAAAATTAGACAATTTATAAGATTCATTGGAGCAACTTGATTTTATTCAGATGCGAAAACTCATCCAGAGGCAGAGTTGGAAGTGGGTCGTGGGTCATGGGTCAGGTGGGTCAAGTGGGTCACAAAATCACGTGGGTCACGTAGGTCGAGGGTCATGTTTTTCCGAAAAGTTGGTGGGTCAGGTGGGTCGTGGGTCACATTTAGCGTGGGTCAGACTTCGTTGACCCACTTCCAACCAGTTTGACCCATGATAGATTTGACAATTTCAGATACTGCAAACTTCATTTATTCGTTGTCTTATCATTCATGAGAAAGATTGAGTCAGTGTCACTGAAAGGAGTAATGGATGCTCACAGTCAAAATATGCAACACTATTGACTTTCACATGCCTCATACAGTTTCGAAGGGGGGGCGGAATTCACACAATTGAAAGGCTCGAAAACAGTTGCTGATGTCCACTGACAGATGTTGGTTGGTGGAGAGAAGTTGTTTGATTTCAATTGTGTACGCCCGATTCTCGGTCTATATGTCTGACGATACCCAATGATGTGTGACCTTGATTTCAGAGATACAGTTACTGAAGAAGTCAGGTATTCAGAGGTTTTATTAATCTTGAAAATCTTCTTGCAATGCCAGCTGACCTTCGTTTTGTTTGTTTCGTTTGATTTTGTTGGTCTTTCGTAGAAAATATCCTCTGGTAGAGATTAGAATGGTAAATCTCTGGTACAGATTGATCAGAGCCTAAATATTTTCGAAATCTATAATTGATAAGAATATCTTGATAATATACATGCTTCATATCTAAAGTATTAAGCCGTTCAATCTACTTTCGCATCGTAAATGTCCCATGCATCTCATTGCTCATTCGATGTATGATAATCTGAAATACGATAATTCATACGACGGTTATTGATATTGACTTATCCCTTTCAAACAGACTTATTACGGCAGAGCTCTGTGAGGAAATATTTCTTGACACTTCGTATCAAGAAAAAGTTTTGTTTTGATATTTGATTTGGTAATAATAAAAATAGGAATATTTACATGGTGTCACTAGTGTTGCTATCACAACGTAGGCTACTCGTACATGTAGCGCCACTCAAACATATCAGTTCATCAATATGTATTGTAAGCTTGTCCTCGTGCAGTTTTCTATTCGCGCGTTACTCTAATAATAAAATTAATTAAATAATAATGATATTAATTAATAATAATTAATTAATTAATAATAATTAATTTTATTTAATAAAATTAAATAACTCTTTATTTGCCTCACAGTTTGATAAGTCGGTGAGCATATTACAATTAGTCGACACGAATAATCATCAAAGTAAGTTACAAGAATAGCAACGGACTACTTAACTAAAAAATAAGGACAATAAAATTATTTACAAAACTTTATAAAAGATTCGCTAAAACGAGAGGTATCAATAAAAATAGGAATATTTACATGATATCGCTATATGATTGTTATCACAATGTACTGGCACATGTAGCACCACTCATATATCAGTTCATCTATGTATGCATTATAAGCGCATTAATGAATTATGATCTTGTCATCGTGCAATTTTCTATTCTCGCTTTACGTATGCTTACTCCATTTGCTTTTCAATGAATGTCATACTTACATCAAATATGCAACCTTTTAAATCTAACATTAGCAGAAGTAAATGAAATTTGAATCGATTGCTATCAAAAACAACAAAATATTAGTTTGACGATTTTTCTGGGATTCTTTTCACATATGTAGTATCTAGCATAATAAATGCATGCATAAAGGATTTAGGCCTACTGCAGTCTTATTTTTTAGCTTCATTTGATTAAGAAATGCAAAATTTGAAATTTAGTCTGTTGGGCCCTCAACTTAATTAATCATCTCTCTACGAGTTAAATAGGTAGCACTAAAAAGGATAGTCAAGAATTATAACAAGAAACAGAATCGTTTAAATTTTTTTGGAACCTTAGGCATTTGTGGTGCATGAACTTTGATTATAAGACAATTTTGATGAGGTTGCATGTCTATTTATCATGTGACAAGTGATCTGATACACTTGAAGCTTCATAACAAATCTTAACAACAATTTTGATACTACAAGGCCTCTACCTAGATGGACATTGAATCTTGAATGAAAAAGAAACTAAAGATGATACCAGAAAAGGAAATTGCACTCACATCATTCACCCAGCATTGCAGCATGTGGGTCTGGTGGGTCAAGTGGGTCAAATATGTGGTCGGTCAAGTGGGTCGTGGGTCAGGGTACCCTGTGGGTCATGTTTTCGTGAAACGTCGGTGGGTCAGGTGGCTCGTGGGTCACATATGCCGTGGGTCAGGTGGGTCATGGGTCAAGTTCCGTTGACCCACTTCCAACTCTGTCCAGAGCTGATTGAGTTTACACGCTTCCATTTTTCTCAGCTAATGTAAAATGCATTATTACTGATGTTCTTCAAAAATCAACTCTCCAAATTGACCAAATTGTAAGACCAGCATAGCAGGAATCCGATGTCCACCAAAACATCTGAGGATATATTTTAAATGCGCCATGACTTTGCAGGACACCACATTGTTTATTGTGAAATATTTGGGAGGACATGGCATCAATATCGAAATGAGTTCGAGTCTTTCTGTTCGCATTACATCAATTAGTGCATCTTCTTTCATAATTAAAAATCTAAAAACAAAAGAACACTCTAGATATTGGAATTGTTCAAGATTTCTAATATGATAGAAGAGATTCAATTCAACATCCATTTGTTGCGTCAATAGAGTCAGTGGTTTTTTTATTTATTGATATTTACTATCTTGTTAATTTACTTATTTATCTTGACATTAGCTTATTTACACACTCATTGATTCACTTATTCATGAATTTTTTCATTTGTTTAAAGGGGTCACTTGTTTAGTCATTATTTCACTCATAAAGCTATTTTTCACTATTTACACTATTTATTCTTTTTATTACTTATTAGGCCTAAATATTCATTTATAACGTGAGCTGCTATTCAAGCTGTATTGATGAGACTAGATCGGTGCCGCTATCGTCATACTTAGCCCATAATGTTTGACCCGAATGGGCCTAACACATTAGCGAGGGGTTTCTTGTTTATGTTCAGTCATATCATAAATACAAGGAGAAAGCGAAGACAATATGGATTGATTCCCAATCTTGTGAGATGTAAACGAGAAACACTTGTTTATTGCACATCTCCGCACATAAAATGTCGCACTGGCGGTGACTTCATCTTTGATTCAGATGTAATCTATTCATATCTATACATGGAGACATGCTGGCAGGCGCCTTCAAAAATTGCTTCAATGAGAGATTCTTCAAATATCTTGGTCAGACTGATTTTATATCGATGAATTTTTCCTTTTTAGATAATAACTGATGACATGAAGAGAGAGTCTCGTCATCTGATCTGTACATGTATGTTAACGAACTGCTCAATTGGCGTCTGTTGTCCCACAGCATTTTCAACCACTTGTATTTCGTAGTAAAGAATTGATTTTTCCTACCAACATTTTTTTAAGTTTCATGAATTTGTTTGTTTTGGTAAAAACATAGGCGACTGTTGGACGTTCAAATGTCGGATGTTGGAAGTATGGACGTTCAAGAGAAAACTAGAGAAAAGAAGAATGGGAGAAGACTGGCAACAGAAATGCAATAGACAACTCTGTATCAGCTGAGGTGTAGGCAAAGCGAGCAGTGGAAAAAGCCAAACACAAAGCCGAGCTGGAATGAATGACGAGAAATTGGAAACTGTTGAGGGGGAGAGAGAGCCATCTACAGGATAGCAAAACAGACAACATCAAACAGAGGATGTAGGTGAAATGATAGTCACAGATCAATAAGGTGACATCATTTTGGAGGATTAAACGATCAGGCAGAGGTGGGGGAAGACTACTTCAGCGTACTATTGAATGTGGAAAATGAAAGAAAGACATTAAAAGAAGTTGTGCCGACTGAATGCCCAGTGCGGAACATCAGCGCTGATGAAGTCAAGATAGTGATCAGTGGCGTCTTCTCCGTGCCTGCGAGGCCTTTGGCGCATCCTCAAAAATAATTTTCCAACAATTATAAAAATGAAAAGTGTCATCATTCATTTAAATTCGATAGCTTCTCGTGACAGCTGTGCATAGCTGTCCGTCTCAAAGTCAGGCGCTCAACCTCAGAGTGAACAGTTTTACAGCACGTGCTCGAATCACAACTGTTTTCCTCGAACAGTTAGACGCACAAGCTAGTCGTGTGTTCAGACGGAGCATTGATGTTCAGACGGAGCGGAAGAGAGTTGTGTGCGTGTGAGGCAGCAAGCACACGAGCCCGCGCCAATATTGGCTTTTCCAATAGACATTGCCTTCTCCAATTGTTGCAATGAAATTCTACGCAATTCTTGGTCGAGGCGCGGTATCTAAATATAGTAAGGGAAGCGCAAACCAATTGTTCCTGGATTCGCTTTATGTCACAGAGGCCACTACGTCAACAGTAGCAGATGGCTGACGTTCAGACAAGACTGCGATCAGATGATGAGCGTTCTCCAATGAATGCAGAGTAATGCATCTGACTCGAACACCCAGATTCCGTAGAATTACATAATTTTTTTACGTGATTGAAGTGACACTATGTTTAGTTCTGCAGATGATATCATAACCACGCCTTTCGACCGAAGGGAATATACTGAAATGACAGTCGTCAAGCAAGGTAGGTCAACACCTGATTCGAAAATTGAAAGTGCTCACAGAGAAAGAAATAAGAAATACACAATACATTTTAGTGCATCAAAATTTCAAACATGTGAGCGGCTGACCGGCCCTGAGAAACGCAAGAAGCTGTTGACCTTGCCTCCTTTTTCTCGAGAACATGTGGTCTTGACAGAGAGGGGATAAAGTAATCAGTTCCTTGAGTAAGGCGGTTAAGCGACATGAGCAATCACTTCTCATGTGCACATTCACTTGGCCTTAAAAACTGCTCGGAAAATTGTTATTAAAAATTCAACTTTTATGAAAATTAATGTTGTAACATAAAAAACGTCTGGTATAGAAATAGTATTCCAATACCGAGTGAAGGCCTATGGTCTGGGCGCAAGCGACGCCACTGATAGCGATGGATAAAATGAAGGTGGCAAAGAATCATGAAATGAAAGTATATGTGATAAGTAAAAACAAAGATTTCTAAATTGAAACTGCTTTGAAGTCCATAGACTACCCTATACGTATTGACTCACACTTGTATATGAATTTATTTCATTTCATGTCCAAGACCCTTTTCTCAACAGTGGGTCCTACACATCATTAGCTTCCATACATTAGCTTTGTATAGCGATTGTGTTGATTGACTTCATCAAATAATGCCCCTGAAACGTCATTTCGAATTAAGATTTTTTCTGCATTCATGAAGTCAAATTTAATTCATGTTGAGATTGCTTTGACATCATTCAATGATAGTAAGATATCTAGTCAAGCAGGACCACGTACTTTATAGCGATATCTATTTACGAAGTAAAAGCATAGAAATTAACAATACCATAGAAAGTATTATTATCCACTTCTATGAGTAAACGTGTATGCAACATGGAAATTTCTTTGGATAGCCAACAGACAGTGTTTTTTAAGATCAGTGATATCTAGTGACAGATCTGATGGTAGAAAGGGAGGAGGAGTTTGTGTGTACATTCGCAATCATGTCTCTGTAACTTCGATAGATGTTGCTAGTCCGCCCATGTTCATTGAATCCTTGGTTTTTCATATGAAACAGCATGATACACTTTGTCTTGTATTGTATGTTCCACCAAATTTGAATTCCTCCCAATTAAAAACAGTAAGTGATTATATTGAATATGTTGCAGATCTACCTTCATCTTCCCACTTTATTGTATGTGGTGATTTAAATAATTGGATACATTGGAATTAGAACAATCAATGCGTATGAAGCAAATACTTGACGCTCCTACTCGAAAGGAGTCTATACTTGATAAAGTATTGATAACCGAAAGCTTCTTACCTCGGTCCTCAACATGTGTTTCCGTCAACCCTATTAAAGTGGGGCCTCCTATAGGGAATTCTGACCACCGCACTGTGTTTTGTACTCCTATTTCGGGAGAAAACAATTCATGTAACAGTTATATGAGTACCTTATATGATTTTCGTGAAAGTCATGTTTTGCAATTCAGAAGTATTCTCAGCTCTTTTCCATGGCATCAATTCTATTTGAGTGAAATTTCTGTAAATGATAAGTGCCAATTTTTTTTATGATATTATTCGTGATGCGCTAAAAACCATTCCATGCACTTATGTTAAAATGTCTGGATTTGAAAAGCCATGGTTTACTCCGAAGCTTAAACATCTTGTAAATCAAAGATATGATGCCTTCAACAGATATGATTTTGTGCTCTATAAACACTATCAACAAAAGATCAAAATGGAAATTCAAAATGCTAAATCGCAATGGGTCAATAAAACAAGACAGCAACCGAATGGTATTTGGAAAATGCTCAAATGTTTTAATAACAAGAATATTTCAATGCAAAATTTGATATGTTCCTTCAACTCGCCAGAGGAGGCAGCTGAAAAGATCAATACTGTGTTCTCCACCTTTTTCTCTGATTCTCCATTCGATTGGACCGAAATTGAGGGCAACATGACGAAGAATGAAATTCAATGGGAAACAAATGTGTCTGTTGAAAAGACTGAGAAGTTACTACACTCATTAAATGGTTCAAAATCTTGCGGTAATGATGGACTATTTCTCCAACTCGTAAAGGCGGCTTATCAAGAGCTTTCCGGACCTTTGTCTCACATCATTGCTCTGTCTTTTGAGCGGAAGGAGATACCATTTGAGTGGAACTTTCAAATGCAATTCCAGTGCCGAAATGCAAGAATCCGACTATTACAGACTTGCGACCTATCTCTGTTTTGTCCGCCTTCAGCAAAGTTAGGGAACAGTACGTCATTGACTCGGTGAAATCCAAACTCGTCGATATATATGGCTCAAACCAGTTTGGATTCCGTCCTGGTTATGGCACTATACACGCACACATAAGATTACATGAGTTCGTCACGCAGAAGCTTGACAGTTGCCTCTGTAAGGGTGTCCTAATAATAACTTTCGACATGGAAAAGGCTTTCGACAGGTTAAACCATTCAAATCTTTGTGCTACACTTAATAACGAAAGTTTACCTTATGAATTTAAGTTATGGATTTGTGAGTACAAGGCCGACATCAGCATACCAAGATTTCCCAGGAATGCTACAGCTCATTTATATCTGTGACCTCTGGAGTTCCTCAAGGTGGAAAGCTTTCTCCTTTTCTCTTTTGCACCCACATGAATTCCATGCGCTCCTCAAATGCAAATGCTATGATTTCATTGTACTCTGACGACATCGTTAAATTGCCATTCCAGTTGCAAAAGATGCAGATTACGACTTGTCGACTCTAATTAGTGATGAGAAAGAATATGTTAGTTTTTGGTGTTCTCAGAATGGGCTGAAATTGAACCAAAATAAGACAAAATCAATGTTTGTGTCGATAACTGGGATAAGCTCACCAAATGATGTAGATCTCCATCAACAACTGAGAATTCTTGGTGTACTTTACAGTTCTGGCATGACTTGGGACCTTTACGTGAAAGAAATCTGTACTCGAGCTACACAAAGACTGTACGTTTTGAAACGTTTAAAAAGATACCTTCCAAAGAAGGATTTGATCATTTTGTATAACGCAACTGTTCTCAGCATTCTAGAAAGTAATTCCGCGCTTTTGATCGGTCTAAACAACAAAAACTCCGAGAGAATTGAAAAGATCCAACGTCGTTCTGATCGAATCATTTGTGTATGTGAATGCATGTGTAACTCATTTGTGCTTCTAGCCATTCGTCGAATCAACACTGCAATCAAGTTATTCCTTGACATTTCAAAAGACGGCAACCTCTTGCAGCACCTTGTCCCTAGACAGTTCGATCGCACACAGCAGTACGAAATGCCTCTTTCGAAAACTTTATTAATACAGTCATCTTTTATTCTGTCAACTGCGGGAATTATGAATGACCAACGATGAATTTTTCTGTTTGCAATTCCTTATTTTGTATCTGCATGTGTGAGTTTTTTCTGTGACTTGTGATTTCTATTATTTTGAAAAAAGACATATTACTACTACTACTAATTCTTTGGTTTCGAATGCCAACAAGGCTAAATAAATAGCGCATTTTAAAATGCACTGTGCGTGCTTCGTGCGCGCCGGGTATCTGGAATGGCATCTGAATTATAGAAATTCCTAACTTCGGCACGAGTGATGGTAGTATGAGATATGTTCCAAAGCAACAGATATATTTCACCGCGGAAGGCTCCGCCTGTAGTGTTATACAAAGTGAAGTACACAACCGCGTAGATAAACAACTCGTAGAATTCGTAGTGGTACCCTGTCATGGAAATGAAATTAGGATTGTAAAGTAAGCTTATGACTCAACACGTGTGCAAAGATATGCAAAGTATATTGATTGATGCTAAGTGCGGACCAATACATATTTCAGATCGCATAGAAGAATGGATACGTCGATAAAAATATCATTTGGTATATAAACAGCACGAAAACGCGGTGTTAGCAAAGCCTTTGAAAACAATACTCACTCGGGTGTTAGAAAGATGGTAATGGTTTTTGACAATATCAACTTTAAGTGCTTTCTAAAGGTGTAAATGTATTTCATAGTGATGCGTTGTAAATTCATGCATCATTGTTCAGGGTCTCTTGCTGAACTTTTTGCGGATGTCGCTACCCCAACCGAAATGTGTAGACAGTTACCAAAGGCTGTTCAAAATCAGCTGAGCCAGTGAGCTACTAAATCGTCGACCTGCGATATAATCTCTCTGGACACATGTTTTCATTTATTTTTCATGGTCAAGAATTACCCCGACCCGACAATATGAAATCGTCTATTGAGCATGACTTTATCGAGCTACCCACAGAATTGGATTGTTTCAGCTTGTCAGTTTGCTAGAAGTACAAGCTGATCCATAGAACGATAGCACGCAGGAACTTAGTAGGCCTAAGTGGGCAGTGCAGAAAGAAATACTTAATGGTTAGGAAAAATGGTCGTTCGTCGCTTACGGATTACTCAGTTTGGAAGAGACATAATTCCGAAAACACAGTTGGCATTGGTGAGAGCCATGTGGAAGGTTGCTGAGTCATGCTGGTCATTATATTTTGAAAAGACTCAGAGAAACTTTAATTACAAAATCCGTCAGCGTTCGTCCACTGACTAGATTTTCTTAGATTTTTGATGAGTTGATAAAGGATTCTTTCTCTATATAAAGAAACCACCCTTGAAACTATTGAAGCCTGTGGTGAGTTGAAATATATTTTACCTGGAATAAATCATTGCATAAAGGCTTCTCCTTGTGTGATCGATCACCGACTAGTTCGAGACATTGTCAGCACAACTTAGAGATTGCCACAGGAAACACCAGAGTCAACTGAAGAAGTTGGCGCTTGTATTGCATTCTCTTTTATTTGGCGTCTCCAGCATGCGGTAATTGCAAATGAGCTGTCTATTTTGATTAGTTTGAATATACATGTGTATGTCTGGAAAACCACTGCTTTGAATTTCATAAAATGATGAGCTGTGTAAGAAAATTTTACTTATTGGTGATTGTCAATATTGATAATGATGTCAATAGTGATAGGTCTTAATAATTTTATTAAATTACATTTCCATAAAAAGAATGATAGATGCTAAATTAAGGTAAAATATTAAATTTGAAAACAATTGAAGAGTACCGGTGATAATAAAATCGAAAATGACCAAATTTTTGTCTCTATATGCGTGCTCAAGTATTCTCTATATAGAAAGATATCTACCTAAGTCTCTATATACATCTATCAGTATTGTTTCTAATTATTAAAATCAGAAAATATGACTGTGATAACAAGATATCACTCATGGTAAACGACGTTGGAAAGATATTTTGGTTTAATTTATTTTCGTAGCACTGTCTTTCGTAGCAGACTGCAGGTGTCATTGGCTTCCGGTGTTTGTGTTTACTATGACTTCCGACGTTTACGTCTACTGAGATTTCAAGTATCAACGTTTTTGTCGACCTCGTCTATACGCTTGCCAGAAATGGAAGGAGCTAGCGTCAAATAGGTTGAGTAATTCCAAGCAATATACTTAAGAAATTAGTCAAAAGATCAATCATCCCTTCTGATATCCCGATGTACTTCAGAGCTTGGAGTGGAACGGGTGAAGTTGATAATATAGTCTTATCTTTCATGCCCTTCAAAATAAACCCCTAAGATGGTCTTCAACCCACCTATTCTCACTCCGTCGAGTATATAAATGAAATGTATTTCAGGCAGAAATCTTCAACATCGACTGAGTTGTCAATCTTATCACTGACATGTAAAAATTGACATATATATTTCTAGAATAGACTATGATGTCCATTTGTCTCACTAAATATGTCAGTGTCATGTCGATGATTGATTCCTCCATTTATCAATCCAATTCTGAATTTAGGCATGATAACACCATGATTAGAACATCTGTCACTTTCGATTGAAAGAACAAAGAGCTGTAACGATGGATGACCCTAAAAAGGTTCGCGGCTATTATTTGGAGAAAGCTGAGATTTGTCATAACGTTTTTTAACACAATGACATACATGTAAAGGAAGACCAGCCTGCACAAATTATCGGTTTTTTACAATAATAATAGCATAGTTTACAATATAAGTGTTCTCCAGTGGTGAAGATACGTATTTCAGAGTGAAATGCTAGAAGCCGATGCAATATTGCTCATAGCAGGCCATTCTTTAAGGGAAATAGATTGCGGGCAAATTTGTATGATGGTCTATAGCATTGTTTACCAAACGAGCTCTTGATTATCACAGCACGCACGCGAAATCTTATGTTTTCCACACGAAATTGCATCCTTATATGTATAAGTCTAAATATGACTTCATCAAATGCACGAAACGTAATTCAGCAAAAATAGTAAACATAGTAATTCTATTGGCACTCGTATTTTTAATAAATGACTAAAATGCATAACTCTTGTGCCTTTATTTTGCAGCATTTAATGCCATTAGGTGCACTCATCACGAATAATTTCTAATATGTCATGAATTGTTTTGTATGGCTTTCTTAACCTCTGCATGCCTAAGTAACGCAGCGAATTAGTAATAGAAGATATAGTGTCTCATTGACAAACTGCCTGCTACAAAGGATGCACAATTACACGTACATGTCTATTGTGATTAAATAATATCAATTGATTTTATGCTGATTATTATTGAGTTGATGAACTCAAATCTCATTATTTTAGAAAAATAAAGGCTTCCATGTCTGTAGAATTTGAGAGGAACCTCTTTCACATCACACGAAAATTTGTAACATCAATCGCTGCTGTTCATTTTGTAATCTAATTAAAGCTGTACTACTTCCTGATTTTTCTAAGCAAAATCATGATGTCAGGTGCATGCCAAAATATTAATATTTAATCAAGACTAGTTGTAATCCCATCAATTATCGATACCCATTCGTTTTGACGCATCGTTCGAATAAAGGGCCTAATTTCTCGAACGTTTCGATTTAAGTGAATTGTATCAACATACAGACGTCAAAAAAGTCACTAAGATGAAATTTCTACAACCACATAAATGATATCTTTTTCATGTCATCTGGAGATTTATACTCTTTGTATAATCCCGAAAATCCACACTATTGCTCAATTATCAAATAAGCTTGCTTCTTAAGTATGCGGTGACACCAGCGTACAGTGTATAGTAAATGTTATGATTGTTTAAAAATGCATACGTTTTTTCGAATTATCTCAGGGCATCTTATTAAAGTTGAAGAGTGTTAAACTAAATTGTGACACGTCATACATTGAATTCTTGCAAGTATCGTGCAAGGTATGTGCAAAAACGGCCAATTTATAATTATTTGAAATTGGTCCGCATGAAATTCGTTATTCAGACTTGCTGTGTGGCATCTTAACATGCAGTGTTTGGCTGCATGACATGTACCTTGCTCAATTTATGAGCGTAAATAGAAACGAGTTAACTAAATAATAATGATAGTCAAAAACTCAGTCTCTCGAATAATATGATGCAAAAGTATGCACGAGTAAAAGGAAATACGAGTAATAACGTCGACATTTCGGGTTCGGAGCCATAACCAACGGGAGAATGTTAATTTAAGCATTGAATTAAAAGTTGCCTGCCATTGACTAAAGGTTTGGAACTGCAATGTAAGGCGCAATTCTATATTTTTCCGTGCACTTCTTAAACATGATAAACTTCGAGAGAGAGAGAGTTGTCTTTTAAATCCTACATTATGGTCCTCGCACTCCCTGACTTACCATATAAATAACTAAAGCATGGTAATGAAATCTGCTTTGTAATAAGAACAACTTTTTGCACTATTTCTCAGTTCTGGACCATTTTCCATTTAAAGTTTGATTATTTCCATTAAAATTGAAAGCATATGACACTTATAGTCTATTTAGCCTTAAACCATAACTATCCTACTAATTAATGCGATACTCTTTGTAAATGTTTGAGAAAACACCATAATGAATCAGAACACATAAAAAGTTGAAAACAAGGCATGAAAATCCTGATAATCTATTTGTCAGATTCTACTGCAAATCTGTCATCAAAGAAGCACCGGTATTACTGCAAGTGTGTATTGCATCATGTAGGCCTACATACGCTATGAAGTATATTATTCATACTTCTATTTACCAGTTTCGTTCTTCTGGTTTTTATCAATCATATTTTATCGAACATAGCTGTAGGAGTGTAGGCATTTGCCGTTTCTTCTATCAAGCCTGATAAGCATAATTATGCATCAATTAGGCTACATCAAACTATTAGACTTATTACGTTTGCAAAACATTAGCAAATCTAATAGACAGATGTCCTCAGACTTGGACAATTCGCAGCACAAAACTTCTATGACAGCCTTAGACACTGCGTTTCGCCTTACAAGTCCGTACGGCTCAGAAGGGCCCAGACTAGCTTTAATTATCTGGAATTGGCACTCTCTTTATGATTATCAGCCGCACGGTATAGCCAGGATAGATAAACACAGAACTGGCCGTTATGCAGTCCCTTGCTCAGCTAGCTTTTTAAGCTGCTTTGGGCAATTCTGAGCCGCACTGACGAGTCCCTGTGGGGAGAAAGGCGCAGCGTCTATTGCTGCTATGGAATGCTTGCATGCTTGACCCATTAGTGCCGAGTGGCAGCTTTTTCTGCCATATCGACCCGCATTTTTTAGGACAACCCCAGGGCGTCCAAATAAGTATCCAAATTGAGATCAACTCGGTTATAATGTTTTGCCACTCCCGAGCTCGCACGATGCATAGAGTGCCCACAAATTGCACTTCAAACTTTTTAATGATACGCTCATCATTAATGGGTTAAATAGTTCAAGTTTGAAGACATATTTCTATTCTAAGTCCAGGCGAACTGGAGCTCTGCATTATTCATAATCAGCGAATCTGCAAGTGCTATTATTACTGTTTTGTGTCTATAGTGTACATGAACAAATCAAACGCTGTAACTGTCTATAGCCTACATGAAAATGTGCCATCGTATTACATGTTGCCAGCATTGCTGTAGAGAAACATGTGATATGCAGCAACATATGATATGCAATGCATTAAATGCTATATTTTTCTGCAGTGAAATTATATGATAGGTGGTATTACATTCCACTGTTTATTGATTCGGATTGAGAACTTTCTTTATACCGCATCATCAATTTTAATTTAGTTTATTTCAATATTTCAAATGAGTAGTGTAATCGCTAAACTACTTCCAAGATGAAACGACCAGCTATCTCACGATCGGAGCTACAGGCGAGTCAAATGCAGCTTTGAACTTCCGCTTTCAGTCTCAGCCCAGTCCGTCTTAGTCGGGGTACCTGCTAGCTTCTTCGACTGTCAAAGTTGTTGCTTTTGACACTACCCCATAGAGGTCATTCAAACGAAGTTAGGGAGATTCTATATAGGAGAGGAATAACTTAACTATATTTGATGAAGCACACTGCAAATGGTGGCCAGACGCTAATTGTGGGGTCATCTTACAGCCGAGTCAGCCTTTGAGTTATTTTTCTTCGACGGCTTCGTTGGCGGAGCGGCCTCCATGTTTGATTGAGCATGTCTAGAAACAGTCCGACTTTGGATGTTGGGATAGACAGCTGCTGTACAAAGTGCATTGTACATGGAGGTAGAATAAATACATTGTAGTTATTTCACAACCTCACCGCGGGAATTCAGAATCAAATGATAGGAAGCAGCCTTTTGATGAACAAAATTCTTCGACTCCTCTTTATCACCAGAAACTTTACTGGGCAAGCTCGAATTTATGAAATGTAATTGCTCAAACACGTCGGAGAAAAATATCAAATTACTGACTTACAAACGAGAGATAAAGCTCATTCGCTCGCCAGAATATCCTAGAACTTGATTAGTTTTGAATGACGTGCAAATTGAAGCACGAGAAAATATATGGCATAGACTTAGATGACATCACACGCATTGAGAGAGAAAAATAAACTCACATAAAGCAATTGCTGCCTTCAAACTAATATTAGATGATCAAATATGAAATATGCGCGGGTGGGCAGTTTTATCCGAGTACGTGGGCAATCGAGATTACTGCGTGGGCAATTGTCCACCTAGTTTATTAGTTAAAAAAGGCCTGGTTCTTAGCCTTATATTCACTTAAGACACGACTACCGTGCATCTGAAAAGAAACCTTGACCTGTCCTTGATGTGAATAAAATATGAATAAAATAAAAGCCGTCCTATTTATAAGTCTTTATACTTTTGTGTCCTTGATATGAATTGTCAACTCACAAGTTCAATCAATGAATCCGGCTTGTTATGGTGGCATAGGTTTCCCGCAATGGGTAGCCAGTTCTTTCACTGCTTTTTCTCCATACATCTGTGTATAGTCAATTCTTTGGCAACATTTGTCTTCTTCAGATCTTCTCCAATAACACTTATCCATCTCTCTGCTGGTCGGCCTCTTCTTGAACTTCCTGCGACTGTGGTTGTTCTTCTGTCACTTCCTCGTCCTCCTCTCGACGCATGAGGTGGCCGCATCACCTAAGTCTCTTCTGTCTCTTCATGTTCATATACAGGTCATTCACGTTCATTCTACTTTCCGTTTCCTGACTCAATTCTATTCTTCCGGGTCACAACGCATACCAATCTCAACATTTTAAATCTTCAGTGCCCACGTCTTTGCTCCGTGCGTCAGGACACTACGACGACCGCACGCCATGACCTTGTCTCTGACCAAAGTTTTAAGCCATATATTACAATTCTAGCTCTTGATTGTGAATTCCTTTAAATTCCAAAATCTTATCGTACAAGCGTAATAGTGTTTTACAGAGACTTTCTTTGGATATACTCGTTCCAGCTTATAACATTCTACTGAAAAAACATAACCTTGGATTTACAGTAACCACACATTGACTTCAAAATTCTGCTTTCTATGACTCGAGATTTGTTGTTTATATTGAGCATCGAAATTCTCATTAAAAAATATTGAGATCAACATATTCATCACGGCTCGTTCTCTATTCGCTTTTAATAAAAGAGAAAATTAAATCAGGCCTCCTAGAATTAAGAAATAAATCACCGTCTTGAAGCAAGCGATGAGTGCTTTACTTCTAGCCTAGACATAAAAAAATCATGTCAACTTCCTTGGTATAGATATCTAGGGTTCTATCCTTGTCACTTCCTCGTCAGTGAAGATGACTAAGGTTCCCTGTATAACTCAAGCTTGTGTATCTAGGAGGCCATGCTCAAGTGCACTATTCACCCTCCTGGGAGGGCAAGATAAATTTTCATGTAATGTAATCACAAATAGTTACCGGAAAATTGCCATAAATTTAGAAGATGTTAGTCTATCAGCCCAGTTGGGCGAGAAAATCTTGGAAATCCTCATCCGCTTTGCGGGCTCGGATTTCTGCGTTTTCTGAGCAGACATTCTGAACTCAACAACGCATTCGTTCGAGTGTGATGCTGTACTTGAATGCATAGAAAATTATTGGAAATGAAAATGCATTGCATGCTCAGCCTCACAGCCAATCGTCAAATAAATTGAAACTTAAAACAAAAGCAAAAATGTCGGCAATGTGACCGATTGCTTTGCTTTTGTTTTGAGTGTTAGTCTATCTAGCGACTGACTTTGAGGCTGAGCAAACAATGCATTTTCATATTTAGCAATTTTCTGAGTCAAAAGCGTTTATTTCTTGACAAGAGGACACGGATGTGTTGCATGTACATTGTACAATGGTTTTGTACAGATTTCGCAACATGAATAGAGACATTGGAAGCACATGTACATTTTGACAGTGGAAGGAGAGGAAATTGGCATTGATGCGAATGGCATTTGGATAGATTTAATCATGATATGTGTGATATGAATTATGCATATGCAATTATAGATCACAATACACAAATGTGAATTTTATTTTGTGCTAGAAGGGCACATAATTCGGCTAGATCTCCATCTTATACTTTTTTGTGACTTGCGAACTGCTTTGAGTCTACCCACATACATAGAAACGGAAAAGTTTGCCGTGGAAATGGAAGCTGAAAATTTGATTTCTTTAACACCTCTACTTTTAGATTCTAGTCTGAAATCTTTGAGAAGTGCACGCAGATGCTTCAATTTTATAATCAGAAATTATTTATAATGAAGTGTTTGCGTCAGAGAGAAAACCAGACCGAAAAACATAAACAGAGGGTGTTTCCCTCCAATTCAATTATTATGTCAAGTTACGCGACCAACGTTCGAACAGCTCTTTCAAGCTTGACCTTGAGAAATATATTTGATAAGATTTTCCCAATCCTCTTCATTGTCGTTTCCTCGCGTCGTATGTCCTTCCTTGTAAATATTTCTATAGGAGCAGAAGGATGAATTCACCGTTGAAATACTATTCAGCTAATTCTGATGATATTTCAAGAGCAGATTTATAAATGAGACGCATTTAGGCGCACACTTCTTCACAGATAGTCCAACTATCGATAAGTTTGCTAAGTTGAAACTTCTTCAACCCTAAATAATTTTGCGCAATTGAAAATAGTGATTTCAACGCCTTTTTGACAAATATGCGTCGAATGCGGGTAATTGACCAGAGTTATTTGCATTGTTTACAGAAGTAGAAATGTCAACTTATAGAAAAAAATGACAGGTTCACTATAGAGGCAATTGTTCATCAATGACAATTTATGTACTTCTCTCTTTGATCAATGACATGTAAGACATAGGTTTCATCGCATTTTATCTTTCAAGTCATTTACAACTGTGCATGCCCAATTTGATTCATTTTCTACTTATATTTTGCACTACGAAAGCTACCAAATGATTTGTTTAATTGGCAACGGTGCTATTTATATCAACGACTAAAGTACTACGTGATGATACCTTAGGCCGCGTCTGTTCTAATTGTTATACATGTAGATTATGTACTCCGCAAATTGATAACAGAAGAAGATAAGTAGCAGCCATCATGGAGGTAGGTGATAAAAAAGAGTAGTAAGTGTCAGGAACCATAACATTGCGGGAGGAGTCATCAAACATGGGGAAAATGCATGTTCGAAGTCATGAATATTCACTAAAAAAGTATTTTTTATAAATGAAAATTAACAGCATGCCTATTTAGAGCAGTCTGCCAAAGTATTGATCGTGGAACATTGGTTTCGAAAGTATGGACTATCACATTCATATGTCCTGTTATAAATAATCATATCATATAAATATATGTATTTTGGAAATAGCCCGAAGTTATTGAAATTAAAAATCAAAAACAAGATTTCTGGGGGGTTGCTTAAAAATCAAACAAACAAAGCTAAAACAATCTGTAAATACAAAATTACAAGTTATTTGGTCACCGATATCAAAAAAAATTATAAAAAACAAAAAAATTTTACTGCGTAGTTACTTTCAAATCAAGTGACTTTCAGAATTGATCTGTAACTTCAATGATTTTATCTCGGTGACCTAATGACTTGTAATTTTGTATTCAAAGACTTTTGTTTCAACTTTGTTTCTTTGATTTCACCTAAGGATGGCAAATGATTTGCTGAAGCATGCAGTGCGCTCCTAGCAATTTTGTTTTTAATTTTTGATTTCAATATATAATAATATATTATATATAACAACTCCTGGTATAAAGTATCATCCGAAACTCCTGTATTTCGTCTGATGAAGGCCACGTGGAGCATTAATCAATATTTTACCATGTTTACTATTTAGGACAGAACTTCTATGTTATCTCATAAGACAACTCAGCGCTCACTGCTGATTTTCAATAGAATCTATTGATCGACAACAGCACATCGGCAATGCAATTATGCCTGACCACATTCTGGTTTGTCGCTTGTTTGTAAATCACTGATGCATGTCGCTTTCGGTCAAGACAAATGCCACAATCTATCACTTGGTCGCATCTGTAGCCAATTTTTACCATAATAAATTTTAACGATATTCAATTGTTCGATTTTATTGCCCTACTGCACTCCAAGCAGCACATCTTCTAAAACAGCGAAGAACCTTTGAAATTCACAGAAAATATCTTTTGATATCTGATTCATTTGATGACATAAATAAATTGCCTTTTCATCACTTTTGAAAAAATAATGGTGGCAATGAATTTTGAACATGATAACTGATGACGTCGCAGCTAAAATCAGTTACTTTTCATATTATTTCGGATGTTTTCTATTTATAGACAGTTCAAATCTAAGCCGGCATCCATGTAACCTACTAATTAAGACTGGCAGCTACTCAACTCAGACCTTCAGACGACTTTCGATTTTCGACTTTCTTTTTTTTCTGTTTTTTTAAATTTCCAAATAATTACATTTTATTAGATATTTACCTAAGGAAACTAATAAATGTTGGATTTGATAGCATATTCCCAGCCCTCTTAAGTGTTCTTTTGGTGCTTATCATTCCAATGTCATTATAATTATACATTTATATGCAATAATAGTCATAATAGTCAGTGGTAGTTGTTGTACCATTAGAGTAAGGCATAATTACCACAGGTTGTATTTCACTTGATAATATTAAATTTCTAATATCAATTGAATAGTTGTGTTGTTAGAGAAAGAAATTAGCAGTTTTGAAGTAATATCTTATCTCAAACTGAATTAAAAGTTAGTTTTTCATTATAAGTGCCTTACACTTGCATAGGTGTGTGGATGCATGCCCAAAAAAGTTTGCGTTACATGAATTCGAAATGCTTGATTAAGCTGCAAGTGTGATTCTCTGTAATATATTGTTACCTGAAGATTGCAACAGCAACATGTAGTTTAAATTGGCGAATTTCGCATGAAAACAAGCAAGTATCCTTTTATAGTTTCCATTATTGGGTAAGAGTTATACACAACAAAGAATCATCGTTGCCTGAAAAGCTATACAGCATAATTACCGAGCATTTTGACGAACTACAATTGAAAGTGCTTCATGTAGTAGGATTGGAGGCACTAACTAAGCATGTGATAATGTCTAGAAACAAAAGCATAGGAAAGCTAAAATATGCATCAAAAAATTGATGTATTGATAGAATGGTTTAGAGAGGAATAGATTTATAGTCCACAATGCTGAAAATAGGAATTAGCGGACTTGATTATTTGCAACTTTGTCAATTTAGCTGTCAAGCAAAATATTACTTGCATACATAAACAAAAAATTAAGGAAGTCATTGCAATTTAAGAACTCAGACAACTCGAACCACGACGAACTCGACGCCATTTGTCAGAAAATCGTGTCTTTGCGACTGCTGACTGCGAGATGTGGTCATCCTTGCTTCGTTGAAGACATTTAAAGAATTCTATCTGCAAGAAGCACGGGTTTGAAACACAGGAGACATAAACATGTACCACAGGCAGTTACCGACAATGAAACTATATTTAAGATCCTGTGGAACTTTGAGATTCAAGCGGATCGCACGATGCAATCAAGAAGACCTGGTGATTTTTAACAGAGAAGACAGGAAGACATACGAGTAGATTGTGGATACAGCAGTCCCTGATGATAGAAACATGGCCAATAAGGGGAAGAAAATATATCAAAGTATCAAGGCATACGCCTTGAAGTCAAGCGACTGTGGAGCACACAAGCAGATGTTATCCCGATTGTGATTGGTGCACTAGGGCGCATACTTCCTAATTGGATGGGAGAAATACCGGCATGGTCCCAGGCGACCACTATAGGCCGCAACTGGCTAAAGCAGCACTCCTTGGTAGTGCCCATATCCACAGGTTAACACTGGATCTCCTTGAGTTCTGGTAGGTCTCCGAGAATTCAAGTTGTGATAGTGACACCGACCGCAACGGTCGTGGCTAAAAAAATTGATGATTGCTAATACTTGATTGTGATTTAAAAGCTTTGTCACACTTCAAAGTATCCCTTTTGCACATCCAACACAAGAAAAGCATCAATCGTCATACTAATCAAAATTTTCTTTAGTGTATTGCATGCTACCTGTACTTGTTTTGCTGCAGTAAAACAAAGATTGACAGGCGTTGAAAGAGTCCCTGTTTCTGAATAAAAGGTTCCAAAATGTTAGACAAGTAATTTGAGTCAACAGTTTTATGCTTTCAAGGTAACTAAGCCGCATTTGACTAAAGAAGAGCTATACCTATCGAATTTACAATGCCACGATTCGAGCAATTAGAGTGCTGCTGCCCCATTCTTATGAAATAACCGGTACCTAAGAAGCTAGAAAGTAGGTTGCAACATATTGACACTAGAGCGCATAGAATTTTCTTGGCGACTCAAAAATCCGAACATGTCGATGCAGAACTGAAGGCACAAACAACATTCAAAAAAACAACATCGCAAAAAAGTTGAAATTTCTCCATACCATCGAGAAAAAATGACGATCATATTCTGAAAGAATTGTTGCCTAACAGCCTGTTTACTCATATCATTTCCCTATTCCGCACTGCCGAACTTTAAAGCATAACAACTCATAATGTTTTAGTTCATAGCAATTCGAAAAAACGACGTCTCTTTTTACTTACATGTACATGTATGTGCGATCTAAAACTGATTCAACTTTCCATTTGCATTTCCGAAAAATGGGCTATGCAGTTATTACATTATAATAACGACTTATGGAGAAACAATTTTTGCGCTGCCAAAATGCCATTCGGTATTAGAATCGATTTTATATCTTCTTAAAAATATGAAAAGAGTTATTTGTATTCGAATTTCCTTACTTAGTCATGCTGCATCTATTTTGATATTTATAAAAACAGTGTGCCAAGTTGATGTTTCTCTTTATTCATCAAAGAATTGGTATTACATGACAGTAGTATAGTAATGATTTTAGTGTCATTATATGATTAGTCTCTGGCGCTAGTTCTGATGTGAAGGACGCCATCTCCTATCATAATTCTCCAGTGCTAGTTCTCGTGTGAAGGGCGCCTATCTCGTATGATTGCCCTGCATGGAGTACTTTCTTCCAGCTAATGCAGTTCCTCATTCAAAGTTCTACTCTTTTCGTTGAGAAAAGGGACGGATTCACTTCAATGAATCATGAATCATGATAGATAACTCGTCACCACTGATCGTATTGAAGCACGTTTCCGTGATGAATCAACGCTTCTGTTGTTTTTTTTTGCTCGAGTTTAGGCTTTCTCAATGAGGACAGTAGCTGTGAGAGCACACTGATGCTGGAAAGAGCGTTAAGGTCGAACTAAAATCCATAGCAAAAAGCAAGGAAAATATCCCAAATATCCCTGTGTCAGAATATCAGGAATTTTTAGTGTGTTATGCTCAGGTGATATGTCCAAATAAAGCAGGGTGTCCTAATTATAGCCCCTCCAATAGAGGAAGCACGTGGATTTACAGCCTTTTGCAACTTAATATAGGCTGTATGTAGAAGAAAAACTGATACTCAACGCATGTGATCAAAGGAAGAAAAAATTTGTGCATTTTGTTGACCATCAACCTTACAACCAAGCACTTTATGATGACTGCAGAGATGAAGATCTGATGCAATGTTTTAATCGGATAGAAGTGAAGCCAAATTTTCTCAAAGAGATACATTTCTTACATCCAACCAAATTTCTCACGTTTTCTCACATTTCTCACATCCAACCAAATTTCTCACGTTTTTTCACATTTCTCACATACCGGCATGCGAAATGCATCGGATGAGAGAAAATGAAGTGTTTTCATATTAAAACCGCCCATCTGTTTTACCCTAGCTCCTACAACTGATAATTCAATGATGCAGGGTTTATTCAAATACTCAAAGTTAGCAATCAGGACACCAAGGAAATTTATCTTTTATAGGCTATACGTAGGTGGCCCGGTTGTGTTTTCTCAAAAATGCACACCTGGCCTTGAACCTTGGCCCGATTCTCACTCTGACTGCAATGTGCTCCTATATCTATATATAAAACGAGGAGATGGTCATCACATTATTTATAGTGCTATTTATGTCCATGACAAGAGTGAATTATTTCAATAACCAAATCCTTTCTTGAAGGCATCACATCATCATGATGTTAATATATAAAAGAGCACTTGTATGAAGGTTGAAGTTAAACTGATTTAATCTAGTCATCATTGAATCATCAAAGACAGAACAATAAGGATGAAATACTAATATGAAAATGTTTTCATGACACTCTCACGTTGTCGGCATGTGACGGTCATTGAATGCTAGTGCATTAGAACAAAACACTGTCGAGTTATCTAATCAACTGGCAGAGCAGCAGAGACGCACGTTGTCTGCAGCGTGACTTCAACAATTGTTAGGTTGATGCGGGAGTTATCATGGGAAGGAAAAGAAGTCATTCGCAGCAATAAGAAGGGAAATTCGCAACAATCACCTGACAAACGTCCTTCCTCCCATCCTTCCTCAGACTCTTGTCTATCATTGTTCAATAGAAAAGGATTCAATGATAGAAATAACATCAGAGAATTAGTTTCTGGCTTATCATTTTCACAAAATACGATCTTCTGTGACGGAAAAGCAGTAACATCTTAGATGAGAAAACAAGGGGCTGAATATAAAAGATTGCGATAGGTCTGCCTACAATCTATCACGTTTTGAATAGGAAAATTTCTTGATTTAATTGAAATACATTTATAATACTAAAGTAGAATCCACATAAATTGGCTAAGCCTAAATTGATTGTTTACTTATTAGGGGCCTACATCAATTGTATCCATTTTTTGAAAAATCTGTTCATGCTTGTGAATCAGAGACTTCCCACAATTCTTGATTACATGCATATCCATGCGAGATCCTTCGACCAACAACGAAGGCCATTCTCAAGCGAATGACTTATTCGCATAGGTATTTGCGCAACACGTTAGACACCACAGAATTATATTGTTTAACATGTCACTTTCTTTGCTAGAAGTGCAAATTGATTCAAAACGATGGTACATGCAGGAACCTACTAAGTGGGCAAAAAAGGAACTTTTAGTGTCTTACAGAGAATAGGGAAAATAGTCGTGCGTCTCCTGCGGATTGCTGTGAATTCTTTCAAAATACTCCGTTCGCCACGACTCCTTCAGATTCGAAGAACTCAGATCATTGCGCAAAAGTTTTCTGGATAATGTTGGTCTTTTCTCTCATTATTGAAAAAAGTTAGCAGGCGCACAAAAAAACGTTCACAATCTTCTCTGTAGAACTTGTAGAACTCTTTGTTGTGTGATACGATTGATAACAGTCACTGAAACTGCGCATAATTTGCCGAATTTAATGTTGAACTGGCTTCTCATTGTTCGATTGCTATGATATCATGTCAACAGATTGTGCCACTTCATCAGCGATACATGTTCCAATTCCTTTCTAGTCAAACAGAAGAAGAGAAGACCTGTCTAATTCTCTGATAGACACAGACATGCGTATATGACGCCAAAAAATCAATCAACAGAAAGTCAATTAACAATGCGGGTGATGACCGGGAATGACTACCACGGTAACGAAGATAGCAATGCAAGGCTGAAGCTCTTTCGACATATTCAACCGAGTAAGAGATCACAATAAAAAGTTCAAGCGTTCTTTGCTTGAAATTGCACTTCCTTCAAGTACTCAAATGTTTTGTCTAGGGACCTGCAAAGCTTCGATATTTGATTTGTTTCGTGAATCGGCTGCCAATTCGAGATTCTATTCGTTCCGACATTACGAGTCAAGAGAAATTCGAATCGGTTCGCGTCGGCTGACCAACTTTTTTCTTTTGATTTATAACCTCATGTTCACAACTATATACAGGTACGTGGAAGTGAATTTGCAATGTGTTTGAAATGATTAATTCTCAATGAAAGTAGTCAAAAGCGTCGGTTGCTGAGAGAAAGTTAGTCGAATCAGCTACAGTGCGTGCTATATCATTAATAATCGCATGTACTATGCTGCTGAGATTAGGGCTTCGGACTTGGTCGACCTAATGCTCCGACATAGGCCTACTTCACAATAACTGATTTAAAGAAGAATAGTAAATGCGCATTAGCACGCTCCTTGATGTTCCTTTCCGACATGCTTTTAGATTGTCTTTCGTCAGGAATCTCTTGCGGACAGAGATAACATGGAAAAAGGCAGACATCAGCAGTTTTTCTGCAAAAGTCTATTATTGCTTTTTGATCTGAAAATTACGATAGAAGCAATAGAATCATGATTATTTGTTCATGAAAATTGGAGATTCCCCGGGCTCAGGATTTAAGTAGGCCTACAGGAGCGATTAATGGAGGTTGCATTTCTAATCCTGAGTGAGATTCAAAGAACTTTTTTCTATGAACTGGAGACGGTCCATGTCTTCAGACTACTCACGGCTTGGCAAAACAAAGCCAATGGGCAGTTTAAGAAATATTGTCAAATCAAACATCCAACTATCTCATAATTCAGCGTCAAAAATCATTTGAAATATGCTGTATATAGCTACAAAGTCCAGTAAATTTCAATTATCTCAGAAAAATAGAGACACTTCAATGTGACCGATTATTTCTTAATGAGTAACAAGATATCACTGCATCTTTCAATGGCCACGAAAATTACAATATTAGGTCCTAGGCCCTATTAGGTAGGCCTATTTGAGTTTTATATGATTCGAGATTCGATTTGACTCAAAATTTGCCGATTCGCAAGTCCCTACTTCTGTCGATTTAGTTCCGGTCAGTCAATGCAAGTATTTTGCAGAAGCCATTCGATGCAACAAAAAAAGACGAGAAAATTTAAAAGAGAATACAGAAGAGTGGCATAAATGCAATGGTTCCTTAAAAAAGAAATGATAATGCAGCCCGCTGTCTGTGTAAGTAAGGTATGCTGCAGATATCAACCTTCTTATCTGATAAATTCAATATGATAAAAGTTAGCTACTGATGTAATATCATGTGACATTTCAATCAGATGTCTTTAGTGAGAATAATATCTCTTAACGGAAGAAACTTTGATGCTATTCCAAATGATAAAGCACTTCCAGACAGCCAGATTTAAAGAAGCCTTGCATAGCGTTGATATTAATTAGCATATAACCTGAATGGTATCTCAAAAGCAGTCCTGCAGTATTATTTTCTAAAAGTCGAGGCAGAGCCGATCCCCTGGCTCTTTTTTAGAAATTTATCGACAGGTCGGCGGATAAAGAGATAGGCTAAGACCGGCAAGATCAAGTCAGCAAGTTCCAATTTATGTATACCCTAGCAGAGTTGAAAGTGGCTCAACGACACTTGACCCATGATCCGCCTGACCCACGACCCACCACATCTTTGACCCACTCGACCCACCTAACCCACATGCTGCAAGTGAATGATGTGAGTCCAATTTCCTTTTCTGGCATCACCTTTAGTTTCATTTTCATTCAAGATTCTAGGTCTATCTGTAGGTAGAGACCTCGCAGTATCAAAATTATTGTTAAGATTTGTTATGAAGATTCAAGTGTATCAGATCACTTGTCACATGATAAATAGACATGCAACCTCATCAAAATTATCTTATAATGTTGATCATGGCCTTCATAGGCGATCATGTACCACAAATGCCTAGGCTTCTGAAAAATTTAAACGATTCTGTTTCTTGTTATAATTCTTGACTATCCTTTTTAGTGCCACCTATTTAACTCGTAGAGAGATGATATGATCAGTTAAGTTGAGGGCCCTACAGACTAAATTTCAAATTTTACATTTCTTAATCAAATGAAGCTAGAAAATAATATTACAGTAGGCCTAAATCATTTATTCATACATTTATTATGTTAGATACTACATGTGAGAAAATTATCCCACAAAAATCATCAAACTAATATTTTGTTGCTTCTGATGGCAATCGATTCATATTTCATTAACTTCCGCTAATCATTAAGTAGAAAGTTGTATATTTGATGTAAGAATGACATTCATTGAAAAGCAAATGGAGTAAGCATGCGTAACGCGCGAATAGAAACTGCACGAGGACAATATTATAATTCAAGCTTACAATACATATTGATGAACTGTTTGAGTGGCGCTACATGTACGAGTAGCCTACGTTGTGATAGCAACACTAGTGACACCATGTAAATATTCCTATTTTTATTGATACCAAATCAAATATCAAAACAAAACTTTTTCTTGATACGAAGTGTCAAGAAATATCTCCTCACAGAGCTCTGCCGAAATATGTCTGTGTGAAAGGGATAAGTCAATATCAATAACCGTCGTATAAATTATCGTATTTTAGATTAGGCTATCATGTATCGAATGAGCAATGAGATGCATGGGACATGTACGATGCGAAAGTAGATTGAACGGCTTAATACTTTAGATGTGAAGCATGTATATTATCAAGATATTCTTATCAATTATAGATTTCGAAAATATTTATGCTCTGATCAATCTTTACCAGAGATTTACCATTCTAATCTCTACCAGAGGATATTTTCTACGAAAGACCAACAAAATCAAACGAAACAAACAAAACGAAGGTCAGCTGGCATTGCAAGAAGATTTTCAAGATAAATAAAACTTCTGAATACCTGACTTTTTCAGTAACTGTATCTCTGAAATCAAGGTCACACATAATTGGGTATCGTCAGACATAGCGACAGAGAATCGAGCATGCAAATTTTACTCAAACAACTTCTCTCCACCAACCAACATCTCTAAGTAGACAGCACCAATTGTTTTCGAGCCTTTAATTTGTGTGAAGTTCGCCCCTTTCGAAACTGTATCAGGCATGTGAAAGTTAATTGTGTAGCATATGTTGACTGTGTGCCTCCATCACCTCTTTCAGTGACACTGACTCAATCATCTTTCATGAATGATAAGAATACGAATAAATGAAGTTAACTGTTGAGATTGTCAAATCTATCATGGGTCAAACTGGTTGGAAGTGGGTCAACGAAGTCTGACCCACGACCCACCAACTTTTCAAAAAGCATGACCCACGACCCATGTCCAACTCTGTACCCTAGTGGAACAGCATACTAGAGATGTACATCGCTCGACCTGACGAACCGCGAGTCGATGTGATTTTAAAGTATTCAAGACGAGCTGAGCCGAACCGTACAATGCTACAGCCGAGCCGAGCCTACGAGCCGTTTTAATTTTGGGTTCAAAGTTCAAATTCAACCTAATGTACAGTGTCTTCACACATCGTTTGTTAACAAGTGCTGATTGTAGAACATTTACTGGATATAGTTACAGCTGCATCATCAATTTTAGATTGTGAAGGAATTCTTCACGTGACGATAAAAGTTAGTAATAGCATTACAATGATTATCTTGTCTTATGGTTGTATTGATGCAATATTCATACATGGCTATGGTTTTCCTTGTCTACATTTCTTACAAATTTCCTACGCAGTTTTCTACTTTCCATTTTCTCCAACAATCTGATGCATCTGGCTAATATAATTGCGCATCAGTTTTATCATGAAATTTCGAGAAAGACATTTATCGCAGCGCGAGCTACCATTTGAGGATGATGGTCCTTGACGAATAATAAAGAGAAAAAAATCCATCAATCTTAGCATAAGAATATCAAAACTGTCCATTACTGAGTCTTAAAAAAGGTCTTTAAGTCTGCCTAAAGTCTCCTAAATTAATGAATTTTAATTCTTTGATAAATGTATGCTTTCATAATGCAATTTAAATCACGAAAAATCGGGAAAATTCGATGTAATTTTTTTAAATTCATTAAACGGATATTTTTTGACTTGCAAATTCACTTATTTGGTAGGCTGCAAAATTATTTAAAATGAAGAAGAATCACACTTTGGAAAAACCCATTCCAGTGTAAAGCTATAAACCTCGTTTTACGATTGCGATTAGGCCTACCCATGAAGATCGTGTATGATCAAAAGTTCATTTAAATATATCGAATTCGATATTATCTAAAAAATATTTTTGCCTACTTATCAAATACTACCAAATTTAGCTAGCCTGCCACAAAAAATTAAATAAAAATCCATCTTACACCTTGCAACGATATACTTTAAGCCAAGCCGAGGAGCCGAGGGAAGATGATTTTGCACGATCCGAGCCGCCATCGGTTCGGCTCGGCTTAGGTACATCTCATACAGCATGCGAAGCATTCACTATCAGATTCCAAAATTCTGACATCGAGAGTTAATGAAACCCATGATTTTCAAAAGATTTCATCTTCACGATATAAAAAATAATAGCTTAGGCCTAAATTAAATTGATGGCTAGAATTGCAAAGTGTACTCTTAGTTGAGTTGATTGCATTGTAAGCTTAAAATAGTCTTTCCAGTTTGCTGTGACTAAGATGGCAGATAAAACGAACTAATTATAGTTGAAACTGTGCAACAAAATATGAATTTGATCAAAATTCGCATATTTCATTACATTGGCTCGAAAACAGAAGAGCCAGCTAGTGCACCGCGCACAGTCCTAAATTTCATAGGCCTACATGAAAGCCAAAGTTACTATGTTATTTTAAAGCTGTCCAATCAAAAATTATACCAAAAAAGGATATACATTAAAGGAATTTCCAGATAATACATAACGCATCTTGCCAAATGTGTTTCATTTATAGCTGCTATTATGCTGAACTAGACTATGCTGCTAAAACGGATTTTTATTTTACTTAAAATTTCATGCAATCAAAAAAAACAGCAATTATGTATATTTCATCTGACAATCAGACACACAATTCAATGAAAATATTCAAGTTTAACATCAGACATGTCCATCTAGAGATCCTGTCTTGTTTCATTGTGTTTTTCCTTACACTGTTTTCATAAAACTGATCCTTTGTGCTTGATGTCAAAGTTCGCATCGGAAGATTTTGGCTTCATTGTTCAGTAATTTAGAAGATGATTGCTTTCTTTTCTATGATATTCGAACGATAAAAAAACAACAGAATCAACAAAAAGTTACTTTATTCGTCAGTCAATGATGAGATACATAAACATATCACAACTACAAATTCTGCATTTTGCACCATTATTGACCAAAGCACACTGCAGAATCATACTTTGAACCACAATTCTTATAATGTAAACGGACAGTTTATTCTGTAAAATACATCGATCACAATATTTTGTCAGAAATTGCTTTTGCAAATCGGTAAAACTCTACATATGAAAGCAATGCCATAAAAAATGTTCAGGATGTTTTTGATACCCTGATGGAAAGACTTTAAAAAAGTTTGAAGTTTGATATAAAATAGACGAGATAATCAAATTGCAATTCAAATTAATTTCAATGTTATTCATACACCGCAATGTAGCAAATGATCATACAAAAATTCTAGCAGTCAATTGTCTATAATGGCTAAAATTCAATGAAAATATTCAAGTTTAACATCAGACATGTCCATCTAGAGATCCTGTCTTGTTTCATTGTGTTTTTCCTTACACTGTTTTCATAAAACTGATCCTTTGTGCTTGATGTCAAAGTTCGCATCGGAAGATTTTGGATTCATTGTTCAAGTAATTTAGAAGATGATTGCTTTGCTCAAATTATTTCAAGATTCTTGGAAAAATTACTAATTTTTCATATCATTTCATAATTGTATATTAAAATGGCACGCTCATACAAATGTAGTGTTCGATGTAATTCCAATGTTACACAAATCTGTAGAAATTCAAATCACAAATATTTCTCACAATGTTGATGTCAGTCAAAGAAAATGTTCAACGCTGTCAGATTTCTACAACCAACGGAAGAATGTAAATTTGATGCAAAAACTTCACTATCAACAGATAACTAGCGATGACAACTCGATATCGATATTAACGTTCAAGAAGAGTTCGGAGTAGCATCACCTCAAGCTGAATGTCAATGACCGAGATAAAGATGGCTGACAGTTTAGTTTTAGAATGATTCACGACCTTCACATACAGAAAAGTATCAAGTTCCATTCATTAGTTGATAAAAAACAAAACTCGCGCAACGAAAGTCTGTCGAATAATCAAGGAGATCATTCGTAAATGCACTGCTGAATTGTTGGCGAGATAAATCGATGAGCTCGAATCACAAATGTAGAAAGTCCACTAAGACGGACAGAGAATTCCACTATGATATGAGAACACTTCCAGAATGTCGATGGTACTTATGGGTCATCTTCCCCAAGGTCTTCAAAACTTTCTAGAGCCTGCTTAAGTCACCCAATCGCCACAAAACTTTTGACACACCGCATGAGTGTATTTTCCATCGTTATGCAAAATCTCACGAGAATTGTCTATCTAATTTACCTAAACAAGCCAATAGTGTGAAGATTAAGCAACATCTACTGATCAGAGCGCTGGCGAGAGTTGCAGCAGGGAACTCAATTTCCCTGAATGATGTGCTCCCTACAACTACTACAAATATCTGCTCTGGCCTGCCCGCTTTATCAATGAGAAGCAGATTGAAGTTTTGAAATAATTACTTTTTTGTTTTCTCCGAATAAAGAGAAGTTAAGAGTCAAGAGACGTCATTATGGCATAGCATGTCTTCACCTTATTTCTGACCACAAATAAGTCCTATTATCATGTTACTTTTGATTTGTGATGTAGGCGAGAGTTAGCTAAAAGTAGCAAATTTTGGCTAAAATTACAGTAAAATATTATGTTCACTGTTTACTAAGATGGTTGCCAAATCTGGATATGTTTAGCTATATAGACAAAGGCACGCAACTAAATAACTTGAAGAAATACTTTATCAAAACGTATAACTCTGGATACAGTGGTTCTACTTCATCTGTACCACAAAGTTGTCATTTTCCTGCTAGAGAGATATCTACCTTCTAATATCATGCATGACGTCTCAAATGTGCGATCACAGCATTAATCATACGCTATCATTTGATATTAAAGAAGGCAATTTGAGGGCAAGACTGTCATGACTTTGCTGGCATTAAATTGCTGACATGTCGGAAACTTTGCGTGCTATACGCATTATCGCTGTGACAATGCATGTTCACACACGTGATCTTTTGTATGTAGTCTACGCCATTTGTTGACGCACTGACGTCATACTAAGTCATCGATGTCAGCGCACCGCTATGCGGTTCTCACTAAATGAATAGATTTCCTACAAAAGAAATTGTTGCAAAATTGCAGAAAAGCGTATGAAATAGTGGCGGGAAAGGAAACTAGCATAGAATTTTAGGCAGTTAATGAACTTATGTTGAAAAGTCGTGCAACTCACTCAGATGGCAGATATTAATTACACCTCACACTTTTCGTCTGATCGATTGGATATTTATCGAATTTGCACTACATTTTATTACATGGTCAGAAAATACTCTCAGCTATATAGTTCTCCAGTTTAGGCTATGGCATTATTTAAACGGGTAACACGAAAATTTGAAAACATGAGATTAGATAACTTGGTCCTGAAGTACCATATCGACCATATCCATCGAAATTCACCACTCAAGTACAAATCTCTTCCATGGAGGCCATCATCTGGTGACCATGATGACCTCTCGGATGAGCATTCCGAGCACTGGGGTTCATCTTGTCGTAGCTGTTCTGTTCATCACTGCTACTACTTGAAAAAACTCTCTTAAGGAATAATGTCACTTGACTGCACTTCATGATAGCAGGAGCGGCTTGTCGCTGTTGTTCCTTACGCATCACATGATTGAGATTGGAAAAGATGCGACAGTAGATCTTCTTCAGTCGATCGAAATTGTATTGACGCATTTTCTCATGATCCACAATGGGCAAGGGATAATCCTTTCCAACAATGCATCGAGCTGCTTTTTGAACAGATTCAGGAGCTAGCCACGGCTCGTAAATGTACGCAGCAGGATATCCTTTCAATTCAGGCAGGTAATGCTTGACAAAGTCGCCGCTTGGATCCACTTTCTTGCCGAAATTTACGGGACAATATGTGCGAAAGAACTGTTGGAAGAAGGAGCTGCCTGATTGCCACAGCCAGTTGCCGGCGTTGCAACTCCAATCAGCATCCAACATCAGCTCCGCAAATACTTTCTGCCCCTCCTCCCATGAGGCAAAGAGATGCCCACGAGTGAGGAAGCAAGCAACCGAATGGCGACTTAACGCATGAATCCAACCTTCTTCTCTTAACTGACGCATGATAGCATCAATCCAAGGAAATCCCGTTTTCCCTTCTGCCCACTTGGCCAAAGCCCGTGGATTTCTGTCCCATTGCACTTGAACGCAGATTGGATTTTTCGCCATTCTGTCGAAGTATTTATTTTCAGACGCAATTGCGTAAAAGAATTCTCGCCATAGTAATTGACCATATAAGGATACAGGTGGATCACCCGTTTCTCGCTTCACTTTCTTGTATAGGTCGGTGAGCCTCCAGTAGAACAATCGAGGAGATAAACACCCGAATGTCAAATATGGACTTACGCCGGTCTGACTATTTGCAAAAAGAGACTGAGCGTTGAATTTCGGGGTAGCAAAACTGGCAACGTACGCTTTCCTCTCCAAATGCCGTTCTAGTCTCAGTAATGCCTCAGTCTCTCCTCCTCTCCATAGCGCTGGCTTCAACTGATCTGTATCGAATCCCAGCTCCTCAAGACTAGGAATTCCAAAATATTCATCATGGTCATCAGCAACGGGGAGTGCTACGTTTCGTACATGGTTCAATGTCACTGCAGCGCAAGGGCGATTGGCAGGACCTATTTTGTTGCTTACAAGGGATTGAAATTTACGGAAAGTCATCGGATAAGTTCCTCCATTCGTGCGTTTTATGACAGGTAACTCATACAGAGTATGAGAGACTCGACGCACAATAGACACTCCAGCTTCTTTGGCAAGAAGACAAACCGCTGTGTCTCTTTCACGACCATATGGCTCAGGATCTTCCTCAAAACTGAGCCGATTGATTTTCCAGTCGTTGATCAATTTTGGCAAAACTTCGGTAGGTTGTCCGCGCACCAAATATAGACGAGAATTAAGTTTCCTCAGTGATGCATCTAAATCCTCAAGGCATTGCACGAGAAAGCGCCATTTGTTGATGCTCGCTTGAGAATTGCCAGCAAACCATGGGTCAAGAATATAAACACAGCGCAGTGAAGCTGCGCCTTCAAGGGCGTCTAGCAAAGCAGGATTATCATGAAGTCGAAGTCCTCGTCGAAACCAATGTAATACATGGTATCCTTCAGCACCAACACGCGCAGCATCCTGCTGATTAGGTGCCTCCTTTATGTAAAGTGATGATGTCTCCGACACATTAGTGTTCCGGACGGAAGATTGAATTGCACCTGACTTCCCGACCAGCTCTGCTGGCGGATACGGATGTACGAAAGTATTCGACTGCAATGCAAGGAAGATATCATTATTCAATTGTTCAGGTGAACACTGTTTCAGTATTCAAAATGTAGTATAACATGTATGTCAATGGTATAAGTATATATCAATATGTATTATGAACATGTAAAACACAGGCTATGCACCAGTGAACATACGAGAATGAGAAAACATCAGGATACTCCCGATCGGGATTACATGTAAGTAATTTTTGAGGCTCATTTCTACGGTAGTTCCTCCGCCAGAGCCATATGCAGTTCTCCTGTTATTAGGGTTTCAGAACCATCAGATGGCCATAACTGAAATTCCGATTTTTATGTATTATATGAAGCATTTATTCTGCAGGCATCGAAACCCAGGCCAGTTGAAACCCTGATTTACAAAGTGAATCACTGCGACGACAGTTACAATAAATGTTCATGCATCACGTTTTCTTTCGTGGCTAATCCACTCGTACACAGATTGTGACGTCAGACATGTGACACGTTAGCATGAGTTTCCCGATATCCAAAATTCTCATGTTCCTGTGCTATGATCCCATTCGATTTCTTGCAAGTTCCACAAAGCAAGACGTGTTAAGGTACTGGAGGGAGAAAGCTAGAAAAGAGCCAATTCTTGTGAAAATTGATATATTATAACTGAGGTATTCCTTTTTCAGCAAAAAGAAACCGCATGTCAATTGTTAGCCTAGAAAAAAGTTACAACCGTTCAAATTGTCCAAAAATTGTGAAAAACTTAAAGTTTTCAGGAGAAGAGTTTAAAGTTTATATCACAAATCAAATACATTATTATATTGAATCCCGATCGATTACTTATGGCTTTTTAGTCATCAGTGGAACCTGGCGTTTGGCTAGAATAAGGTGAAAACACAGCAGATTTCCTTTATACAAATAAACAAATACTCGAAAATTCTCACAATTTTCAGTCTAAATCGTTCTAGCTCAAATGAGAAAATAACACCAAGCAGGGTTTAGGAGCCGGAGCCGACAGAAAACAGCACGGCTCCGGCTTGAGGATTTATTTTGAATTCAGCCACTTTTCGAGAAAAAGTGATATTTGATAATGTAACTGAAACGAATGGAAATGTGTCATCGCTGTAGGCAGTTGCTGTAGAATCCTAAAACCTGCTTACCTTCATCTCCTCTATCATATTGTGAATCATTTATCTGGATTTTGAAGGAAATCGTTGAGGGCTACCTTAAGATTGTTTCATCCGAAAACGCAGTTATCGAGCAAAAAGCTCTTGGCGAACAACAGACACATGCATTATCGCCTCAAATTCAATATACTTGTTATTAAAGCGCATTATCGGTTCTTAATAATTTTTCCTTTCGAAAAAACATGCTTCTTTCACGCACTAATCAGGGCGACGAGTAGACGGGCTTCTTTTTTCGTTGTCTGACCAGCTGCAACGTCCCAGTGATATTGTCTTGATGCCTCGATGCGAGTCAACACTGGTTCAGTTACTGATGATATTCCTTCTACAACGCGTTCAGTGATACAGTCTAGCTATTTCTATACCAGCAAAGCTCGGGCTCAGTGAAACTCGGGAGGTAGCATAAAGGCCTACTATAAAACAAGCACAGTTTCCAAAGGGTTTAACTACTTCCACACATCGACTAGATTTCTCACTTATCTAAACATGAACTCTGCCATCGCGTCGATAATTGTAACTTGCGGGAGGTGAAAATAAAACTTTGTATTCTCTTAAAATTTGCGGGTTAATTTGGAGTCCGCAGCACCATGAATTGTGTTGACAGTAGGACATCAGTGATGCCTGATTAGTGGCGATGCTTCAGTTCGACCTTTTTCAAAGTCGAACCTTTCAAGTCGAATGGCATGTACAACGAAAATCAAGCCTGCAAAGGCGCATCAAATGACTGAGCTCCAGATTTTTTCGAAAAATCATTCAGAATAATGTTTCGATTATCTGAACCATGAAACTGTACCATGAAATCTCACTGGAAGTTCTTATGCTTGCTAACAATCGTAAACAATCGTCGATGTCAACATCGTCATCCTGCAATGATGTAACGGTGAAAAAAGGCCGCTTTTAGCAAAAGAGGAAGGATCTTTGACGACAACCAAATTGACCAAGATAATTGTATATTCAAGACAAGAACAAATTTAACAATGACAATAATAGATCTCGGCCATAATCAACATATGGATATTTTCGAACGCTCAAACAAACATTGGACGCAATTAAGATTAGCACATTCAAACAGATCAAAATTTCATTCTTGTATTTTATTTAGAAAGTAATTTCCTGTATAGAGCAATGCATGATTTCGTATGCGATCTCATCTGGAAGGCTGATGGTTGCTGATGAATCTGGAAATCACAAGCTGTTTCTAATTCAACCAAGTAATCCTTCCTGCTTCTTTCGGCATAAAAACAGCTCGTGCGTGAGTGATTGCCGTAGCAATGTACCTCAGTGTTGAAGGAAGTTTCTCAAAAATCACTACCATATTCAGTGAATTCGACTGAAGCTGTACTAGGATGTGAGCAGCAGACATTAATTGATGCGCATATTGACATATACATTGGAATCGATTTATGCACTTGAGATTTACGTGATTTACGTATTTATCCAAACTCGGCACCAATCGTGCCAGTAGATAGCAATCATTTGAAAATCAGTAGTCATCGATTTTGTTGTCAGTGGCCATTGAGTAAGCACTGACTCTACAGCAGCAACGTCAAGTAATATTAATATTTGAACACACGAAACCAGATGCTATAAATAACAATATGACTGACATCCGAATGAGCGAAAGAGTGAAGCCGTAACACAAGCAAGTCAAGAAATAGATGAAGTGAGTTGCAGCCTGGTCAACAGAAGAGTTCACATAGAAACTATGCGAGTTCATTTCAGGAGACAATTTATGTTTAGACACATCATTCGATTAATACATTTATTTAAGGCACCTTTATGAAATGATATCGATCAGCTGTTTATCAGCAAGGAAATTGATTCCTCTAAAACGCAAGAGTATGCATTGAGACGAACAAATTGATGATAACTCACAAATGTTTATGAAAACTCTCAAGTCGGTAAAATCTCCATCATATCACAAAGTGGATGGCTATTTCCTGGATAGAGATACAAAAAATCTTCCTAAATCAACCACCTACCCACGCTCTTAAAAAGATGTCCCCTCTCCAAGCCATCCACTGCTCGTAGATCCGAATCCATATTTTTCTTCGATAGGCCTACTTTGTATCTACGGCATTTCACATCGAAGGCATGGAAAAGTGCCTTTTTGATAGAGAAGGACACCTATTGTCAGGATTGGAACTCCCTCAAGCCCTACGTACTGATTTAATAATTCACGCTAATCCACGAGCTCGTTGAAGGCATTTTTCATAGTTATCCTTCGCTAGGCCTACTTCCGTTCTACGGCCCATTCCACTTCGAAGGAAGGCAATGGATAAGTGCCTTTTGAATAGAGAAGGACACCTATTGTCATGATTGAACACCCATCAAGCCCTATCTGTACAGAATTTTTAATAATTCACAATCCACTTGCTCGGTTATCCCGAAACGATTTTCACTTCCCTAGGCCTACTTCGTTCTACGGCCCATTCCACTTCGAATGCAAGGAATAAGAGTGCCGTTTTGAATAGAGAAGGGACACCTATTGTCAGATCAACTCCCATCAAGCCCTATCTGTACTGAATTTTATAATACACTAACTATCACGTGCTCGTAGAGACCATTTCATAGATATCCTCGATAGGCACCTACTTTCGTTCAACGGCCCCATTCCACTTCGAAGGCATGGATAAAGTGCCTTTGAATAGAGAAGGCACTTCGAAGGCATGGATAAGCGCCGTTTGAATATTTTATAATTCACAATCCACGTGCTCGTTGAGCCGATTTTCATAGTTATCCTTCCATAGGCCTACTTCGTTCTACGGCCCATTCCACTTCGAAGGCATGGATAAGTGCCTTTTGAGTAGAGAAGGACACATATTGTCAGGATTGAACTCCCATCAAGCCCTATCTGTACTGAATTTTATAATTCACAATCCACGTGCTCGTTGAGCCGATTTTCATAGTTATCCTTCCATAGGCCTACTTCGTTCTACGGCCCATTCCACTTCGAAGGCATAGATAAGTGCCTTTTGAGTAGAGAAGGACACCTATTGTCAGGATTGAACTCCCATCAAGCCCTATCTGTACTGAATTTTATAATTCACACTATCCACGTGCTCGTTGAGCCGATTTTCTTAGCTTTCCTTCGATAGGCCTACTTCGTTCTACGGCCCATTCCACTTCGAAGGCATGGATAAGTGCCTTTTGAATAGAGAAGGACACCTATTGTCAGGATTGAACTCCCATCAAGCCCGTAGCATTCCCAACCAAAATTGGGAAGCCCCATAAGGCGTACAGTGGCAACCAATCCTTTTCAAATTTATTGAGAACATCCATGCATTTGTACGTATTTCTCCCACAACCATTGTCTGCTCGAGGTCCCGGAACAGCAGAGAAGTACGGCCCAAAAGGAGATGCACCACGGATGGTGTCAGCTGTTTCATTGTTGTCCGACGTCTTGAATTGCGCCATATCTTCTTCATCAATATCTTCAGCCGTCTCTGGCGGGAGCTTGAATGGGGATTTCACCCATGAGAGGGCCGCCCTTGCTTCGGCAGAATACGTGTTGGAAGCGAATAGGGCCTTCATTTTTCGCCACGTTTTACGTGCATCTTCCAACTATAGCCGATAAGATCAGGGCTCCAACAAAATCCAGGAAAGCGCTTCGAACTTTACCGCTAATCTTTCCTCGAAGAGATCTGGAGACTGCGGCAATCATGTGGGAGGAACAAACAAACATGACGAACGTCGGATGAGTGAATTTCTTTTGTCGAGTAGATGAGGCAGATAGTCGGTCAAATGAGGACTTCAAATACGCCGAGATATGTGAACCACCAAAAGTGAGGATGGCGGCGTGTATGATGGGCCACGACATGTCTGATACAACGACAAAAGGTGGGCTGGTCTCCAATCGGTATTTCGAGATACTGCATAGACCACAGAGAACTGACGTCAGCCAGAACACGATATCCTGCACTCGGCACCTTTCCGTCAGGTAATCACTAACTGACACACATTGTTCGCCGTCGGGTACCAGAGAGAACAAGTAAACCTTCCCACCTGTGTAAATTGACCTTCGCACCAAGCCGCCAGTTGCGTCGATGTGTAGGATCTTCGATCTTGCGAGCAGTTTCAACTGGTCCGCCGTATGCAGTATCATCTTACACGGGGCATTGGACATTTCCTGGAAAGAACACGTGAAATGATAAATCGTCTTGTTGCACCTCATCAGTACAGTAAAAATTGAGTTTCTCAAATACAGGGCCATCACTCAGAAAACCGAAAATGTGAAATACTAGCACTTCGATTATTTTATAATTTTATTCACTACAGATCCTTGTATTTCAATTAATTGTTATTACCTTTTGCTAGAAGAGAGGATAGAAATTTTGAGAAACTTGCTGGTTTCATGCATGTTCTGGCGATGCTAATAATTGAGCACAGTACTCCAGTAGTCTTCGAATGCAGGAAAAATATACCTCAGCAACGAAGGTAGTAGGCAAAAATTATTGTAGCTGTCTAATTACAAACATTTTGGGTGGTACCTTTTTTTACAATATATGCCGCATGTTCTTTCCACGACAATTTTGCGCCCAATATAACACCAAGAAGCTTTATTTCACTTACAATTGGAATACTGTTAGCTGGCAACCATTCGAGTCAAAATGTACATTATGAGTAAGAAAAATTTGGTTGCACAACCAACTAAATTATCTAAATTGTTTTTGCATATGGAGTAACAGTTACCATCATACGTATCCTATTGTCAGTTTAACAGAACGTGTACGACAGCTAGTACTCCATACCTGTATGTAGCCCGGCACTTTGGTATCAGAGTTCATTTCCAATTGGAACTTTTTCTGCAGGAGGCACAACTTTTCTATCTGTGTAGGCATGCTGTTAATGCCGCGATTGATCGTATAATGCCTGACACTGTCTTTCGATGGCGTTTTCTCTCTGCCAAAAATTACGCGAGCATCCTCTTGTGCCTCAGTAGGCCCCTTTTTCTTTAGGGATTCAGCTATCATGTCCCTTGCGGCTTTACAGGACCACTGCCGCCGCTTCCGATTGGGATCATGATGGACCTTGCCTGTCATGGTGAAGTGCATCACCACCTCGTCCTCAATGGGCCACTCCATCAAATGTCCCTTGTATACAGCAGTGCACGAAGGATCTCCACATTTCAGATAAAGTCTGCAGGAAATATAAGAGAAACTTAACAGGCAATAGGATTTGTTTATCTTCATGAACAAAGAAACAAAAACATCATATAAGGAAAAGTTAGGTTGATAAACCTAAAACGTTAAGTTAGAAAGTTGTAATCAGGGCTCCGTAGCCTGTATAAAAAATAGCAATTCATAGTAATAGTAATTAGTAATTATCAATAGTCAAATATCGTCCTAGGAAATCTCATATCACCTTCAATCAAACCTTATTAGACGGAAAATACGAAGAAAAATTTAATTTTAGCATCATATCCTACATTCATCGAAATTTAATTGGCATCTCAAGTGAGTGAAAAAGGGTGTCTCAATTTGCTATACCTCGTTGCAAGATAGGACAAAAATGCTGTTGAGATGTGAAATTGGCCTAAAACAAAAAGCCAAAAAAGCAAGCTGCATATCTCGAACTTCAAAATGTTAAAGTCAATGATGTCCTTGATAATCCGACCGATTTTCAAATTGCCTTATAACCAAGCATGATTTATAGACCTCTTAATATATACGTCAAAAGAAAACATACTATCAAAATTTACTCACTTCAGACGATTTCTGCACAATTAACCTTTAAAGCGAACGTGACATGGACTTTTTTCTAAATTTTTGAAAATAGTATTGAAAAAATTCATCTGGGATATTTATTCAAATTAAAGCAAGATCTGACTAAGAAAATGATTTCCTTGCAATGAAACGCTTCTAAAAAAGGGATTTAGAATAGCCAGGTGCATCAAAATACATACCTCCACACCGCACCAACTGACGTCCTTGATTCAGATTTCTTAAGGGCCTGTAACTTCACTTGCAAACAGCAATCCACTCCCTTCTCTCGTAGCGATTCTTTTATCTTTTCAACATCTCGTCCTCCTTTCAATATAGCCTGTCCAACTGTGGGACTTATATGAACCTCCATGCTACAAAAAAATAGATATGGTCAGCGATGATATTAAGTAGGCCTAGAAGAAGCCACAAAATCAGTCTACAAGCACTCAAAAAATGAGGTTCATAAAATTCAGTATATACAAGGCTAAACAGGAGTTGGATACTGCATGGATCTGCAATTCTCTATTCAAACGGCACTTATCAATGCCTTCGAAGTGAAATGGGCCGTAGAACGAAGTAGGCCTATCGAAGGAAAGCTAAGAAAATCGGCTCAACGAGCACGTGGATAGTGTGAATTATAAAATTCAGTACAGATAGGGCTTGATGGGAGTTCAATCCTGACAATAGGTGTCCTTCTCTATTCAAAAGGCACTTATCCATGCCTTCGAAGTGGAATGGGCCGTAGAACGAAGTAGGCCTATGGAAGGATAACTATGAAAATCGGCTCAACGAGCACGTGGATAGCGTGAATTATAAAATTCAGTACATATAGGGCTTGATGGGAGTTCAATCCTGACAATAGGTGTCCTTCTCTATTCAAACGGCACTTATCCATGCCTTCGAAGTGAAATGGGCCGTAGAACGAAGTAGGCCTATCGAAGGAAAGCTAAGAAAATCGGCTCAACGAGCACGTGGATAGTGTGAATTATGAAATTCATTTCAGACAATGCTTAATGGGAGTTGAATTCTGACAATAGGTGTCCTTCTCTATTCAAAAGGCACTTGTCCATGCCTTCGAAGTGGAATGGGCCGTAGAACGAAGTAGGCCTATCGAAGGAAAGCTAAGAAAATCGGCTCAACAAGCACGTGGATAGTGTGAATTATAAAATTCAGTACAGATAGGGCTTGATGGGAGTTCAATCCTGACAATAGGTGTCCTTCTCTATTCAAAAGGCACTTATCCATGCCTTCGAAGTGGAATGGGCCGTAGAACGAAGTAGGCCTATCGAAGGAAAGCTAAGAAAATCGGCTCAACGAGCACGTGGATAGCGTGAATTATAAAATTCAGTACAGATAGGGCTTGATGGGAGTTCAATCCTGACAATAGGTGTCCTTCTCTATTCAAAAGGCACTTATCTATGCCTTCGAAGTGGAATGGGCCGTAGAACGAAGTAGGCCTATGGAAGGATAACTATGAAAATCGGCTCAACGAGCACGTGGATAGCGTGAATTATAAAATTCAGTACAGATAGGTCTTGATGGGAGTTCAATCCTGACAATAGGTGTCCTTCTCTATTCAAAAGGCACTTATCCATGCCTTCGAAGTGGAATGGGCCGTAGAACGAAGTAGGCCTATCGAAGGATAACTATGAAAATCGGCTCAACGAGCACGTGGATAGCGTGAATTATAAAATTCAGTACATATAGGGCTTGATGGGAGTTCAATCCTGACAATAGGTGTCCTTCTCTATTCAAAAGGCACTTATCCATGCCTTCGAAGTGGAATGGGCCGTAGAACGAAGTAGGCCTATGGAAGGAAAGCTATGAAAATCGTCTCAACGAGCACGTGGATAGTGTGGATTATGAAATTCATTTCAGACAATGCTTAATGGGAGTTGAATTCTGACAATAGGTGTCCTTCTCTATTCAAAAGGCACTTGTCCATGCCTTCGAAGTGGAATGGGCCGTAGAACGAAGTAGGCCTATGGAAGGAAAACTATGAAAATCGGCTCAACGAGCACGTGGATAGCGTGAATTATAAAATTCAGTACAGATAGGGCTTGATGGGAGTTCAATCCTGACAATAGGTGTCCTTCTCTATTCAAAAGGCACTTATCCATGCCTTCGAAGTGGAATGGGCCGTAGAACGAAGTAGGCTATGGAACGAAAGCTATGAAAATCGGCTCAACGAGCACGTGGATAGTGTGGATTATGAAATTCATTTCAGACACTGCTTAATGGGAGTTGAATTCTGACAATAGGTGTCCTTCTCTATTCAAAAGGCACTTGTCCATGCCTTCGAAGTGGAATGGGCCGTAGAACGAAGTAGGCTATGGAAGGATAACTATGAAAATCGGCTCAACGAGCACGTGGATAGCGTGAATTATAAAATTCAGTACAGATAGGGCTTGATGGGAGTTCAATCCTGACAACAGGTGTCCTTCTCTACTCAAAAGGCACTTATCCATGCCTTCGAAGTGGAATGGGCCGTAGAACGAAGTAGGCCTATCGAAGGATAACTATGAAAATCGGCTCAACGAGCACGTGGATAGCGTGAATTATAAAATTCAGTACAGATAGGTCTTGATGGGAGTTCAATCCTGACAATAGGTGTCCTTCTCTATTCAAAAGGCACTTATCCATGCCTTCGAAGTGGAATGGGCCGTAGAACGAAGTAGGCCTATGGAACGAAAGCTATGAAAATCGGCTCAACGAGCACGTGGATAGTGTGGATTATGAAATTCATTTCAGACAATGCTTAATGGGAGTTGAATTCTGACAATAGGTGTCCTTCTCTATTCAAAAGGCACTTGTCCACGCCTTCGAAGTGGAATGGGCCGTAGAACAAAGTAGGCCTATGGAAGGATAACTATGAAAATCGGCTCAACGAGCACGTGGATAGCGTGAATTATAAAATTCAGTACAGATAGGGCTTGATGGGAGTTCAATCCTGACAACAGGTGTCCTTCTCTACTCAAAAGGCACTTATCCATGCCTTCGAAGTGGAATGGGCCGTAGAACGAAGTAGGCCTATGGAAGGATAACTATGAAAATCGGCTCAACGAGCACGTGGGATAGCGTGAATTATAAAATTCAGTACAGATAGGTCTTGATGGGAGTTCAATCCTGACAATAGGTGTCCTTCTCTATTCAAAAGGCACTTATCCATGCCTTCGAAGTGGAATGGGCCGTAGAACGAAGTAGGCCTATGGAAGGATAACTATGAAAATCGGCTCAACGAGCACGTGGATAGCGTGAATTATAAAATTCAGTACATATAGGGCTTGATGGGAGTTCAATCCTGACAATAGGTGTCTTTCTCTATTCAAAAGGCACTTATCCATGCCTTCGAAGTGGAATGGGCCGTAGAACGAAGTAGGCCTATCGAAGGAAAGCTATGAAAATCGGCTCAACGAGCACGTGGATAGTGTGGATTATGAAATTCATTTCAGACAATGCTTAATGGGAGTTGAATTCTGACAATAGGTGTCCTTCTCTATTCAAAAGGCACTTGTCCATGCCTTCGAAGTGGAATGGGCCGTAGAACGAAGTAGGCCTATGGAAGGATAACTATGAAAATCGGCTCAACGAGCACGTGGATAGCGTGAATTATAAAATTCAGTACAGATAGGGCTTGATGGGAGTTCAATCCTGACAATAGGTGTCCTTCTCTATTCAAAAGGCACTTATCCATGCCTTCGAAGTGGAATGGGCCGTAGAACGAAGTAGGCCTATGGAAGGATAACTATGAAAATCGGCTCAACGAGCACGTGGATAGTGTGGATTATGAAATTCATTTCAGACAATGCTTAATGGGAGTTCAATCCTGACAATAGGTGTCCTTCTCTATTCAAAAGGCACTTATCCATGCCTTCGAAGTGGAATGGGCCGTAGAACGAAGTAGGCCTATGGAACGAAAGCTATGAAAATCGGCTCAACGAGCACGTGGATAGTGTGGATTATGAAATTCATTTCAGACAATGCTTAATGGGAGTTGAATTCTGACAATAGGTGTCCTTCTCTATTCAAAAGGCACTTGTCATGCCTTCGAAGTGGAATGGGCCGTAGAACGAAGTAGGCCTATGGAAGGATAACTATGAAAATCGGCTCAACGAGCACGTGGATAGCGTGAATTATAAAATTCAGTACAGATAGGGCTTGATGGGAGTTCAATCCTGACAACAGGTGTCCTTCTCTACTCAAAAGGCACTTATCCATGCCTTCGAAGTGGAATGGGCCGTAGAACGAAGTAGGCCTATCGAAGGATAACTATGAAAATCGGCTCAACGAGCACGTGGATAGCGTGAATTATAAAATTCAGTACAGATAGGTCTTGATGGGAGTTCAATCCTGACAATAGGTGTCCTTCTCTATTCAAAAGGCACTTATCCATGCCTTCGAAGTGGAATGGGCCGTAGAACGAAGTAGGCCTATGGAAGGATAACTATGAAAATCGGCTCAACGAGCACGTGGATAGCGTGAATTATAAAATTCAGTACATATAGGGCTTGATGGGAGTTCAATCCTGACAATAGGTGTCCTTCTCTATTCAAAAGGCACTTATCCATGCCTTCGAAGTGGAATGGGCCGTAGAACGAAGTAGGCCTATGGAAGGAAAGCTATGAAAATCGGCTCAACGAGCACGTGGATAGTGTGGATTATGAAATTCATTTCAGACAATGCTTAATGGGAGTTGAATTCTGACAATAGGTGTCCTTCTCTATTCAAAAGGCACTTGTCCATGCCTTCGAAGTGGAATGGGCCGTAGAACGAAGTAGGCCTATGGAAGGATAACTATGAAAATCGGCTCAACGAGCACGTGGATAGCGTGAATTATAAAATTCAGTACAGACAGTATGTCCTGCTTAACATCAAATGCAGCTTTCTCTGCCTTGAAAGTAGAATTGCTAACAGACTTAAAGAAAAAACATCAAGAAATGCGGCTGCAAGAGCACGTGTGTTTCTACGAAAGAATTATTAAATATATGAAAATATATATTTTATTTTTCGAAATTTTATTTTTCTTTAATTTGATTGGTTAATTTCGAATACGTTTATGAGGACGTGGATTAGCGCGTGGATTATTTCATGCCCGTGGAAATTGTCAATGCTATGATGATATTCGAGATAAAGTCATCTGTCCTCCTTAAATTGGTTCTGATCTATTCTTAATAATTCTTTTAAAGTTTCCTGTGTTATTCAAACTCTAAAAATTCTTGAAAGAGATGTGATGTATCTGTTCTCCATATTTACTGTAATCGACATAGAACTATATTTTATTCAGAAAATTCTATGGATTTTGAAGAGGTAGAGTTTGGATGTGAAGGATACAAAGCTTTGCTTAAGAATCTATCCACAAAGCAGAAGAATTAAATCGAAGAACGAAAATTTACTGCGTAGCATATGCTTGTGCTAAAAGAATTTGCAGCGAATTCTCTAGATACAGGTGAAGGAATAGAAGAAATGGAAAGTGCACTGAAAAAAGATGTGGGATGGGATACTGAATTGTTTCTTATCGAGGTTGAACAGATATCAAGTCCTAGTCAATGCATTCCTATTTTCAGTTATAATATTGATGTTGCGAATTCAATTCTACGCATGCATTTCAATGACGTTCTACAGTAAGCGTATCTGCTACATCAAAGCAGAAGTATGTCGTTGAGTCGGATGGGAATATTTTGTGTGCCAAAAAGGATGGTAATGGCAAGCATGTGTATGTAAATCAAACATTCACGCATAGTTCGCTGGACGCATTGTTTTTTATTTAATTTAAGCTATTATATTGGACAAATATATATAATTTGAGAAATATTAACAACACAACTAAAAAGGCACATGATATTAATTCAATAGAAAACACAGTCTATACTATAACGCATTTCTTCACAGTCAATCTCTTAAAAATGTGAAGACCTCGTAGATTGATTTGAAGCTGTTTCTTTGCTCTTCCTACGGTTCCTGAATACTCATGCTGCACTGCTTCCTCCTCCTGCTCTAATTTCCATCATCCGTGGTTTTTTACGGCAAAGTATGGCACTTGAAGTGAAGTGCTATTAATGTCCGTTAAAGTACCCACATGTACTCCTTCATCAGATATGACTTCAATCCATTCTCCTTGACTATAATCTCCTTTTCCAACGTATGAATGAAAATTCCCTGCAATGAATCGTTGTTTTCTGCAGAAAAGGTCTGATACCTAATTATATACGGAGATACCTTTTTGAACCAATGAGAAGAGTTAAGACGGATTTTGCGAATTTCTTTCGTTATTGATACTGTGCCGTGAGCGACACGACATATCTTGCGTCATTTTTCTGTAACTGTGCATCAAATAACAAGTGACTGCTATGTCTTTAAAGTGTGTAAGGTTAATGGAACCACTATTATCTTTATACTTGAATTTCTCAAAAACGACCGTGAATTTGTGAAATCTGATCCCAGATCCGTGATCAGAAGGCTGACGCTTCACGGTGCAATAGAAAATGGTTCCGTTGGGTAGTTCTGCTAATTTCACACACGTAGGACCAATATGAATATTTTGCGATATTGGCGTTTTTAACTGCATTGTTGTGAACATGTATCTTTTAGCATGTATCATTGCAAGTGAAGCATAAAATGACAAAATAAAACTGATTTACGGCACCTATCAGCGAAACTAAGGAGTTGGTTCCACTAAATTCACAACCGAACCTTTTTTATCTGTAAACTTGTATTTCTAAAATACGACTGTGAATTTATGGAATCTGAGCCCAGATTCGTGATCAGGAGGCTGAAATTGACAAAGTCATAGTTTTTTCGAATAAAGTCTCGCTGTGATAAATAATGGTTCCGCCAACTTCATACACGTCTTTCGTTAGTATAAATAATGTATATTCCCCCGAAACAGTTTTCACTAACATCGCTAAATGACAGAGAAAGACAAAAAGCGAGAGGCATTGAATTGTTAGATCCATTCTACACGGCTACCTGGAAGTAGTTGCTATTTTTATAAAAATTTATAATTTATAACATTTGAAAACAGTTTTGTAGTGTCACAAAAGTGACATTTTGATCGGATAATCAAAATGGAAACATCGTTTGCCTAAAATCAAAGCTGCAAACTTTGCTTTTTAACCAGTTTTAAGCGGGAACATCCTTATTCCGAATACCACGATGATGCTGCTTTGCAACACTGTTCAAACGGGGAGCTATCTCACCAACTTCACCAGTCACATTTGCTTACTCACAAGCAGTCTTACAGATTGAACCTATTAAAGTAGCTGACTATTTTGTTTCTTGGATAGGAGTAATCGGGGAGTTGTCCTCGCCTTCATCGCAACCTCCACATATGTTTACTTTAAAATTGAAGCAATCTGCTCAGACAAATCCCTTATATACAGACCATTTCACAAATCGTTGCACAGCACAAAAAATTCTTATATCTTTTGTATATTCTCGTCAAATTTAATCGCACGCTGATAATCGATCAATAAACTTATTTACTTGGTAAGCTGAGACACCTGGTTCTGGAAACATAGTGGTGTGGTTTGCCTAAATAAATGAAGTAATTAGTGATTGTCTGCTTTGTTACTTTCACGATGCTATTTCAGATATCAATATCATGTTGGCCCATGTGTCACTCATTCTTTTTTTCATCATTGATGAGATGCTCCATTAATCGGACGCAACGCAAGTGTTAGCATTGCTACGGCGTGAAGGAAATGCTATTGTTTGCTGTGAACAGGTGCACAGACGAGACAAGCCCTTGTCTGATCCGAGATTCGAATTTCTTCTGATCTCCAGTGAGGAAAGTGATGACTCACGCAATGGATGACTATGGGAATAATACAAATTTGAAGTTTGTCAGTGAACAGATGGGCCGATTTTGATAAAACTTACATATTCTTGGAGCTGATAACACCAGCATTATTTTAAACCCAAACTCGAAAGCACCAGCGTTAATACAACAGAAGTTGTTAAGTTGAAAGGTGAAATTGCAGAGCCTTTGAGGGATGCGACAGAAAATCTTCTGCAACTATTGATTATGTATCATGTCCATATGTCGAGGCTCTAAAGAGATGGCCATAAATTTATCAATTTTTCTCCAGTTTGTTTTATTCAGGGTTCCTGCTCTCCTCAATTTCCTGGAAAACTCCTTAAATCTTAAAATAAATTTTAAGGACCCTGGAAACTCCTTAAATTTCACACTTTTGGGAAAGTCCTGGAATTTTGATATGTTAACACTTGATTGTAGTAAATGAGAGTTGAAAATTTGCTATGTAGGCCTATAAATTGTTCATGTTAATTATACCCATGAAATTATTCTCAGCGAATTGATGAATTATATTGGTAATTAATGAATTTCCAATTATTACAGATACGATGATACCTCTGACGGAGTATTACAGATAAGACAGATTTACTCATCTTGGAAGCAGTTTTCAAAATAGTGGTCGTGTCGAAGTAAATTATGATTTTTCATATATAGTTTTGCTTATGCTATGTAAATTATATTCCCAAACACTTAGTAATACGAATATCAGTATGCATGCATATTGACATACATGTATTTAAAGAATACATAGTTGGAACACTACCCTGAATAATACATGTAAGTTATTTTTTATGATTGAAACCAACGTGGCCTACCGCAACGAAAACTACCGCAGGAAACTATTATCATCAGAAAGTATGAAGCGTAGGCCTACTATGTCGAACAATAAAGATTTGGCAATATATTTAAGGTGACCAGATCGATAAAATGTGTGCGTTATGTTCGCGAACATAGACCTATGTTTAGTCCCTTTGTTCAATAAAGATAAATAGTATTCATGCCCGAAAAATGCCCGAATTTTTGCGGGAAAACTCAATGCCCGAAAATTTTCAAGTTAACCAGTAGGAACACTGTGATAATCTCAATTTTTTTGTATTGCATAGTTTCGTCTGTAGGTGTCGGTGAACGAATTGACCAAAAATTCATACTTTTAAGTCTGCTGGCCACAGCTGACGAGACATAAGCTAAACGCGTTGCCAAATTTTAGTGCTTGACATAACCTTTCACATGGTACAAAGGTTATTGAAATTGAACATCTTCATCAATGAGAAAATCTTGTGAGATTTTTTTAGCAACATTTTTTTGGTAAAACTTATTAGCATTGTATCTTTTTGTACATACAGCCAATTCTAAAAACCGTGTATCATGATGAAGCTGACTGATAGTTTATGCTGTCTGCCAACTTTCATAAAAAAATTCTGTCGTCTTCATATTGAAACTCTGCATCAAAGAAAACGCTCAATTTTTTTCATAAGACCTACTGACCACAGCTGACCACACATGAAAACGAAATATATGTCAAAACAATCTATGGAACATAAGGTTTCACATGGTATATCGTTTATCAAAATTGATCCAGGACTTCAACACGAAAATTTCATTTGAAAATGGCCTAGCTTTTTTGTGCAATTACTTTTGAAACGGTCTGTATGTCTATAGAATCAGATGCCGAGAAGTTCAATGGCACTCAATAATTTTAATGCAACCCTTACATGTCACATTCCATGAGCTATGACGAATTTGAACAGGCCACATCATGATCAGCCACTGGGTTGAGATAAGATGAATCACGCGATTAAAATCAAGTCCCGTTGATGCATTCTATGAAGTAAGAGTTTTGTGTGGAAGAGTGAGCAGCCCGCAGCGTGGATGCAAATAGATATCCTGAGACCACTGCGATGAAACATGAGTTGTGTAGACTTAGGTGAATTTTCTAATGGCTTCATGTACTTGGCTCACAGATCGCATATGCTAAAACGGCTTAGATTTTTAGCCGAGCCAATATAGGCCTACTCTTCTATCTTTAGCCACACCGAGTTATGCACATCTGATATCTAGGTCCATCAGGAAAACAAGATCTGCATAGTTACCATATTTTCTGCAAGCTAAGATCGGGGTAAAGCTTCGGTTTTTATGTGAAGGCGATCTCTATTTGAACCCAAAGCTTGCCCAATGGAAAAATCCTCCCGGAAGAATTAAATCAGACAAAATCTTATAATGGAATAGTTCCATGGTCACTTTTCCAAATCATTCAACGCAATCTCAATTCAACAATAAATCTCAGGTTCGACGCTCTCTCGACATATGCCTCTCAAATCATTAATGCCAAACGTTTCACTACATTTCTATACATTTTGAAATCACACTATACACTTTTTCTATAAGTATAAGCGTGACAGTACCGCTGGCAATCTTGAATTGCACAAAACCGCACGTAGAAATTGAAATGAATCCATATATCAGGTCAAAAGCCGCTACGCTTTGCATGTACGGAAATCCATTGCTGCCCAAAAGCTTTGCTCTGAGGACTTCAGAAGGATTTACAATAGTGTCACCAATAGGAGCAAATCCTCCATCCCAACACGTCATGCTGAAGTCAGTACTTCAATGGCGACAACTTCAGCAGACAAAGCAGAGCTTCTTTGCAAGGAGTTTGCGAAGAATTCAACATTGGACGATGGAGGTAGAATTCCACCTCCAATTCCAAAACACACTGATGAGACAGTTAGTCCTCCTTCAGTCACAATCCGAAATATCAAGACGATCATCAGAGTTCTCGATAGCTATAAGTCTAGTGGACCAGATGGCATCCCGGTTTTGGTCTTCAAGCATCTCTCACCTGAGCTTTCTCCACTTCTATCCAAACTGTTAAGTAGATGTGTATCCACCGGTGAGTTTCCTTCTTGTTGGAAAGTAGCTTCCGTGGTTCCAGTTCCAACGAAAGGTTCTGACTCATCTCATCCATCCAGTTACCGTCTTAACAGCCTGCTTCCAATTTCTGGCAAGAGGTTTGAAGCAATGATTAACTAACATATTGTTAACTTCCTTGAAACTCAGAACCTTCTATCAGAAGAACAGTATGGCTTCAGGCGTTCTCGATCAACTACAGATCTTCTTTCATATGTCACTGAACATGTGAATCGTGTCCTTGACAGACAAGGTGAGACGACATCAGTTGCCTCGGATATTTCCAAGGCATTCGATAAAGTCTGGCATCAGGGACTCCTTACGAAGCTTGAGTCCTATGGAGTTGCTGATCAACACCACAAACTTCTTGCGTCTTTCTTTAATGACCGGCAGATATCTGTCGTCTTAGATGTCCAAAAGTCTTCCACCAAGGTTGTCAATGCAGGAGGTCTTCAAGGGTCAATTTTGGGACCCACTCTTTTTCTGCTGTACATTATGCGACAGCAATTTTGCACCACCCCTGATATCGCAAAAATTAAGAATGCACGAGTGCTAATTCATCTTTAAAGTGATAGTTGCATATCTGAACGACTTAGAAATACTCATAAGTGCATTAACTCATAATTAATACTCACTCAATAAATTCATTATATTATGGCACACATTCTTGCTTTCGTCGACTCAATTCTACATGTAAATGTCGAGAAAGGTTCGAATTATCTCTGTCTTCCTTTTTAGACGCCTCCTTGATATCCGGCGTTGGGCAATCGCTCAGAGGTTCTCGATAATGTTCAGGTGCTGACTGATGATGATGCTGACGAAGATGATGACTTCAGCATCATCGAAATTTTTCAATGATTTACTGCAAACATGGCAGGGTGCAAAATTTTTTTTTAAATCAACCCCTGCCTTCACCAAATGACTCGATCATTTGTGGAATTACTCTAGAATTGATTTTTTTTCAATGCTTCCATTGACCAAGCCCGGAATGCAATTAACTGGAAATGTAAGCAATTCGCAGCTGAAAAGAACATAAAGGATCGGCATGAGTAGGCCAAACGACATGAGTCATGGATAGATTTTGTTTGGAGAAGTGTGTTTTGGAGTAATGATACTACTGTCGAGGCTGCAGATGATTGTACTATCTTTTCTCATGTTGTGGATGGACATGAACTCACATTTGAACATTAAAAGTGCAAAGTTAAGCTTCCTGCGAAGTCCATGTATCAGTCTTGCGTCAACTGGTGTGGTCCTTCGCGCTGCGAGAGAGATAATTCGCGCCTTTCTCGACATCCAGAATTGAGTCGACGAAATCAAGGATGTGTGCCAAAATCTAATGAATTTATTGAGTGATCGTGTGAAGGCCGTGATTCAGTCAAAGGGGCATCAGCACGAAATATTCACATCTGCTGTGATCTCATTGTTATTTATGCTCGAATTATGCACCTATGAGTATTTCTAAGTCGTTCAGATATGCAACTATCACTTTAAAGATGAATTAACACTCGTGCATTCTTAATTTTTGCGATATCAGGGTCGGTACAAACTTGCTGTCGCATACTGTACATCAACGACCTCCCAGACTGCCTAGTGAGTAAACTGGTGAAGTATGCAGATTACATGACACTCTTCAATTCCAATGATCGACTTGCTAATAACACTCAGCAATGTCAGGAGTTATGCGACGTTCTTAATGAAGACTTACGCAGGGTTTCGTAGTGAATCTCACTTCCGGGTGTCATCTCCCCAACAAAAGATTAGCTCTGCTAAAAATATGTACAGTCTATTTGCTACAAAAAAAGTCCGAGCTTTCGCGAGCCGGCTCGCCTGCTGAACAGTTGAACAGGCGAGCCTGCCAGACCTTGACAATGCGGGCCGGCTCGCGAAAGTTCGGACTTGTAAATATTTTTTAGCAGATAGACTGTACATATTTTTAGCAGCTAATCTTTTCTTGGGGAGACGACACCCGCAAGTGAGATTCACTATGAAATTAAATAACCTCCCGTCAGCTGCCATCAACTTACGCAGGGTCTCAGGCTGGGGCGCCAATTGACTTGTCTCCTTTAATCCTTCAAAAACTCAAGAGTATTCTGCACTCGCGACGTAAAGGAGATGATGATCATCATGGCATTAAGATGTCAGATAATAGGATCAGTGAACAAGATTCCATCTCCTTCCTTGGATTAGCGGTTACAAAATACTTGTCATGTAAACCCTACATCCAATCCATTATCAGGCAGGCAGCTCAACGCATTGGTAGTCTCTATCGTGCCAGCAGCTATCTTCCACCAAAGACTGTCTGCTATCTTTACAAGTCCACTATTCGTCCTCTGATGGAATATTGTTGTCATCTGTGGGCCGGAGCCCCACAAGCGCATTTTAGCCTCCTTGAAACGGATTAAGAAAAGCGTCAAGAATCATATGGGTGAAAAACTTTCTAACAAGTTGCAGCCGCTCTCCAGCAGACGGGATGTTGCTTCACTCAGTCTCTTCTACAGATACTATTTCGGTAGAAGCAGCTCTGCAGTAGATGAGTGCCTATGCAAACATAAGATCTTCTCCAGAAGCACACGCAGAGGTAATGCACTCACATGCTATCATGTGAGCTTAGAACGCGCACGCACTGTGAGTCGCTCGAAAAGCTTTTTTTGTTCGCACGGCGCACGGCACAGCTTTGGAATCAGCTTCCCTATACCTCTTTCCCTGACTTTGATACTTTCAAAAGGCGAGCGAACAGGTTTCTGATGGGGACAGCTTAATCAGATTAGAGGATTTGTTTTTTCCCTTTTATTCATTTAAAATAATTAAATTTGTTGCTTTTTCATTGAGCAACCCCTACCTTCATTCATGGCTCATAGCTCTACTAGGGGCGAAAATTCTGTAAAAAAATCTGCACTTTCAACGTCTGATATGCTCTATTTGTTTTGCGATTCAGATCTGCGACTTACCCGAGCCTTTAGTCGTGTCGTTCGACTTGACTCTGTATTGCTTTTATCTCTAAGTCTACCTTGAACATTTCCAAAAAATACAAATTTAAACTTCACCTTGTATACTTAAATTCTTGTGTGTGCATCAGGAATATTTTTCTTGGAAATAGTTTAAATAGCAGATGCAAAGTATATGTTGACCAACAAATTTGGATAATGCAGATGGTCGTGGGCTAAAAATCTACTAGGCTCCCATCATTTTGCTGACAATTTATTATACCGCTTATTCACTTCATTCAATGTAAATTGATGGCAGTCGAATCTCACTAATCCGGCCGGCCAAGTTCCCTGACCACTGGATGTGCTAATGATATAAGCGGATCAACAAATCAGGCTTCAAAGCATTGAAACCGCATCTGTCTACAGGGAACTGACCGGACTAGAGCGACAGCTGGATTAATGAGACCCTGTATACTGTATACTGTACAAATCTTTTGCACCAGTGAATTGACTTTTCCGATTTTTTATTGATGCAAATTTTATTGAATGAAATGTATTTACAGGAAGCACGTTGCCTGCAAGGTGCATCTACATGCAGTCCGTTCCATAAATCATTGTACATGATATTTCAATAATTACCATTGAAAATAAATACAATACCATGCCTTTTACATGCAACTGCTCAGCATTACTAATTGACGTGGCAGAGATGTTTTGTTGAATTTGTCCGCGCATTTCGATACCGACGCTTGTAATTGTTCACCCTAATGACAGTCAATGATTAATTTATCTGCTATTTTCTTCCGTACACTGGGAATCTCAAGGTCAAAGCTTTGATGGGCAAATAAGGTGTTATGAAGTTTTCTCGGTACCTTACTAATGAGAGATCGATTGTAAGCTTGTCCATTGTAAGTAGGGTTTACAGTTCTGTGCAGTCATGTCATTGAAATGCAGATTTTCACTGAATGTCGAACGAATGTTTGATAGCTTAATTAAGTCCGGCAGCCAGAACGAGTTTCTGCCGGGAACGAGGCCGAAAATGAGACTTTTCACAGAACGATATAGGCTAAACCTTATGACTATTGTGAAACTGTACGTCTGCCGAGTTCTAGTTAGTTTCTCTTCTTATCTGAAATGATCAAAGAAAAACGCATGTCAATCCAGTGGGACGCATATTGAATTTTTTTGTTTGAAATAAAATTCTCGGTGCTTATCCTTATTGCGGTAAAGAATACTAAGTCTAGAGCCAAATTTTTGACATAAATGCCTTTCGGTCATTTCTTATCATGCTCATGAACATTTGCATATATCTATGCAGCTACACATACTCAGATCTGTCAAGTCTCCTGCTTTCGGCAAGTGCCAACATGCTGTTCCATTTTATCCACATTGAACCGCATTCTCGCTTGCATCGCTGATCAGAAGCATGAAGAAGACGCATACACATGATAGAGAATCAACTGAAGACATATCACGTCGAAAATTATGACTCTAGAATTTGTTCTTTTCGATTAATCAGAGAAAACAAAATTTCATTTTAACCAAAAACTGCAATATGCGTTCAATTGGATTAACATGCGCTTTTCTTTGATTATGTCTGACATGAAGATGAACTAACTAGAACTCGGCAGACGCGCAGATTCGTAGTAGGTATAGAGTGTACATCATTTTGTGAAAGTCATTTTCGGCCTCGCTCCCTGCAGAAACTCATTCTGACTGCCGGACTGATTGTCCAACTTGAGATGTAATTCGGAAGAGAATTCTTTCAGTATGTGATTGTTTCAATTGTCTATGAAAGTATCGAATTCTTGTTTGTTAATGATTTCTTATTCGTTGCAGGCCCAAAAATGCTGAGGCAAAGACGAAAAGCGCCCTTATTCACCGTCGCTGTACGAATGTTGGATGGAAGCGATGTGGAGTATACAGTTCAGAGAAACGATACTCCAGAAACCCTCCTGCTGAATATTGCAACTAATTTGGATATCGCCGATCGAAGTGTTTTTGGACTGGCTCATCCATGGAATGAGAATCAGGCTAGTCAAAATGAACATTCGGGAGTTTGGATTTGGTTGAATAATCACAAACCGTTATTGAAGCAATTATCCGATATGAATCCTTTATCTGCGGAATCAGTTAGCGTGCTGCATTTCCGCTTCAAGTTTTATCCTCGTCCTCCAATTGTCACAAATGTACATGACGATAAAATTCGTCACTTACTACGCCTTCAGATTGAGCAGGATTTCCGTGAAGGTCATTTAGATTGTTCGTTTCATATGAGAGCTTACATGGATGCCTATCTTATGCAAGCTGAACTTGGAAACTACGATGCCGGTCTTCATAATTCCTTAGATTATGTTCGTGTTATTCGAAGTCTTGACTCGAGATTCGACGGTGTTGAAATGCTGCAGTGGATAGCGTCCTATCACAGTGAATTGGATGGAGTGACTGCATCTGAAGCTGAAACCAAATATCTAAGTCTAGCAGCTCGACTCCCATTTTACGGCGTCACATCATTTCCTATCTGCAGCGTCAATGGTCAGGAACTTACACTCAATATCAGCATGGATGGAATTTTCATAACGAATAATATGGTCCGTGGTCAACAGTATTTTTGGTTACAAATCATCAGCCTCTCATATCGTCGAAGACGATTTCGATTGGAGGTACAATCATCAAATGTCGAGGAAAGTTCAAAAATGCGATCTACCATAGTAGAATACAAATGCAAGTCAGAGAAATCGGCGAAACTGTTGTGGTTAACCTGCATGGATTTTCACATGTTCTATCGTTTAAGAGGTACAGCAACTTCTGAATCAACTGCCGGAAAATTTGGAACAACACAAAATCTAAAAGGTGCGCGAAGATTGCTCAATAGAACAGTATCTTTACGACGTAGTCTCAGTGCACGCCGTCATCATTACTCCACTGGTCATGCGGTGCGATCACAACGACGAAGTCAGTCGGAGTCTTTGTCCACGGATGAATCTGGAGGCAATGTTGGGTTGAACTCGGGTGATGAGAATTCTGATTTACCATGGAGACGTTTTTCTGAGCCGACTGACCCTCAGCAGCCGTCGACAAGCATTGGAGTTAGTGCTCTACCACGCCTTCATCATAGCACTGAGTCGATGAGAATCTTCGGAGGAGGGAGTGGTGATGCTACGACTGCCAGTTCTACACCAGCAACTGGTCATAAACTGCTGAATCCTCCGTGCGAGATGTGTGGATGGTCTTCGGCTTGGACTCGTGGAGTTTCTCCTCAGCTTTACACAGAAGATTCGTTGAATTTACTTCCGCGAAAATGCGAGTTCCGCATCATAAGGCTAGGAGCGTCAAAACTGGGGTGGTCCATCGATGGTGTCAATGCATGGTCATTACCAATGATAGGATTTACAGCGAGTGGACGTCGCTTGTATAGCATTATTGAAGATGGAAGAGAGTATCTTTTGGAAGGATGGAGCGTGCGCGAGGGAGACCGCTTAACTTGTAACATCGATGTGCGCAAACGATTCGCATCTTGGCTTTTAAATGATGTTCTCCTTGAAAGCAGGTCTGATTTGCCACAAGCCATTACTAGAGGAGATGCTCAGCCTACTGTTTGGGATAATGAAGCTGATCTAGAAATAAATTTAAGCCGTGGCAATAACGGAATTGCTCTTTCCATGTATGTTCGAGCCTCGTCCCATATCAGTCACAGACCAGGAACAAATGTTATCGCTGCTAACATGAGACAGATCCATGCGTCTCGCGCCTCATCTGCAACAAGCAGTGATAGCCCTGTGGAACGAGTTGTAACTGGTTTAAATAATTCACGATTTTCGTCGGTCGATCAAGATCAAAATGCGTTATGCAAATCCTCTGAAGCTCAAATTCAGCTCGCAGAAATTAAGAAAGAATGTGTTGGTAAAGGCACAGCGAATTCGTCAGAAGAATCTTACACAGAAGGAGATACTGAAGACGATGTTGGAGAATCGAGCAAAGAGAACATGAATGATCGGCGAAATTCTGAAGAGCTGGAAGAAGGAGTTACGAAAAGGTGCTTGACGATCAATACAATCCCATTCGTAGAGACACGAACAACTCGAATTCCTTCTAACTACTTGAGATGCACGCAAGAAAAGGTTGTTTTTAAGGTCCCATTCGTTGAAGTCAGGCGATGTATATTTCAGGGTTGATTGCGTCTTCTTTGATTCGTTGCGATCTTCTTTATTTCACAGTATTTTCACCTAATGTCGAGTAGGACTTTTCGATGAACTTACTTGATTCGATGGGATGACTTTGTCCTTATCAAAGCTATCCAACATTTCCTATTGCTCTTTAAAATAGAGCACTTTCAGATGAAGTATAAATAAATTGTTAAATTGTGCTCCTTTTGTGGAAACAAAATGTTTTGTTTGTATTTATAGCCCAAATTATAGAATGCAACGGGACACAGCTGTTTTGGTTTTCAAATCTCTACAGGCCAACTTGGTGCTGCGGAATAATAAGCCGAATTATCATTGACGTTAACGAAATGTTGCACTCATCGTTTCTTTAGAATTCAATTCATGATTGCTTTATGCTTATGGGTTATGCAGACCGCTACGCCAGTCTGTCAAAAGGACGCATGCATGGCGTTTCGTGACCAAAGTGGGCCTATCTGCATTCTCACAATGAAAATTAGCGTCATGCAGTTTGCATAAACATGCCGGCCGTACGAGCTTAATTCCTTACATGGAAATACTTGCGTTGTATTGCTCGACAAGTGCGAATTCTCAATTTCAACCTAAGAAGTCAAAAACCTACTTGGTTTAGATGATGACATAAGGGGAATAGAAAGTAGCCATGGCCAAAGCTGTAGCTCGATCTTTTCTTGGAATTGAACATTTTTATATTTTATATGCTTATTACAAGTCTGTGAATTGGGTGTCTAGCAATTCGATATAAGAGTGGGCTATTTATGACGAGAACCCATTTTCTTAATTCCCATACTTTTGACAGGAATAGGGAGGATAATTCCCGAAGCACTGTATGAGTATATAGTAAGCAAAATGTCGACTAAAAAGTAGCCTCCGTATAGGCCTATATAATGAAAAATTCTATATGAAAAGATTCAGTTTCATGGAAAGTACTTAATAAAGTGCCGGCACATAGACATCGGATTGATCCGATGTCTATGCTTGCAACGATTGAAAATTCTTCCTGTGAGACCGTGCTTTGTTTGTCATTTTGTGAAGTCACTTTGCATTTGTAGCCATGAATGATCACGAAATATCGACCATAGAGTAGGGATACCATTGAGTGGGAGCACCTACTTTATGGTGTCGACCAGTGTCGACAACACTCCGGTCCCCAAAATTGTCAGCCACTGGAAGCTGCCATACGGCTTAAGCTCCGTTCTCATGACAGCTTGAATGTCCATCCCTTGGAATTGTCTTCAGTGTACATTTCCACTCTAGTTCATGATTGCTGCATACACATCAATAATACGCGATACTTGCATCATGAACATGGTTTCGGATTTCTATGCCTGGGACCATATTGATGGTATCCTGGAGACAATGAGATTCATGAAGTTTCTGAAACAGAAGTAGGAAAAATTGGTAGTGTGTTGGTGTATGTTGGATTTAATGCTTTCCGTATTTAAATTGTTCAAAATGATGTGACTGCAATAATGGAAAAATTGAAAATATGCAGAAATACTTCACTTTGAGAAAGCATGAGACTTTTGTTTGTATCCTTCAAATTTAATTAGTACAGACTTGATAGAATGTGCAATAGCCAAGTTTCAGATATCCTCGTTGGAATTTTGGAGAAATCTGCCACCAAAGTGCTTTTTTCGCTATTTAGTTACTTTGGACGTCGACCACCGTTTGAAATACTGCATAGTGCACAAATAATCAACTAAGATTTCAGGGGCCATAACAACTACCATGGTTATCTGGAAATGTACTAATCTCCGCTGATTTATAATGTCTACTTATTTCACGCGGGCTTTGTAGTATTTGGTTAAATCCCACGTTTTTCATGTGAATTCCAATGCCTGCTTGTCTACGGAAGTCCAGATATTGTCATGCTGTCACGTTTTACGAGCAGAATATATCTATTGTAGATTGCGTCATTGCATGATACTTGATTTTCATTCCTGATTAAAAAATGTACATGAAAACTCCCCCTTCTTCATTCTCGCATTATATGTTTGTGAAACATCAAATTGGTCCGATGAGGCCGATTTTTATGGAACCATTAGGCAATCTGCAACTTAACATTTTGGTAATTAACTAATCAACCTGGCAATTGTTTTTTGGACATCAGCATCTTGTGATGCCTTGCTTTCATCATACAGCAACTAATTTCGCAGTGCAAACTGTAAAACTGACAATAATGGATGTTTTGAGTCATCATCGCTGGATTATCAGATGTCGTATCACTTTCATACTTAATCGGTCATAATCGATAGAATCAACCGATTTGATTCAAGCTGAGGAAAAAGCACACATTTGAGAGGATTTATGAGAAGAATTTGTAAATTCTCGGTAGAATCGAAAATTCAGATGCATTACGAGGCTAATTTTGTTGAAAAAGAACAGGTATATGAAGAAAAATTTAATCGCTACGAATGTCAGTTGAAATTACCACGCATCTGTAATCCCAAATTACACGGTTGCTATGAACCCGTCAACTAAAGCGTCCATTATGCGGAAGGTGCATTTTATCATTTGAATAAAACAATTGTCGTTGCCTTCGTTAAGACAAATTTGCTTTATTGTTTTAAAAACATATATATACAGAGCCCGATGCGTTTCGTCCTCATGTTAAGACAACAAAGCAAATTTGTCTTGACGAAGAGACCGACTTTCTTTTATTTAAACGACATGAACTGGTCATTTTTTGGATCTCTAGATCATCAGTCAATAGGAACAGCACGATCTGAGTGACTCTCCAAAATTATAACATTTGAAATCATCATTATTGTTGACCCCTTGCAACTTATTTCGTCACCACCAATTTCTCATGATGACTACATACCGTAAATACCCGCGTATAGGACGCATTTTTTTCTTAAGAAGTTGACCTAAAAACCCAGGTGCGTCTTATCCATGGATACTTTTATTATAAAAATTATGCATTTATCATAAAATCAAAAATTTATTATAAAAATTTCAAGCTTTCAATATTTATCAATATGAGAAGTGCACTGTTGTTTTCTGACGCACAGAACTTGATCTTGGATTACGCGTAATACTGATGATCAATGTCGATTCGAACAATAAACCCATCCTTTCCACGATAGTCTACAGAGGCTAGACAGACATCTGCTGACTGACAGGATGAGTGAGTCAGCAATCAGCACACACGACGATCATACCGATTGAATGGAGTTCACCTTGATTAACTTATGGTCACCGCTTCTATAAAAATCAATGGAAATGTAGGACTGAAATTAGGATGCGTCCTATACACAGGCACACAGTTTTCCCATCGTTTTTAGGGTCAAATATCCACTGCGTCCTATACATGGTATCGTCCTATACGCGGGTATTTTGCGGTAGTTACTTGCGAAGAATACATACTTATGCACTCTACCGATTTTCCCGGAAGTCGCACGATCTTTCGGGGTTTTTCGGAAAATTGTACGATTTTTCGATGATTTTTCATCGATTATATATGATTTTATAAATTTTTCGAAATTAATGTGCATGATTGTGGTTAGGAATTTTTGCCATCGAATGAGTCACTATCTTATTACATACTTGAGGTGTGACCTTCAGTCAATCGCATTTTGAAAATGCAGTTGCTTCTCAGAAATCATAAATTGTGGTCTTCCGAGGTGTCAACATAGGCCTATCCATATCAAAAGCCAGAAAGCCAGGCCATACAAAGGTCTGATACAGATCCTAACTGAATTCGTAATTGTTCGGAATCAAAGTATTTGTTGGTGACTATGATCGTTTCCAATGATGCAGCTTGGCTCGTATACATAGAAGTAGATAATACTACACTAGAATGGAAGTTTGATATCTTACCTATGTACAATGATGGCACATGGAAAAATCTATGGTTTGTAGATCAGATTCGATCTAAAGCATCGTATCATAGTCAAACTATTTGCCAAGTTGGTTGTGGAAGTTGTTGACAGCAAATTGCAGGATTTTCATGAATGGAACTTTAAGTGAGATGGCAGCATTGTTTCATGTGAATTAGCCTACTATTCCATGGATTAATATACTGTGTATATTTGTACCAGTCATTGACAACTATTTTCCAATTTTTCAACACTGGAATACGAATTGAAATTTGCTTCTCAGACTCATAATCGAAAGTAGTCGATGTACTAGTTGCAAGAACATTTCAAGAATTCAAAGATTATTCTGAATTCTGATTATTGGATAATTTCTCCTTCTAAAGGTCAAGAAACCTAGCGTTCTTCTGGAATAAAAACATCGAAAGCTTCTTTAGCGACAGTCATTTATCAGATAAGTGAAATGTCGTCGGAAATTTTCAATTAATCATTGAATAACTTATGTGATATAGTGTGATGATATTTTGACAGCTGATTTTCGAATGCATGCAGAGATTTTGAAAATTGTTCATACATAATGAACAAGGGAATCCTTCAAAGTAAAATGAATGCTGTAAGATTTCTTGGCCTCTGATTTCAAGCTGGACCAATGCATGCTCTGTAAATCGACATTACAAGTTGCATATGTGTCTGATTATACTCTTGATTGATTATAGGAGCGATATTTCAAAATGATGACCATACAGAACGTTTTAAAGGATTTCCTTTTTTGGCATCCTGTCGCTGCACTATTTGTAAATTCACTATTGCTTTGTGAACATGATCCTTAGACAAGGGGCAACAATCCAGATCACAAATTGACTTGATAATTGAAAATGCCAACCAGAAAGCAAGAAAGCCAGTCCGCAAAATTTGCTTTTTGCCCCAACTAAGTTCCCCCGGAGTGTGCCATAATTTTCATGCAATTTCCATTCTAGGACTTTCTATGGTATTGTTAATTTCTATGCTCGTATATGTGCCCCGACTGAGACTTAAACGCAATAACGCCTGTAAATTGCCATCCACCCTATGATTGCTATCATGCAGCTCTGATCTCACCCCTGAAATTAATCTTATCTTAATAATGCTTGCGACCGCTCCCCAGCCCATCTTCACGTGGGTTAATTTATATCTCGTTTGCATTGTGGATTTCAGGTGAAAATATACCTACGCTGTTGTAGAAAGAATTAGAGAAATACCAAATAATTTGGAAAAACTGCTTGGCGCTCGGAACTGACAGTGTTAATATGATGATATGAAAAAAGGCGTATTTGCGTTTTTGAAAAAGGAGCATGGGATGATGCATCGTGCTGCGTGCCCGTGTCACCTGTTGCATCATGCAGCTGAAAAAGGAGCCTTTGCACTTCCATTTTCTATTGATGGTATTCTGGTTGATATCTATTACTACCTTGAAAAGTCCAGCAAGCGTCTGAGTTTACTCGAAGAGTTTCAGCGACTATAATTTTGAACATCAAAAAAAAATTTGAAACACGTGTCCACGAGATGGCTCTCAGTGTACCGGGGCTTATGCCGTTTATTGAAAAGCTAGAGCGCTCTTGCCGACTTCTTTGCGAAAGAGAAATCCATATGCAATGATAAGTATGATTCATTGCTGGTCCTGAAGGGACGACATGAACCCTTCAATCCAGGAGAAAATACAGCGATAAAGAAATTAAACGACCGGAATTGCGTCATGCGAAGGAAGTACAGGAACGCAGTGGCATTGCAATTTGACCATTTTTTGATATATTTCATAGTATGTAATTAATCACCTATTTGGTATAGAAAATCATATATCTCTTATCAGACACACAAGCAATCTGCTTCTTGCATTATTTTTCTATTGCTACGTTTTGTTTTGATTGCATTACATACTTTCATATTATTATGTTTGTTTTTAGCACAATAATATATAAGGATTGGGGAATTGTGTAGGGAATATCCAATTTTATTGAAATTATAGATAATATTAATCCGGAAGGATTGTGCGATTTTTTGAAATTTCAAAGGCCATACAAAGGTCTGATACAGATCCTAACTGAATTCGTAATTGTTCGGAATCAAAGTATTTGTTGGTGACTATGATCGTTTCCAATGATGCAGCTTGGCTCGTATACATAGAAGTAGATAATACTACACTAGAATGGAAGTTTGATATCTTACCTATGTACAATGATGGCACATGGAAAAATCTATGGTTTGTAGATCAGATTCGATCTAAAGCATCGTATCATAGTCAAACTATTTGCCAAGTTGGTTGTGGAAGTTGTTGACAGCAAATTGCAGGATTTTCATGAATGGAACTTTAAGTGAGATGGCAGCATTGTTTCATGTGAATTAGCCTACATATTCCATGGAGTTAATATACTGTGTAATATTTGTACCAGTCATTGACAACTATTTTCCAATTTTTCAACACTGGAATACGAATTGAAATTTGCTTCTCAGACTCATAATCGAAAGTAGTCGATGTACTAGTTGCAAGAACATTTCAAGAATTCAAAGATTATTCTGAATTCTGATTATTGGATAATTTCTCCTTCTAAAGGTCAAGAAACCTAGCGTTCTTCTGGAATAAAAAACATCGAAAGCTTCTTTAGCGACAGTCATTTATCAGATAAGTGAAATGTCGTCGGAAATTTTTCAATTAATCATTGAATAACTTATGTGATATAGTGTGATGATATTTTGACAGCTGATTTTCGAATGCATGCAGAGATTTTGAAAATTGTTCATACATAATGAACAAGGGAATCCTTCAAAGTAAAATGAATGCTGTAAGATTTCTTGGCCTCTGATTTCAAGCTGGACCAATGCATGCTCTGTAAATCGACATTACAAGTTGCATATGTGTCTGATTATACTCTTGATTGATTATAGGAGCGATATTTCAAAATGATGACCATACAGAACGTTTTAAAGGATTTCCTTTTTTGTCATCCTGTCGCTGCACTATTTTGTAAATTCACTATTGCTTTTGTGAACATGATCCTTAGACAAGGGGCAACAATCCAGATCACAAATTGACTTGATAATTGAAAATGCCAACCAGAAAGCAAGAAAGCCAGTCCGCAAAATTTGCTTTTTGCCCCAACTAAGTTCCCCCGGAGTGTGCCATAATTTTTCATGCAATTTCCATTCTAGGACTTTCTATGGTATTGTTAATTTCTATGCTCGTATATGTGCCCCGACTGAGACTTAAACGCAATAACGCCTGTAAATTGCCATCCACCCTATGATTGCTATCATGCAGCTCTGATCTCACCCCCTGAAATTAATCTTATCTTAATAATGCTTGCGACCGCTCCCCAGCCCATCTTCACGTGGGTTAATTTATATCTCGTTTGCATTGTGGATTTCAGGTGAAAATATACCTACGCTGTTGTAGAAAGAATTAGAGAAATACCAAATAATTTGGAAAACTGCTTGGCGCTCGAACTGACAGTGTTAATATGATGATATGAGAAAAGGCGTATTTGCGTTTTTGAAAAAGGAGCATGGGATGATGCATCGTGCTGCGTGCCCGTGTCACCTGTTGCATCATGCAGCTGAAAAAGGAGCCTTTGCACTTCCATTTTCTATTGATGGTATTCTGGTTGATATCTATTACTACCTTGAAAAGTCCAGCAAGCGTCTGAGTTTACTCGAAGAGTTTCAGCGACTATAATTTTGAACATCAAAAAAAAATTTGAAACACGTGTCCACGAGATGGCTCTCAGTGTACCGGGGCTTATGCCGTTTATTGAAAAGCTAGAGCGCTCTTGCCGACTTCTTTGCGAAAGAGAAATCCATATGCAATGATAAGTATGATTCATTGCTGGTCCTGAAGGGACGACATGAACCCTTCAAATCCAGGAGAAAATACAGCTATAACCAAATTAAACGACCGGAATTGCGTCATGCGAAGGAAGTACAGGAACGCAGTGGCATTGCAATTTGACCATTTTTTTGATATATTTCATAGTATGTAATTAATCACCTATTTGGTATAGAAAATCATATATCTCTTATCAGACACACAAGCAATCTGCTTCTTGCATTATTTTTCTATTGCTACGTTTTGTTTTGATTGCATTACATACTTTCATATTATTATGTTTGTTTTTAGCACAATAATATATAAGGATTGGGGAATTGTGTAGGGAATATCCAATTTTATTGAAATTATAGATAATATTAATCCGGAAGGATTGTGCGATTTTTTGAAATTTTGAGGTACACAGATATGAGAATATTTGACACAAACGACAGCTTGCTTTGTTCTTCATCGAAATTGTTAGTTTTCGTTGGAGACAATTTTCTGTAGACAGACACATATTAAAAGCTATAAAGGCTATTTAGAAATTATATTGTGTTTGATGATCATAAAGTGCGTCATAATTTAACCGCTAGATCAGAGAAAATATATCCACTTTCATAGTTAGATCCCTCTTTCTCTATAATTGATAAATTGTAAATCCATAAAACTCACTGATACTGCAACACATGCATATTCAAACTTCAAGAAAAGTCAGAAAATCACGCCAAGTACAGACCGCTTCATAAATAATTGCACATAAATGCCAACCCATTTTCAAATGTAATTTTCGTTTCGAAGTCCTGGTTCAATTTTAATAAGCGATGTACCTTAAGAAACCTGATGTTCCATAAATTATTTTGACATACATTTTAATTTCTGAAGCAGTCAGTTGTGGTGAGTAGGCCATACGAAAGAAAATTGAGCGTTTTCTTTGATACAGGATTTTAGCATGAAGACGACAAGATTTTTTGATGAAAATTGACAGCTACTGTGAGCTATCATTTAGCTTCAACATGATGGAAAGATTTTGAGATTAGTTGAATGTACAATGATGTACAGCATCAAAAAGTTTTACCAACAATAAAAGATCATCTGACAAGATTTTTCAATGATGAGGATCCTCAATTTCAAAAAACTTTATGTTGTGTGAAAGGTTGCCTGTAGTACGTTAAATTGGCTGAGCATATAGGTCGTGTCTGGTCAGTTGTGGTCAACAGACTTACAAGTATGAATTTTTGGTCAATTCATTCACCGATGCCCACAGACGAAAAATACGGAATACCGAAAATACGAAATCACCATTGAATCAGGCTCGTGTCAAGCTTTCAGATGATGTAATATTTTTGTATTCGGACAACAATTTGTGCATTTTCATTCAATTTACACTTTTGCCTAATTTTACGATGCTTTCGGTCAAGTGCACTGAACTTAATAACTTTTACTGTATTAATCTTGTCACTTTTGAGTTTAGGTTTAAAAGAACGCTGGTGTCATCAGCTCCAAGAATATGTAAGTTTTATCACGATCGGCCCATCTGTTCACTGGCAAACTTCAAATTTGTCTTATTCCCACACTCAGTCATTTGGTGAGTCATTTCTCTCGGTTGAGGTCAGCAGAAGATTTCGGATCTGTGTTCTGTAGACTAGGCCGCCTGTCTGCCGCTGCTGCAACTGTTCACAAACTAGCAATTCTTCGCGCCGTAGTTGCCTACGCTTGCGTACGATAATGGGATCGACAAGATTTTTGCAACTCAATCAATGTTGACAGTAGTAAGAGGAGATGCGAGTGCCGACATGAAGTGATCAGATATGAAGCAACAAACTTCATTTAATTAGGCAAACCACACTGCTTCCTAAGCCGTGTCTCGACTGGCCAAGTGAATATATTTAGTAATCAATCAATTACGAGCTCACGATTAAATTTCGACTGTTTTGAATATGTTTTACTCGCTTTATTGTACCCTTGAAATGCTCTAAGGTTGCAAACGATGAAACTTCCGAAAGACAAGTCATCATGCGTAGAGGCAAAGACTTTTCCTGGCCACTGCTGTCGAAAAATGACTGCCAAAAATGATTACAAGCCTGGCAGCATAATTCAAATGATGGCGTCGAAGCCCTTCATCTCCTTTGTGAGTATTTGGTGACACAGCTACCACTGGCAGATGATGTTCTACGATCTTTTCAATCTACTTATCCTGGCAAACGCCAACTGACTGATTCGTTGATTCAATTTCAAACTCTAAAGAAATTTGAGAATTTTGCGCTCGACGTTGGTCAGACTGAAGGCAAATTTCGACTTTATCTAGCAGGCAATCATGTCAACGACAATTTCAACCGACCCGTGAAGATGTAGACTTCTATCTTGACTAGAATTAGCTTCGATTGTCTCATCAAACCGATCCTGTCTTGCTTTCCGGTCTACTGCCTGAAGGAGCCTCCACTAAGATTAAACATAGTGAAAACCGAGTTCCGCCCGAAGATGGATGCTAGTAATCAGCAACCTCGTCAGTTTGCCAATATTGTAGAATATCTATAGAAATCCGATCCCTTGCATGTTGGTCAAAGTGATGCAACGTTCGTGGTGATATAGTGGGTGAGCAAGAGAAAGAATAGGAAAGAAATAAGGTTTTGCTTCAGGTTGACGAAGAGTATATTCTTAAAAAACGAATGAAATAAGCTGAAAGAAGGATATTGCATTAAAATGTTTGATAGCAGGATCAGAGGTTGCTGATTCCATGTACCGGACAGAGTGCTATGTTGCCAAATGGCTTGAACTTCAGACGAATTTGGTTGGAATAGTTGAGAGAGATATCAGACCGCCCAAATTGCATGGAAATAACTAACTGTGTGACCAAATTGCTCGGAAATAATCATCGCATTAGATATCAGCGTCCTTATTTCTCGATTTAGAGCAGATATTTCTTGACGATACTGACGCGCTGATTATTGTGGCAATGTATCAAGTGCTGATATTCATGATAATCGCGTCTGCCAAATGTCCAATATAGTGCATATACACTTTCATAGGATATTATTTACAGCAAAAAGTTTATTCGAATTGCTTATTTTGCATATTATGATTTCAGATGCTTTCATTGTCGAGGACAATTTTTACTTCATTACTAGTTATTCTGATAGCCTTCACTCATCGGTACATTTACCATCTGAAAGCTAAACAACAAATGCATGATGTCCATAATGGTCTTCTGTCTCTGGAAGCATCTGTTCCCATCAGAGAAAAACCCAGTCGTATAGCTGTTGGACTTGGAAGCTGCATGGATGTATTTATTGACGCAGTCCCCTTTCTTAGTGGACTAAATATCAAACCGTCAGCAGACGATATGCCTCTTGAAAGTGTTAAGAGTTTGAGCGATTTGGAAAAGTCTTTCAAGTATTTTTTCAAGGATGGAGTTGCGGCAGAGTGAGTAAACTGAATATTCCATCTCATTATCAGCCCATATGTCATTTGATTCACATGGTAGAACCATCAGTCATTAAAATAAATGTAACCTATTAAATTACTTTTTGATTCCATAGAGCCGATGCATGTGTATTATATAAGTAACATAATCGTTTATCCCTCATTTCCTGTCTTTTCATTTGCTAATCCACTGCGGATATACTTTTAGTGACAACTTCAATTTTAAATCCGTTTCTGATTTGTTATTTTCAACAAGATGCATGTGCATCGCGACACACGCATTTTGCTAATCGAGCCGATAGATTTTAAGTACAGCTAGAAAAAATTTGAAGTCAGTTCCCAGCATTAATTATCAGTTAACAGATTTAATTTTTCAGACACAGTTTCTGATAGAAAGGAGATGATCCTGTATTCTTTATGCTACGTTCAAAGACAGACTAATGTGAGTCATTCAAGCGATCAACATACTCGTCAATCTGTGAAAAAGGTAGCAGCGTTGCATTGGCTACCCTTGCTTGCCTTCTCGTAAATTTCGCAATCCTTGTTTTTTATCTAATCGGCCCTTTATGCTACATAGTGGAGCAGCTTACGTCGAATTTTCAGATGAATCGTGCAAATTATGATACAAGCATGAAACTTCGCATGGGTGTTCTCAACACATATCTAAGCAATTCCACCCGATGAGCCACTTAAAATTCGACCTTATTTCAAAATGGCGGCCATTTTTCAAAATTGCCCTAGCAACGACCCCTAGGAGCCTGGTAACAGCATTATAGTGGTCATTTTCAGGCATTTTAAGAAATGTTAAGGGGCACAAATATATAGCATTAGTATTTGAATAACATTTGAGTAAGTTTCTGACCTAGCAACGGTTGCTAAGGAAGCTAAAAAACAATAAAAGTGTGAATTTCTCTGATTTTCCTTAGCAACGGCCCACTTATCGTTAATTGATATGGATGAAATTTGATATATAGTGTAATCAACTATATTAAAGCATAAAAATGTTGTAATGATTAAGTATCACTTACGTACTGGTTGCTAGGGTCCTGATAAATGCATAGCAACAACCATTTGCAGGTAATTTCAAACATTGTTTTCAGCATTTTCTCTAACAACGACCAATCTATAAATTTTACAAGCCTTGTTTTGAGACGTATTTGGATTTCGGCCATCCGATATGGCCATTGGTCAGTAAAACAGATTTCAGCCTAGCAACGGTTGCTAGGGCCACAATATGCTAGTAAATGAATTATTTTCCGCATGTTGATATAATTATCAAATTATGAGTTTGAACCCATTAGGGAACATGTATCGAAAAGATGACATTTGTTACGATTAAATCCTAAAAGATCATAAAGTGATTTAGCTCTTTCCAAAAAATATCAAGAATTGAAAACTTCATGCATTGAGAAAAAGTTTGTATTAATCACAAATTTCAATCACAATATCGAATATTTACAATATCGAAGATTTTTTGTACAGTATTGAAGTATAGAAAAATATCTTCAATCACAGTATCGAATTAAAACAAAAGTCTTTGTGAATATCAATCACGGTATCGTAGACTTATTGTAAAACAAATTGTTTTTGTAAATGTCAATCACAGTATCGTAGAATTTCACAGATCGAATAATTTGTGTAAAACAAATGATTTGTACATATCAATCACAGTATCGAAGTAAAATATATGTCAAACTCGGTATCTAAAAATTACTGTAAACAAATCGTTTCTGTAAATGTCAATCACAGTATCGAAGAATTACTGTAAAACAAAGGGATTTTGTGCATATCAATAACAGTATCGAAGTAAAACAAAGTCTTTTCAAATGTCAATCACGGAATCGAAAAATTACTGTAAACAAATCGTTTCTGTAAATATGAATCACAGTATCGAAGTAAAACAAAGTCTTTTCAAATGTCAATCACGGAATCGAAAAATTACTGTAAACAAATCGTTTCTGTAAATATGAATCACAGTATCGAAGTAAAACAAAGTCTTTTCAAATGTCAATCACGGAATCGAAAAATTACTGTAAACAAATCGTTTCTGTAAATATGAATCACAGTATCGAAGTAAAACAAAGTTTTTTCAAATGTCAATCACGGTACCGAAGAATCATTGTGAAACAAAGTCATCACAGTTGCAGCCACACAGTGCTGTGCATGGAAGTCCTGAGCGACGACATTTGCATCTACTCGTGTTGCAACCTTTCTTGCAAGAGCACTTGGTAAGCTCTTTACAGCTGTCTGCGATTGGAGGCAATTTTGTCCAGAATACCTGCCACATCTCCCCGTCCCAGATCCATCCCCACTCAGCGGGACTGCTGATGTTGGGTCTAGCTATTGTGCTCTGACCCCAGATAATGCCAGCCTGATATGCTGCACGTTTAATATGTTCTTGTAAAGCAGCTTTTGTCGGAGGGATCGAGTTATACTGTTTCTGCTTGCCGGCAAAAAGTTCCAACCTTGCTTCATCCACACTAGTTGCTGCCGATGATCTGTCATACAAGAGCACGACAAATTTTTCAAGTTCTTGAATGTCACGATCACTAATGGTTGCTGGAATCTGACTCAGATTAGCGAAGGTTTCAGAGACTTCGTCATGAATGTTCCATGTATGCCAAGCCGATTTCTTCCCTTTGCCACGAAAGGCAGACACGATGTCACAGCCGGTGAATGCATGGAAGAACGATAATCCCTTGACTCTCTGTGTCCAATTGCAAGAACAATCTCATGAACTGGAATCCATCGTACACCTGTACCTTGTCCAAATGCAATCCACATGGATTCAAGGCCAATTTCGAGTAGGGAAGGCAGAACAGATATTGCAATGACAAGAACATCTGTGTCATTGGCCTTAATAATGAGGGATTTGCTTCCATTCATTGTTGCATGTTTGGCATGAGCGAATAGTCTGCTGTCCGCTTCTTCATGATAACAAGGTGATATGTCATCCAAGAGTATAGGTGAGTTGCTAACTGCATTTTCTCCTTTAGTAACAACAATAACGGTGTTAACTGTTTCAGTTCCATAAATTTTATCGGCAAGAAAGTTGAACAGCTCATTCTTATTAGAGTTATTTCGAAGAAAGCCTTTCCAGTTAATTGGAGTCTTACTCATTCCTGATACTCTCCTTCTCATTCCTTGCCCTCGCTTCGATCTGGCTTCATTTTTTAGACTTGACTTGTTGTACACATCAAATACTATGTCCACTCTGCTAAACTTGTGACCATAGCTTTCCACTTTGGGGATTATGTCGTCATTTGCATAGTCATCGAATGTCTTTGAGGTTCGTGGAGGCAGGGCATGGATAAATGCTGATCCATCTATGATGATTGCATCGGCTGTAGGTTCTGTGTCTGGTAGGCTCACCTGTGACTGAAGAATGTCAGCTAACCGTGATTTCTGGCAAGAATTAAGTTTGCCATTGCTGCTAAGAGAAGCAGGGAAGGACTGGTTTTCATGCTTGAAGAAATCTTGCAAGTCACACTGTCTGTTCTGGCATGAAATGAAGAGTCTTGAGAACAGTTGACAATCATCTTTTAGCACCTTCTCCTTGGATGCACCACAAGTCGGCTTCAAAACCTGTTTGAAGAAGGAGACTATATTCTTCTTTATTGATCATAGAATGGACAAGAACCTTCATACTGTAGCCCATCAACGAATGAGAGGAATTGCTGTTTGCCACGCTCATAGTGTGTACGGAGTAGTTCAGCAAGAGCAGGGTCCGAAACATTTTGAGAGTCAAGTGCCAGGAGATCGTTTGACTCTTCTTGAAATGGATTTCCCATCTCTCGCAATACCGAAGACAACGACTTTACCTTGCAAAAGAATGATTTCTCTGCGCTGAGGGTTTGTCATGATGTCGAGGTACGGTTGTTGGTTGTACCATCATGATGTCGAGATACTGTTGTTCCATCTTTCTTTCCTTTCGCAGATTCATAATTTGCCATGAGACGGCTTACTTCAGGTCCAGCTATCATCCATCTCCGTAGTGCTGCTTCATCTTCAGTCAGTCCTATGGCTCACCCCATCACCCTTGATGACTGCATTATTCTGCTCATGGGCTTGGTCCAGAGGCATAGCAGAGAATTGTCTTTCGGACTTGTGCACGACGAAGTTACCCTTGTGGAATTCTGCAGCCACTTCGGGGTGTTCTTGTTCCAGGGACATCATGTCACAAAGATGAATAGTGATCCATCGTGCATAATTAATGTTGTTATTGGAGAAGAAGTATGGGACCAGCTCGAACAGTGCCTGGCGGTAGAGACTGAAGTCTCCTTCCCTGAATGAGCGAATGAGAGTAAAGATTATCAGCTCCATGTCCAGTATCAGACTCCAGAACTGGAACTGTGGACTTTTGATGGCTCTGTTGCTGTCGCCACTTTTCAAAACTGCGAGCTGGCTCATCTGGCTGCGCAGAACAGTGATTAGTGTAAGCTTCTCTCATCAGTGTGTATAGGGCGAAGCTGTTACTTGATGTGCATATCTTGTTCTGGTAATGCTAGATGCTGAAAGGAATGACTCAGCGGTTTCCAGATGAGGCAATACCTGCTTCCACGATCGCACTAGTCCATCCGCTGTCTTGTAGAAGTGTCCCTAGTGATCTCAGAGCTGCCATCTCGATGTGAAGTCCACCAAACATAACCACAAAATTTCTCTCTCCAAGTTCTGGCCACTGCCATTGGATTTGCTTTGCCAATGCATACAGTGGTTGGTCAGCAGCACTGACTGGTGTCTGACCTGGGGTAAGAAACGCAATGGTGTCGCGTCCTTTCTCCATCACGTGTTTTATAGTTGCCACAGAATGAGCCTGTTCGCGCAACAGAGGCATTAATGCAGAAATGCTAACTTCGAATGGCTGGGCCTCTTTTCTGTGTTGCATGATAAGCTGACCACGTAATGCTTGTTGTGTCAGTCACTTCTTCAGTAAGGCAAACTTCATCCAGCCAAGCATACTCATGTCTGAAGAGAGAGTTGGCAACAGGCAATGTCTGAAATGCAGATGAAGGAGGATATGGATTTTTATTAAAGTAAGCAGGCCTGATATTTGTAAAAGCCTCTGGAAGCTCAGGCACTTTTTTCAGTTTCTGTCGTAGTGACTGTGGCTGGGGAACCGTGCGTTTTTCACCTCCATATTCAGGGTTTGGATGTTGAAACGCTGATATGCTTGTACCATGGAATGATGTTCGCGCTGTGGTGGATGTAGGATTGTGGTCGATGTTGTCCACTGTCATAGTTGTGAACAACGTCTTTCTCAAGACTGGTGGACACACAACCCCATCTTCCACATACTGAGAGACAACAGCTTCACCTAACTCGGCAGAGATTTCAAGAATTCTGTCATATGAGATGCTCAACCCATGCTCATACAGTATGTCAATCAGTTGTCGCTTCCTGGTTTTAGAAAACACTGTCATGCCCATGTACACAGCAAAAGGAGTCTCGCGGTCTTTTATATGTCTGTGAACTGGTGAGTTCTTCGAGAAACAGTTAAACTGCAGAAGTTGTGATAAAGCAAGATCTGACTTTGATGCTCCTTGCTCAAGTTGAGATTTAATATCTGCACCATGTTCTACCATGCATACGAATTGCAGGAGAGATGAAGGCACGGCTTCTTCAACATCAGTACTCTTCAGTGTACTACTGAAACATGACTTATGGCGAAGCATGTCACGTCGTATCATTCCTGCGGCCTTTGCCAGGTGGATTGCGTCGCAATATTTGGATGCTTCTGCAAGAATGGAGCCTACATCATTTTCAAATGCCAGAAGTATGTTCCGACCCTTGATGATGTGCTCGCAGCTGTGGAATGTGATGAAGAAGTTGTTCTTTCAAACGTGTAGCATGGACATCATATGATTCTACACCTAACTGCTCGAGCCTCTGTTTGTACAGTTTCCTCAGGTCAGGTAGCTTGAATATGGGTGGATTTCCATCAGTGTTAGCTGCTTTCACTTCATTGATATAAGTAACAAGCTCCGAGAATGCTATCGGGAAAGCTTCTCGCCAGTCATCCTGTGCTTCCATTCTCTTGAGAGAGTTATGGAAATCTCGCTCTCTATTGTACAGATCCGCCAAGCAGGAAGAATGATATTTCAGTTCTAAGGCAATGGCATCACCTCCACTAAGTTTAGCAAGAAGTTTGCTGTCATTGAGTGTTCTTGCACATCGGTTGATTCTTTTATTCAATTTCATTGTCATGGCTTCCCTAAGCTCACCTCCCTGTGTTTCACACAGAAAACATTCCGCTTTGCTTCTTTGGGCTATATTTTTTCGAGATACTTTGTTTCTCACAGCCTCGTCCTTCGTAGCCCCTTGAGCAGAAGTTACGCTCTTTTGAGCTCGTTCCAGTTTTGTATTGCAGAATAGACGATTGCAACTGTCATGATACTTTGCATTTTTCTCTTCCAGAGTCTTGAAAATACCTTCACCTGTGTCAAGTCTTCGAGGGTCGAGCTTCAGAGGAAGAGCATTAAGTGAATGAAATAAGGGAATATTACGTGCCAAGGTAGTATAGCCACTAGTTTCGGATTTAGCAGGGTTCGTTTGGGGACATCTGAGCTTTTCTTTTTTGTCCACTTGACAGAGGCAACACTTAGCCCAGTTGGTGTGTATTACCTGAGAGCTTGAATCCATTTTCAGTGAAACATTAAGGGCCGAGGGGCTATCCTTTTACCACCCTAGAATTGAAGCTGGGACATTCCCATAACGATGTCTACATGTTTCATAATTTTAATAAACTTATAGTTAATAAGACTTAAGGTTTGTCCTTAAGAGGACAGGTGGTGCGTTCCCACCGGCAGACATTAAACGTTCAAGGCGCGTCAAACTTTTGACTATCCTAGGACTACATTTTAGAGCCAAACTTGACGAGATCGGTGTGGAGGACCTTCCCACTAGTCCATTTTTCACTCAGCGCTTCTAAAGCGGGGCTGGACCTTACCCCTAATGGTCCTCTGACTTGTGATCCTCGACAAATGCATGAATGCATGAAGGTCTTTAAGCACAAAGACTTGACGGATCTGATTGCGTGCCGGGCGGACCTACCCGGGGGTCCATAACATAGCGCTATACGGGCTGGACTTCACCCTTAAGTGTACGAGATCGTACAAGGCCGCTTAACAAGTGATCTCCTTGGTCAAAGTTTTCAGGCTCGATTGATTAGGAACTTATATATAAATAGACACTTAGTAATCACCATGTCAACCCCATGGAGACCAGTAACCGACACAGTCCATTCATCACACTAGGGTAGTTAGCGATAAAAAAAAAAAAAGAACAAACGTTAAAACAAATAAAACAATAGCCAGTCGTCAGCAGGTACCACGCCTGGTTGCGTTTCGGCCCCTCTACCTGAACGCTCAAGCCCAGGCGGGCGGGGCCCCGCATAAACTTATATGCGGCTGGCATTCTAAAATCAATACAGTAATGATATGTGTAATAATAAGTAATACTGATAGTAATAGTAAAAACAAAAACAAAACAACCGCAAAAGACGGATACATCCAAAACAAACTAAAATATATGTGTGAAATACTGAAATGGTATAACCAATAAAAAAAAAAAAAAAAATGTTAAGAAAACAGTGTTAATTATATTGTTTAAAATGCGCACTGCGATGTCAGCTGCCTGGCTGAGAAATATCCAAACTTGACTAGAAAATTGTTATGACCGCTTAGGATTTTCTCAGTACATGCCTTCATTTTAGACTTACAATATCCTCTGCTGCTCATCACAAAAAGTGTCATATTAATTCGTTTAATTAGATCTTCAAGATGTGAGCAGATGCGACAATAACGTAAAACCTGGCCGGCAAATACATTAATTCCCATGTTATAAGGTATTGCACTGTCTGGAAATGTCAACAGAACAACAGGGAAATCAAAATCTTCCACTTTATGATATATTGAGGTTCGAAGACCGTCTCTACTAGATTGGAGTCTCACATCGAGGTAAACAACGGCTTTGTCATTGACTCCGTTTCTATCTGCAAGAAGCTCCATCGGGTAAATTTTCGGAATTAAGGTATTGAAATGCTTGTAATTTATTACGCATATATCGTCTATATATCTCGAAGTGTTTGACAATAATTTAGCTAGTCCAAACTTTTTATTTTTAACCAATTGTTTCATAAAAGCAAATTCGCAATTTAACAGAAACAAGTCGGCAAGTAAAGGACTGCAATTCCCTCCCATTGGTACTCCTCGAATTTGTCTGAACACGTAACCGGAAAAAGAAAATGTTTATATATACTTTATATATATATAAAGAGAATGTTTATTATACTCGTAATTGTGTATTGGACACTATCTTGTATGGGATTCAACTAAGTTCATGCTGTAGCCCTACACTTAGTCCGATCGTTCATCCAGTGTCATAAGTCCCGTGCGATCTGTACACCATCCGGATAATTATAACCCCATTATCCTTGGCTCGGCTGTCCCGCGCTGGCACGTCCTGTCAATTCAGGTGCGGCTGCCTAGTTTTTCTGGGGTTGATTAGGCAGCATTTGGGATACTACGTTATTGGAGTTGCATGAAGATGCTGACACAATTAACCTAGCTGACACTGAACCCCATGCTGGGTTTCACAGCAGTGATGTCACCAATGTGCCTTGGTAGTGCCTGACAATCACTCATCTTGCTTCTTTGTCTTCACAGTCATTTGTGTCCCTCTACCGTCTGTTTCACCGTTGGACTTGCAAGTCTCCCTCAATTGATACCAGAAGCCTTTCCCACAAATGGGTATGCCGCAAGGCAGCGGAGGTTTGAAATCAAGGTTTTCCTTCCCCTAGATGAGCTGCCTTCCAAGGCTAACGAGCCCCATCTACCCGAAGCAACTGGTTTTAAGGCGCCAGTGACCCGCCTTCGCCCCTTCTCGTGTTAGTAGAAGCAGGTCCGCCGGGCTTATGTCTATAAGCCACTCGAGCAGGCTACACGAGCTGGACTTCAGTTGTCAGAGGCTGTTTGAGTCGCACGCCACTGAGAGCATTTTTTAGACAGTGGGAGCTTATCCCCACTCTCCCGGCTATGACAACTTTTGGACCCATAATTACATCAACATTTATGGGTGTCATAAATGCAAATTTAAAAATATAATTTACAATCAAAGTAAAATGGATGGCCATCTTGCATATTGTGGCCCTAGCAACCGTCTCAAAACAAGGCTTGTAAAATTTATAGATTGGTCGTTGTTAGAGAAAATGCTGAAAACAATGTTGAAATTACCTGCAAATGGTTGTTGCTATGCATTTATCAGGACCCTAGCAACCAGTACGTAAGTGATACTTAATCATTACAACATTTTTATGCTTTAATATAGTTGATTACACTATATATCAAATTTCATCCATATCAATTAACGATAAATGGGCCGTTGCTAAGGAAAATCAGAGAAATTCACACTTTTCTTGTTTTTTTAGCGTCCTTAGCAACCGTTGCTAGGTCAGAAACTTACTCAAATGTTATTCAAATACTAATGCTATATATTTGTGCCCCTTAACATTTCTTAAAATGCCTGAAAATGACCACTATAATGCTGTTACCAGGCTCCTAGGGGTCGTTGCTAGGGCAATTTTGAAAAATGGCCGCCATTTTGAAATAAGGTCGAATTTTAAGTGGCTCATCGGGTGGAATTGCTTAGATATGTGTTGAGAACACCCATGCGAAGTTTCATGATTGTATCATAATTTGCACGATTTAACCTATAAGCTGCTCCACTAACAGAGCTCAATAGCTCCCTTCGTCAACCTGACAACAGTACACTCGCACATGTCACGAAATGACTGAATAATACGATCTAAATGAACATGAAGAGCCAAAATGCAAAAATCAAAAAGTTGCGAGATAAAAATGATACATTAGATGTAAAAATTCGCTATCATGATCTCCGCGAATTAGCGAATGAACAGAGTGGTTTACTTTGTGTAAGTATTCTTTTACGAAGGATGATTTGACTCTTTGTTTGATTTGTTGGTGCGACGCTATGCGAGTGTCCTGTGTGTGCGTCAGTTATTGTCTGATGTGTGGCTACGAGGTGAGCGTGTGCTGGAGTTGTCGTTCTGTAGTCGCGTTGGGTTTTCCAAAACTTTTCTTTGAAAATAATGGACTTTGTTGCCTATGAACAATTAGTTGCACTATCAGATGGCTAAGTGGGGGTTTCACATCATGAATAAGCTGGTTTGCATGCAGTAAGTGTTCAGAAATAGGTATGACACGTTTCTCATCATGTAGGTCTTGTGACCATTTGCTTCTCAACCTGCTTATCTGTACACTATTTCGTGTCCATATAGTGCAAAGGCTGGGTATTAGCCGTTTCCGTGTTCCCAGCAGTTCTGATTGCCCGTGTGATTCAACAATGTTTATTTCATTGATTTTTACTGTGACATTAGTGCTTCTCAAGCTTAATTTTGATTTCATCCTTCTCCATCAACGTTCAGCCTTACTCTAGCATTTCCACATCGTAATACAGATAGTAGATACCGTTCCCATACAAACGCATCAGGGCTCGGCCAAGCGAAAATGAACAGCAACATCAAAAAACAAAGTTCCGATTTAAGATTTCTAACGTATGTTTTCTTATAGCTAATATTCTGAAGTTTTTGTAACAGATCGAGTTTTTCTCATGACATCTATATTTAGCCAGAAAATTGAAATTCAAGTTAGATGATTTTTTTTATTTCAACGCAATATATTTTCAGCGTTTTTTGGATTTTTTTCTGTCTCGTATCTCTATTAAACGTTTGATTGGACTTAAATGATTCACTTCATGAGCGACTGTTAGGTAATGTTAAGCGATTTTACCATTATTCATTTGATTTAGAAATCATTGATGAGTATTTCATGGCTGAAACAGAAAGGTGACATTTGAGTTTGCCATTGTGATTCCGTTACCAAAAAACATCGTTTTATTTTTCTTATTCTCAAGGCTCTTGTAGAAAGATGCTGATATCATGTCAAAGCAAGCATATTTATCAAAGTCAACTGCTGGTATAATGGAGATTTTATAATTAATATATTTTCTCATTGAAAATGACAGTGCTTTTGTGTGATTCCGTTACCGGTAACGGAATCACATCATCCGTTTATCGATAAATGTTATATAAGTCGCAATAATTATGCCCCGCAGATGGTCAATAATGCCAAATATCAAGAAAAACAAATGTTTTAGTTAAAAAACAATCATTTTTGACATGTATGAGCCCGTGATGTGAAAGGATAAATTACAAAAGCAGAGATTTCATGCTAGGCCTATAAGCACTCTAGTTATGATGAAAACTGTCCGATCATTTCATGACATACTTTTGCATCATCGCACGTTGCTGATCACTGAACTTGAACGAATGTCGAAGCATTGCGGTTCCCAATGTGCTGATTTGTGGTTCGGGACACACAAAAAGCGCGTTTTTAATATCCTCGCTGCTAGAGTCGGCATCATCAGGATCTCGGTAAATCCCGAAGCTTCCTGTGCTTAGCAGGTACCTGATTTTCATTTTGTTCGTGGTGGTGCTGCACACTGCGGCAACATAGGGAATGGAACAACCTCTTTCTGTTGGTATGGGAATTGTGACATAACTTCCTGGCTTCACAGATGCCGGCTGGTCTTCGGAGATTCCGGTGACAGATGAAACCTGTTGAACTAGCACATGCAGTTCTGGAGATGGCTGCACTGAGTAATTTGATAAGGTAACGATACCTGGATCGACAGTCCGCACACAATGAACACGATGCGTGCCTGGAAAGGCGATTGCACTACCCCAGATTGCATCAAGTTCTGTTCTTCGCCTCTCAATCTCCATATTTGGCACATAAAGAATCTTGATAGTGGTCAAGTGCTTGGCACATGCAGCGTAGTCAGCAGCTTACTTAACAAGGTATCTCCTGCTCATGATGGCGCGATGCACAAGCCTTTTGACAGTGCCGCCAACACCGTCGACAGCTCCCTTTCCATGCGACGTAGCGAAGAAATGCCAGTTGACTACCAAGCCCTTCGTCTGCTTCATACATGAGATGTAAGCATAAATTTCTGCTTGAAATGCTGTGCCGCTCCATCAGAGAAAATGTCAATGTGAGTCAGATTAGTAGTCATCTCAGTCTTGATCTGGTCGATGATTGTTTCAAGCATTACTGCAGCAGTATATTTATCGTGAGATAACTGATCTGAGACAACAGCAAAGTGGTCCCTTCTTTAGTCCATACAACGGCTGAGAACACAGCGGCCTGCTTGTGTACCCAATGACCACTCTGGATCTCATCTTGTTCAATTATGGATGCATTTTCACTGAAATCTACCTGCAACACAGCATGGTGCTGATGAGGGGTAGTGTGCATTCGCTGAAACGCTGACGACTGCTCTTTCTTAATGAAGCAATGGATCTTCAAAGCAGGAAGCTTCTCAGCCAGGGAAGACATGGCATCCCATACGGTACCACACAGTTCAGTCTTTTCTGGTTGTCCTGCGGCATTCCGCACCCATTGAAGCCACTTGATCTGCTCCCCGGCCACGGCATCATCGCCTGATGTCAACAAGCAATCGACTGAAACTTTCTCTTTACAGTTTTCACAATGTCCGAACATGCAATCTTCCCTATTGGGATCACACGCGATAGCTTGCAGAAGTTCAATGTTAGTAGTTGGAGCACTCGAGATGGACTTCATGCCCTGTAGAAGGAAATCGACGTTGGCGTGATAAATGCAGACACAAAAATTATGTGGCATCTTATCTTTGTAAAGAACCACATCTGGACGTAAGGTCTTGAATGTAGAAAGTTTCACTGAGTCGTTAGGATACTCTTCTCGATACAATGCAAATACCTCGCGGATTGTCATCAACAAGTACCGACGTTGTTTCTTCACTTTGATGCCGTCACGGATCACTATGATTGAATCTTTTCTCCCCAGTGCCATCCAGGAAATGTCGTTGCGAAGGTAGAATTGTTGTACTCTTGCCTCAACTTCCCGTGATAACTTGTTGTGCGGCGTCGTTGGAGTCTTGATATCACGAGACGGGATTTCTTCCGTATCACATTATGTCCGCATAATCTTCTTCAACTTCCGAGGAGACCGAGGCAAGGCTGCCCTAGCCCGATTCACAGCGCGAGCGAGACTAAATTTCGCCTGATGCGGTTCTTTGTCACCTTCTGATCTAGCCTTCTTTGTGGCACGCCATCTTCGCATATTTTCTCTGTGCTTCTTCTTAGGAAGATCAGGATTAGCAGCTCTAGCTCTCTTCTTTCGCTCACAGTCTTTCCGCTTCCATATTTCTGGTCCCATCTTCGCTTTCTTCCTTTCCCGGTAGCGACGTTGCTTCTCAGCTGCGGTAAGTGGCATCTTCCCGGTAGCACTAATTCATTCAGGCACCAGCAAAAATGTATTGAAGATTGAAGGATTCCAGGAATCCTTGAGGCTGGGAATCCCAGGTAATCTATCTATAGATATGAAGTATTTTGGAATTTTTCAGTGAACCGATAAGAGCCAATTGCTATTCGATAAGGTTGAAATCAAACCAGAATTGAGGATGTGACTACGTGAGTTTTCCAGGAATCCTTGACACAGCGGGGAGTCCCAGAATATCTATTTACAGATAAGAAGTATCTTGTCAGTGAGCACAGTCACCACTGTGATTCGATATGTTAGAATAATCCTAAAAGCACGCCATCCTAACCACGAACCTATCCTACCTCCTTACATAAAACGCAAATACGGGTGCATTCGTTACATGCAATGTAAATAGCCTTCATGCTTTCAAAACATTGAAAGTAAACCATGAAAATACTTTATACTTGTAGAGATATGATAAACAACTCGGAAAATGTTTCACGTCTTAAGCTAATTTTCTTCAACATTTGTGATTCCGTTAACACGTTTGGTCAAATATTTGGTCAATTTTATTATGGAAGTATTGTATTAAATATCCCAATACTTGAAATAAAGTTAGGCCAAGCAACCTAAAATAGCATAAAATAATCGAAACCAATATCTTTGCAGAGGAACAGCATGTTTAGATCCATTCACTGAACCTATGAAAAAGTCATGTCCAAATCACGTGATTCCGTTACTATTGACTTTCGCGCCTGTAAAACATATATCAATATATTTTTCAAAGTTGATACTATGCCTGCTTGGAGGACCGATCATGCCCATAAACATCGCGCATTTCATTAGTTTATCAGATGTTTCTTTACTGAGTACCAGTCTCATGAAAATGTGTAAATGCTCAAATGTGATTCCGTTACCGCTTGGCCGAGCCCATCATCGATCAATTTTTTGCAGACGATATCTAAATAACAGTGGAGCTTTCCATGACGTTTTGAAAGCTCTATCTCAATCTGAGAAAGGAAGATGGGTACTTGGAGGCAATGCGCCGGTAATGGGCAACCGATTCGCCAAGGAGGGATGCAAAGTGCTTCTGGGAGCCAAGACCAATGCCAAAATGGAGCGTCATTTTCATGAGAATATGGTCGGTAAGCAACATCATGGCATTCATAAACTCACGGTCATTCTGATTCGCACTAAGTTACTTTCCGCTTTCACCAAGAGCTGGAAGATATTGATAATAAATAGAAATCTCCAGAGCTCTACAGCTTAAAATCGTCATTCAAGTGATAGTTATTGTATTGTTTGCATAGTGTAGGCCTGTGATTGCTCCTCAAATTCCTCAGATTCCTCAAATATTTTTTTTTACTCCTCAAAATCTCAAAAATTCCTCAAATATAGCTTAGCTATGAGACATTTCTCAAATGTGACACATTTTAGACTAAATGCATGATAATGTATTGTTTTTTGGCGAATGGCGATGACATGCAAACTTCCAATCAAGAAGCTGAGATAGAATCCTATAACATGTATCCTACATCCTGACTGCTGAGCATGAACAATTACGATTTATAGCTTGTTATTGTTTCACGTCGTTTTCATTTCTGGAAGATACATGGCTACAGATGTTTTGGTTCGTTCGGACTTATTTTGCTATGCAGAGAAGTCTGAAGCTGTTTTCTTTCGAACTCCTTAGTGCAACACTTTCACATATTTAATGAGTTAAACACTGCAATCAACCTGCAGAAATTGTATATTTGAACACTGCAATCAATTTTTACTTCTAATTCAAATTCAATTCAATTCAAATATGCACTATATTTAGAGTGGCATTATGCTACGAGGCTTCAAGGCCACTTTACAATTTACAAAATAAGAAATAGAAATAAAAGAGATACAAAGGAAAGTCATTTATAGGTAAGATCGATAAGGTATTTCTTCACTTGTTTCTTGAAGGAACGCATATTGTCAATCGCTCGCAAGTTCTGGGGAAGTGAGTTCCAACTCCTCGCAGCAGCTACCGGAAATGATCTACCACCAAAAGTTGGGCATCGATAAGATGGGACCGCAATGCAGAATGAATCTGCAGACCGCAATCGGGATCTTCCAGGCATAGAGGAGACATCCACCAGGGAGCAGCTGAGATAATCAGGAGCACACTCTCGACGACAACAGAAGGTCAGAACTGATAGTCTATAAGCAATACGTTGACGAATAGGCAGCCACTGTAATTCATTTAACAAAGGAGTTATTGACGAATAGCGGGAAGTGCCGTAAATCATACGGGCGGCTGCATTTAGCACAGATTGTAATCGCTTCACTTGTTGCTCAGGGATTCCATACATGACAGGAATGCAGTAATCCAACTTTGAGATGACCATGGAGTAATCAATGTCAGGAGTAGATCACGTGGGATATAAGGGATTATACTGCGAATCTGGCGCATCATCCCAAAGCACGATGACACACATTTCGAGATATTTAGCTTGAAAGAAAGTTCTGAGTCCAAGAATACTCCAAGACAGCGCACTGAATTTGATGGAAGGATATGAGAGGATCCTATTCTCAAGGGCGCTGTTGGGACAGAACGCCGACGTTTGCCTGAGTGACACCATAGAAATTCAGTTTTCTCTGTATTCAATAGAAGACGATTTGCACTGCACATTGAACAACATCATCTAGACAACATGCCATCTCGGCAGCTAGATCATCAGTCGCATTTGGCGAACACGCTCCATAAATCTGCACATCATCCGCGTAAATATGCAACTTGAAGTTATGATCACGAACAACATTGATAACTTCTACCATATACAAAACAAAAAGAAGCGGCCCCATCACTGAGCCTTGAGGAACACCCCAGTTCCACATCTTGGAATCGGAAGTTGAAGCGCCTACACGAACAGACACTGGTCGATCACTCAAGAATGATTGTATCCATGAAATAACTAGACCAGAAAAACCAAAGGATAGTCTCAGGCGTTGTGTAAGAATTCCATGGTCAATGGAGTCAAACGCAGCGGTAAGGTCCAAAAAAGCCAAAAGACACAATTCACCATTATCCAATGACGAGAGAATATCCGTGGATAATTTCAGTATCGATGTTTCCGTTGAATGATATCTCCGATAAGCCGATTGCACGTCAGGAAACAAGTTGTTTGAGAACAAATAAGTTCGACACTGATTGGATATAATTCGCTCTATGACTTTAGAGAGGGTATTAAGTTTTGAAATTGGCCGGTACGATGCAGCTTGTGATGTATCCATTTTGTCATTTTTCAGTGTAGGTGTGATGACAGTGACTTTCATAATTGTGGGAAGACTCCAGTAGAGAACGAAAGATTGTATAGATAAGTAATGAACGGAGCCACGATATCCAAACAGTCCTTCAAGAGGTTCACAGGTAGAGCATCACTGGTAGAGCTCTTGTTCGGAAGACCACGGAAAGCGTCGAATACATCTGCAATCGATACAGGGTCGAATCGTTCAAAGATAGAGTTTGGAGTCTGCGAAGTAATTCCTGGACAGATATTACCAGTCTGCTGCTGATCATCGAGATCTTTTGATCATAATAATTGAGAAAATCACTTGCCTTTAAATCTGGGTTAGGTTTGGGACGACCACGACCCATGATACTATCGATGGACCGCCAGAGTTTTTTCGGTGACTTTAACTCGGATTTCAGCTTATCACACCAAAAAGATTGGCGTTTGGATTTGAGCATTTCTCTGTATGACTTGGTCACTTGCTTCCACTTAAAGAAAGCTTCAGAAACCAGCAAAGTATTTTGATCCGTGGATGGAAGAGATCGCTGCAGAGATCGGAAACGACGTTCATGCTGTCGAACACTGCGCTTTGCTACCCGACAGTCCTCATCGAACCATGGATCAGACGACCTTCGTCGAATATTGACCACCTTAAGAGGAGCCATTTGATCGACGATAGACTTGATGGTGGAGTCAAACAGAAGAGCGAGCTGATCAACATCACAATCAGTCCAATTAGCAGGGCCGCACAGCTTAGTCTCCATCAGTGACGCTCACAGGTGAGAAACGTCAATCTGTCGCCATTTTCGAAAACGAATTTCCTCATACAAAGGAGCAGGCCTATGAATTGGTAATGTCCAAGATAGTAGACTATGGTCAGAAATTCCAGGATCCGATATCTGAACATTGAGTGGCTGAGCGTCAGATCTTGAGAATACAACATCAAGCATGCCACCTCTATTATGAGTGGCATTATGAACTTGACATTCGAAGCCATATGATTGGAACAAATCAATTAACATCCGTGTATTACGATCATCTGATTTCTCCAAATGAACATTCAAGTCACCAGTCACTACAACTGAACAAGAGAAGGTGCTCAATTGATCCATCAATGATGATAATTCAGAGAAAAATCCAGATAATGAACCAGTGCGATAAATAACGAGAATGATGACAGTAAATGAATCACTCGTGATCTTCACACATACATTTTCAAAGGATTTCGTATCTACACCAATTTGTAGGCGTGTAAGTCGTGTAAGTTCTAACATCATAATGTTGCGGAGAATTCCAACAATAAAATGCTTATTCAATTATTTTCATTAATTATCTTGACCTATTTCACAGCCTTCATTATGTTTCTGCGACTATAGGGTAGCCAAATGATTGCCTGCGCTTCTTAAAGAACTTTAGGATATCGATCTTCTATGTCCATCATGTGATGACGTATAGATAGGAACTTCATGCGAATAGAGGTGATAATCTTTCACTCTTTGCCTAGATGAGACCAACGACTTAGCCGGCAAGCCTGTTCCTGACACTTGTTTTGTGTCGTCTGAGAGAATTCATGTTCATTAGAATGTAGATTGGAGCGATATGATCAAAGGGCTAACAGATAAACAAGAGCCACCAAAACTTATGCCGTAAAAAGTAATATTAATATATTAGTGTGTAATGCGGCGTATCCTTCATAATACTGGATTTTTTAAGCCACGAACAATGCATTCCGTCAACGATTTTAATCTTTTTATAGTTGTAGGTTACTTTTCTCCCAAAATTTGTCTAAAATCCGTGGAAATTAATCGTCACAATAGCCCCAGATGCCTGGATTTAGAATATTTCCTACATTCAAAAAATTGCAGTATACAAATCTGACAAGCATCATTGAATTGGCGATGATAGCGTGAAGCACATCGATATCAGCAGCTTGATCTGACATCCTCTGTTCGACACATTCTAAGCAGATTGTACTTGAGGTCAACAAATTAAATTCGTAACAACGCGGGAAGTGATTATGACATGATTATGACAAGGCAAATATCCCTTTGTAATATACACAGCTTCAAAAAGTGTGGTTGAGTGTGTTGTGGTAAACCCTGGGGTTGCCTTCTTCGACCTTCATGATTTGAAGCTTGTCCCAAAATCCATGCTAAAATTTGGAGTTTTTTTGCAATTACCATATTAGGCTCTGTTTCCATTCCTCAAATTTTTCAAGGAAAATCCTCAATTTTTCTCATAGGCTACTCGCAGGCCTGATAGTGTTGTCAATGAGATCGTAAAAGTGAAGTATATCGATTGCATATTGTTTTGAAAAGTTTTAATAATTCCAGGTCAGCTTCGTTGAGCGTTTACAATGTGCTTGTGATCACCATGAATCGCCGATAGTAATATAAAGGAAAGTCGTCTTTATACTTTAGTTGAGTTGACTTGATAACAGGGTTCGTACAACTCAAAAACCTACGTGACGTTTTGCTCAAAACTACTGTTTTATTAGGAGGTGGAGGTTAGCTCTAGCTGGTATTGGATTTGGATTTTTGTGAAATTTTTGCATTTCGAAAATGCGATAAATCTTAAAATAAGAAATGCAGTCATTTTCCAGTTACAAAAATAATTTTATCGTTGCTGCCCTCCAACTTCATCAATTCTAAGGAAGCAGTCGCCATTGATCTACGTCTTCAACAGCGTTGCTATCGACAGCTTTGGTGGTAACATGCCTGATATATGAAGACTACAACAGAATTTAGATATGAAGACTACAACAGAATTTAGATAGGCTGCCATTTCACTTCATGAAACGATCGTGAATCAAATGTACCGAGATGTGGAGGAAAACAAGAACTGATCCTCGCTTTATAAGGCGGTATCAAGTCATAATGATCCTCGCATAAAATTGTCTTGAGAAAGCGGCCTAAGGGAAAGACTCAAAATAAAATTTTAACAGGAACGTTCTCAGAAGCATCGAACACACGTGCTTGTGTTAAAATTTAAGTCGGAATATCATTTGCCCCTTGGCTCAACGAACTGTTAGAAACATAAAAGTTTGCGACAGGTAATAAAGTCATATTTAGCTCTTTGAAAAGATCAAATTGGCACCATTGAATTTACTAATCATTTGTGTTCCAAGTAGGCCTATACAGGAAATGTCCTCCAGTTGGAAATGATATGCGATGAAAGCCAGAATTACTCGAGAAATATTTATGATCTTTAAAAAGTGAGTTAAACACGAGGCTTTGAATGACCACTGCATTCATTTGGTCATCGTGCGCCTCCATTTAAAATGTGCAGATTGCCATCCATGTACTGTATGCTAGACAACACAGCAGTAGCATAGGGGCAGCAGCGTGCTAATGTCAATATCAAACAACTCTGAGATACAAAATATAATGACAAGTTCTTGATGCTTGTTAAATTATTGATAGTTGCCTCTGATGATTAGCAGTGACCCTGAACACGCTCCTCATTTTTCAAGTCGCTTTCATGTGATGCTAATTTTATTACAGACTCAAAAGATGATTGGACAATTAAAAGCTGGGGCATTGACGTCTGAAGCAATAGTTCAACTTAGCTTTGCGCGGGATAACCAACCCTGGGTATCGTTCGGCGTCAAGCTTATCAAAGTCATTCAATTTCACAATATTAATTAGAAATGTTGGGACACTCTAAAAAAGGCAGTGTTGAGAACGGTTTGCATAGTAGGGCTCCATTGACAGGGTGGCGGCCGAGCCCGGCCATCCTAGGAATCGCACGGGAATTTTTTTGGGGCCCGATAATTGCCCTTAAATTTTTTACGAAATACCCAATTAGCCCAGAAATTTGGAGCTTGAAATTTGGCCGTCACCCTGTATTGATATCAGTAGAAATTTCTTGTCACTCCGTAGTTTCTATTGCGGTGTTCACATTTCATGCAATATCTATGCTAGCACTTGTCTATTGACAGAAGTAGACCAGGACTCGTTCCGCATTTTCAATGTCGTCTGGACATCGTATTAGCTTAACTAGTTAATGCGATCTTGTAGTTAATCTTGGAAATCCGACTTTTTGCTTTAAGTTTTTGAGTCTAGACGGACAACAGTTGTTTGTTGATAGTAATTTCAGATGCTCTGCTATCCGATCGCCAGAGAATTGAACTATTGACATCTGCAACAGTTGTAGATTCTCACCGCAAGGCGATCTATTGTAAGTTATTTTGTCAAAATGCTTTTATATTTCAAGCATATAAGGCGAAATGATAGTAACCGTGAATATGTACAAGGTGTACTGAAAGCAGCCGGTATCTTCCTATGTCAACCACTGGACGCCGCCATTGTTTAGGTACCGTTGTCAAGAAGCATTTCCACGCATGTCCATGAAACTCTGTTGTTTTCAATGTCCTCGTGACCGTTCTAGTCCTTTATTATTATCTTGTCGGATTTCTGTGGATATTTCACTCATGTCCTAATTGAGTATTCTTTTCCTTCAGGTGTAGCGAAGGATGCCGATCAGGGCGACGTGCATGTAATCATGGAATATAAAGTCGGTGATAAATGGGGAACAATAGAAGCTCCACGTGCCAATAGGTATGTTATTCATCATCTAATTTCTTCAATTAATGTAATTTTTCAAATAAGGAAGAACGCATAAGTGGGAGGAATGAGCTAGGATAAATCTATTTTCGTGTTCATTTACGTGTTGTTCTCCAATATGTATGCTGTGGTTAGAGATTGAGCTTTATGAGACAGAAGTAACAGAATTTGATAACAGATGATATGAACTTTGAAAATAAATTGCTACTTGAAGACCTTGTTATCGTAATTGTTGATGGACTGATTGCTGTGGAGCACCTCACTAATGCGACTAACCTCAAAACTGTCGAGAAAAGGCCACATTTGCGAATTGATCAGCTTAGCTACCGCCCCGTTCATGATTGATAGTAAAGCTTCTCTCTGAACTCAGTTAATCACAATATATTTAAACCAATATCACATCCCGTGAACAGATGAAAATTGAAATCTGAGCTAGAAATTCCGACGAGGTAGCCCAGATAAACCGGGATTGACTGTATTTCTGGAAATACATTCGGCATCTTTTCTGAGTTGTAAGTCTATTTCTGAATCCATCGAACTTATGTTGTCTGAATATAATTGCATCAAAGAGTGGTCCTTGTTAAATAAGTTGAAGCTGAATGCTTCTAAAACGAAAGCACTATGTATTAAGAAACGAAATTTTGAAGTCTACTTTCCTTTTCCTTTCCTTGTTGTTAAAGAGTTGAAGATCTTGGGTGTCGTCTGGAATGATAATCTTACTTGGGTTGATCATTTTTGAAATATTTTTAAGATTTGTTCAAAATGGTTGTACATGTTGAAGATCCTACGTAATCATGACGATCTATGGTTTGTATTCAAAGTGTTCTGATGTATTGTAGGCCTACATGCTTATTCGGCATATTAGACACTGAATCTTTAAATTTCATCGATCGCCTATTTAAGCGAGCGCGTAAATTGATATGCCCATTCCAATGTAATTGTAGAAACTTTTCGTCAACTTTTCATGAAGAACGTTTGGTGGCCTTCCGATCATTGTTTTACAAACGTCAAGCTGAGAATCACCTTTTATACTCCATTGTACCGTGTTATGACTCTAAAAGACTAAAAGTTCAATTTTGTCGAACATCTTTGAGACAAAATTGTTTTATTATCATGTCAACGTTGGTAATCAATGAATTGACTGATCTCATTGGTGCTGTTCCTTCATGACCTGTATCCTATCTTGACGCTTGAAATTTTTGATTTTCATTTGGTAAATATACACATTATTCTATTCTATTCTATATCTACGCGGCTTAAATGACTGTGAAGATTGATTTTCAACGCTTGCTTAATGCATTATCTTGAATACTCAAACTTCCCATTTCTCAATTTAGATACATTATTCATCGCGATCGGGACAATCCATACCTCTCTGGTCTTGAAGAATTTCAAGCGCGTTTTGAGGCATTTAAACCTGACCTTCTGGCCATTGGTGGACTTCAAATGATGGACAACTTCCCATATAAGCCAGGTAGATTCATGAAGCTACTTATGTTCTCGATGATTAAAAGAAGATTTTTTGATTGGCAAATGAAGAAGCCTTGGATCATTTTTTAATAGAAATTAAGAAACCAAGTACATTTATATTATATATTTTCTAAGAATTTTATATATTATTTCAGCCATCATCAGTATTTTTTCTTCTTTTTGACGATGACCAAGGAGTTGGTTAAAATATATCTAGGTCTACGCTTGTAGAAAGAAAGTAATTTTAGAAAATGCCTTTTACATTGTGTACTTGTTTTCCTTTTTCAATTGTAGATCATTCTATAAGGATGGAATTTTCCTGAGAAATCATATTGATTTACCTCGTTTCCTGTCAATCCTTTACTTCTACACCTCACTATTTTCAGATAGGCTACATGAGTAATGTGTGATTAATTTGACTGCATTTCTTCCGAGATGCAGTTTAAGTTTCGCTCACTATTTAATTATACGAGATTGAAAAAATGTACTCCAGACTTGCATTGTTATATTCATGAAAATACCATATTGCGCAAATGATTTCGCATCACTATTGAAACTTTTTTCGATTTAGGCGAACGCTTGGCAAACCTGCAGAAGTTGGAAGAGTTCTTAAAGAAAATTCCAAAGGAGACATTGATTCACTTTGAAATGGCGTCATTCATAGATCATGATCTATTCAAAGACATTTTATCTACAGTGGTTCCGTACGTTGATTCGATTGGTGAGTATATCTGCATACATTGGGTGTCAAAAATGAAGTGCATTGCAGTCAATTGATTGTCAAAAGTTGTCAATTGCAGTCAATGCGATTGCTGCCTCAGAACAGATTGCATTTAGCTATTACCTAATTGATTGATCTGCAGAAAATGATCGCGTCAATTTCTTTGTGAGCATTTGAATTGTAGGAATGATGAACGTATTGACCTCTACGCTAACATTTGATTAGAAAATTGGTCTGCTTATTTTAGTAAGAAGTATTATTACAATCCCATTTTACACATCGCGGTGGTATTTTTTGGTTTCATTTGAGAGAGGCAGGATTGCACAGAGAGACTACAACTGTGTTTTCATTAGGCTCGATATACAGTTTCACATGACTGATTCATTGCTATTAGAATTCGCACACTGAGTTTGACGGCATCAGCGTAGCTCTACTCTGGAAAAAATGTTCGAAATGTTTGTTCTCTACGCTCGATAATATTTTTTAGGTCTTTTGAAATGCAGGGAGACCAAGTGCTGCACTCGAAAACTTCGGTGTCTTGGAGTTGCACTTGATTCCACATGGTCTTTCACACATCATATATCAAAAACAGTCTCATCATGTTTTGCTACTCTAAGACAGTTACGCTCAGTTCGCCGATCAGTCACTCGTCCGCTTGTATCGACGCTAGTCAAATCACTGGTATTTCCCGAGTCGGACTATTGTGATTCACTATTGGCAGGTGCTCCAGAGATCCAGTTAGCCAGGCTTCAGCGTGTTATCAACGCATCTGCACGACTTGTTGATAACCGTCCGAGGTCATCTCATATCACGCCTGTTCTCAGAGAACTGGAGTGGCTCTCCATGAGATCAAGGATTGATCTTCGGCTGGCAATCCTGACATACAGGTGTATTCATGGCTGAGCGCCTCACTATCTGTTAGCTCTCTTCTGACCCGATCTCGTCTTCGCTCCTCAGCAGCGAACTCACTCCATTTGCCAAGACATCGGTTGAAGACAGTTATCAAGAAGCACTTCGCTTCTTCTTCTGCCCACATATGGAACACTTTGCCTATCAAAGTGAAATCTGCAGACTCCCTTCGTGCTTTTGAATTCGTGCAGAGAAGAAGTTTCTCATGACAGATTAATTTTTTATTACTCTTATGCGTGTTTATATTATTTTACTTTGTGTACAGTAGCCTTGAAGCTTTGTCATAATGCTACTTTTTAAAATAAATCGTGACCAACTCAATTCGAATATAGTGTGAATATAGCATCGATATAGACGTAGCAATCCTGTCTGATTCCCTCCAAATCGGCGTAAAGTGCAGAGCCAAAGGAAGCGTTGATTGACTCTACGCTATATGCACCATATATGCGCTATATATGCTGCTCTGCTCTTTACAAATAATAGACGACAGTCTTGTTTTGATTAACTTCGTTTTGTCGCGCGGTCTTGCTAATATCCGTCATTTATTTTCATTTTTGGTCAATTCGTTGCTGCGTTGCCAAACAGTTGGCAAAATTGTTTCCATTGATTGTTCAGCCCTCAGCGATCGTCGCTTTTCGGTTGTGTTCATCGGCGGAGCAGAAAGCTACCAACAGTGAGATCTTTCTTTGATCGACCAGACGAAGCTTTCTTTGCAATTGTTTTAAATGGTAACAAGTGATAGAAATGGATATGGAGATGTTCGTCTCCTTCTGTACAATTTTCCGAATCCGAATATGTTTACCCGAAGTTTAGGGAAGTTCTATTGTAAAACACGACAGGCCTTCAGCGGACTTCGCCTTTTGAGTCAGGAGGAAGACCCGTCGTGTTTTACAAAACAGCACTCTTAAAATTCGATGCCAAAAAATTTCTGTCTGCCTTTGGCTCATGGCTGACCAAGGACGCACAATGGAGTATCAGGGAGCACTTTAGTTTCGATTGCTAGATTGAAACGTCCGTCAAGTGAATAGCTCATTATTTTGACTCAATTGCACGCAGACAAGGCAATTTATGTGTGCTGTAACTCGACTGAGTGACAAAGGAATGTTAAGTAAGCTAGTCTTTATAAGTTGCAAAGAAATATGAAAAATGAAAATATCATATTTGTAATGAATTGAATGGTGCCATCATTAGTTGCAACCTCTATGTGCAACATAACTAATTGAAGACCTCGTGCAAGCACCGGCTAAATGAGTTATTTTCTGAAAATTTAGACGTTCAACACTTTCAAACATGAACTCATCTTTCTGATGTAATGTGAAAGCTGGATCATTTTGCAATTTCAAAGATAAATGCATTTCAAATATACTCGTTTGCAGTGGAACGCATCTCCGACACAAAAAATGCGTTTTTTCATTAAGGGTTTAAACTGTTAGTCTGCCGGGTCCAACTCAGAAGGCCTTGATCTCTATTTGATACTGCTATAAATCCAATTATGTTATGTTCATCTTTGTACTGTCTTGCCTCACTGTTTCCCCAACAGGAATGAACGAACAAGAACTGCCAAACTTAGTCAGCATGTTGACCTCTGGGAAGATCACAGTCTCCGCCTCGGCCTATCCTCGCACCGCGGTCATGTTGGACGGAGTTCGGAAGGTCTTCACTGCCTTGGATGGCTCCGAGAAAGGCTCTGATCGTCGCCGCCTCTCTCGTCTTCACCTCCACACTATAGGATATCAAGTTGTGGCCGTGCGACACGGATCACACACCGTTTGGCATCACACACGCGCTGCTGCTGCAAAAGCTTCATTGACCGCTAATCGGCACACGTGCGGCCTCAAAGATATCGATATTGAGCGGTCGAAGATCTTGGTGGACGACTCGTTCGCTATCAGTGCGGAAACCCGGAACAGCCCTCGTGTGCATTTCAATGCGACGGAGCCGGTGTCGTGCTGGTTGGAGGGAGAGACCGAGATCTGCGTTGCTCCGGTGCTCGTTTGTACCAAAGTTCGACAGACATGTGGCGGAGGGGACAATATTTCAGCGGCGACATTGGCTGTGCAGATTTAATGTCAAGATACTTTTCACTGAGGCTCTCTAAGGTTGGCTTTGTCATCTAGAATATAAACAGTGGAAGTTTTTGATGGAATCCTTCCATAATCATTCGAACATACATGTTCTTCAAAATACAGATATTTCACAATGGAGAGGCTTGTTTGCACTTATATTTTCTTCGTCCAAGTTTGTAATTGATAAATTGTAGATGAAAGTTATTGATTCATTCAATGAAAAAATTGTCGGGTATTTTGACCACGGAAATATTCTGGAATCATCTGTTGGATGCCCAAAATCGACTGCTGGGTTGCATCCGATGCACTCCCTTCACATTTTTGTCATTAGAAACACATGCAGAATATTCGACAATTAGTCAGCTTTCTTACCTCTCCATCTGATGAACACGAAGTAAGCTTCAGATATTCTCCAATACTTGACCAATAGCTCGTTGAAAATGATCAGCTGACCAAGACATTCATGTGCTATTGAGTTAACACGTCTCCTCAAAATAAAGACATATAGCATCAAGGAAGACGTCCGCTTTAATGTTTACCGTCTTTCTAATGTTTGAGATGAGATTGAAACCTCCTTCAATTTCACTGAACTATCATGTGACAGATGAATGCCGAAGTCACCTCCTACATCCTCAATCGGAGACTGTCCGACATTTCATGCTCCACAAAGAAGAAAGTAAGAAAACTAGCTAAGTTTGCCGAATATATCTGAAAGGCTGTATACCAATGAGAAAATTATGAAGGTATCGGATGTAGCCCGGCAAAGGATTTTTGGTGTCTGTTATTTCCATGACACTTCCATGGTCAAAATATATGTCACTTTTCCACCGTTTAGACCATCGGTCTCTAAAGACAATATCAATGTAGCATTACAGTAATTTATCATCAAGATTATTATGCAGGTCACGTTTTTTGGGCTCTGTAGCAGCATAAACGATCAAACTACCGTACAAAAGATTGGAATATACAAGCGGGTAAGACGCTCGCACTCAAAAGCCTGGTCACCTAGAGTCGTACATTGATAATCACAATGTGCGCGCTTACATTTGTCAATGAAATTCATGTGGAAATTCGACAGTGTTTCTTACACTCTCATTAATGTAAAACATCAACTTGTCAATAAACCAAAACTAATTCTACAGAAGGCAACATATTAACTTGCTTTCACTGGAATAACTAAAACATTGGTTCCTCTCTCTATCATTTCATAAATATAAACTTCACATTATTTTGACAATCCTCTTTTGTTTACTTAAATGACATTGACATACCTCAGTTAAATAAAGCGATTTGGAACTTTGTATCAATTGAGAGCTTCAGTGAAACAGCTGTGGAGTGCAAGTAAGTTCATGTGACAACATGCGTTGTGTTTTTCTATTTCGGCGCTGGAGTAACAAATTGCTTCCTTTGATACATCAACGCTTTACTGATCGTATTCAGCAAATGTGCCAACTTTGAAGTGCCATGCTCAATCGTCTAAGGTGGGCTTTCATTTTTTTCTCGATTGATTGAAGTCATACATGTAATTTCCTTGTTTTATTGATGTCTATATTTATTTTTGACGATACTCAAAGCATCTGTTGATATGCATTTGTCCGGGGAATCAGATTTTTCATGGAAACATTACGAATGTGCATGCAGAGAATTCTGACAGTGAATTTAGTTCAATATTGCTTCACTTCACTGTTTACAAAAGGAAAATGTAAATAGACAAAGTCTTCGTATTTCCTCTTATGTTGCCGCGCTATCCTTTTTTTGCCATGCTGCCTAGCAGAAAATGTGCTTCGTTGAATATCACGGGGACTTTGTTGTAAACAATATCAGTGTTTTCAATTTCAAGCATAATTCTTCCAATAGTTCTCGATATATCGATGTTATTATTACGTACAAGCATTGTTCTGGTTTATATAATTTTCTTATAATGTATTTGTAGATAATGTATGCAAAGATTTCATTATACTACACTTTGCTCAAGTAAAAGGATTCTCAATAAATGGATGATGATGCATCAAATATGAATTTGTTCTCTCAACTTTCTCATGTACTACAGTTCTTGACAGTTGTGAAGTTTTCTCAATTACGAGTACAGTGTCCGTGCACTGAGATGTTGACAAAATAAATTAATCATCACTCCGTCAATTCTAGGTCGACGATTTTGAATCTGACATTCTTTGTAAATACATTGGATTGTTTTCGCGGTTTTATCACCGGGAGACCAGAGCTTTTTCATACCCTCTGAGACATTGGACCCCCTTTTCGAATTCTTAGCTTTCCTACTCAAATCGATATCAAAACAGTGGTTAAGTTGATTTTTCGTAAAGCAATGATGTTTACGTGTAGCAGATGTTTTTATTAATCCTTTGAGTGTCACTCAGCCTTCTTAGCAAACATGGTGTTTTCATAAGTCAATAACATTTGCCTCAATATCAGTTGTAGTAGGAGGCGATTTCACGTCGTTTGCTGCTACAACGAAGCCCCAGATAGTTAATTTTATTAAAATTGATTTATTCTGTGCTGCAAAACCCTCACATTTGTCATTATTCAAAATTTGTCCACAACTATCGGAAATAGACCTACCCGGAGCTATAATTGCTACACTTCAAGATTCTCAAAGCAGCTGTGGAGATCTCAAAATCATCAATAACTGCGGTGAAAGCTTTGTCAGCAATCTTCTTTTGTTGTCGTACTATGAATATAATGATAGCTTTCATCTTGAGCATTTATTTATACCGCATTGTTCATGTAGGCAAACCAGTCAAGTGCGATCGTGTGCGAGAGCAAAATATTCGCATTTTTCGATCTTATGACACAACGCACATGCACGAGCATGATATAGACAATAACTAGATGAATTTCATGCAATATGTGTGCCATTATGGACATGCGCACAATTATTTTCCATGTGATAGCCAACTTTTTTGGATGGGAATTTCTACATCCTCTAAGACCTGAGGGGTTAGTCCAGTGGACCCCAGGTCTGTCTGTCATACTTCTACTCATTTGATTGAAATGAAATATCACAGACAGACTCACTGTGAAAAATGATGATTCGGGGTCCACTCTACCTCATCATGTCTCTGAGGCTTATAAATATATCTGACGAAAAATGCTTTTCTATTGTCTTTCGTCTTTTCAAGGAGTATTCAACGGCTTTCACCATGCTTGCGACATTATTTAATATTGTGCCAAACTGCACACCCAATTCTTATTGATCTGCTGGTTCCGCCCTTCAAGTATGTCTAATTGAAATGAAATTATTGTTCAGCAAATTGATATTGTAGAATGTCTAAATCTAGTCAGAGCAATTATTCATTTAACTGTTAGATAAGTGAAGTCAAGTGGTTTCATAGTCGTTAACTCTCCTGATTTTGCCATGTCACAGTTTATTTACCTACTCTGTTGCGGCACCTCTTTTTGACTATTACTGCGTCAAAACTTATGTGTAGTCATTGAAAGATGTAGAATGTCTGATAGACATATAGTTGAAAGTTATTACTCTGAGCGTCTGCTGGTGCAGTCGTACATGGTACATGTGGATTCGGATTTTGTTCGAAGAAATACGGTACTCATGACTTGATTGATTGAAATTTTCCGCCAGACATAATAGCTTGTCGGAATTTTGTGAATAGGTTTGTAGCAAGAAGTCACTATGGGAGCAAGTATTGTAACGTAATACTTCCATAACAAAAAAGCGCTAGCCTGTGCGTTTTAATGGACAAAGTATCGTACTGTGAGACTCGCTCACACGCCGACGCCCTTGATCGCATCCCGAAACACATTTTGCTGTTCGATGAGAAGGTTATTTTATTCGTATTAGATCGGCAGCCAGAACGAGTTTCTGCAGGGAGAGGCCGAAAATGAGACTCACAAAGTGTGCACAACCTAAAGTTACTCCGAGTTCGCTGGCCATCAATTTTAGGAATTCTGATTATTTCTTATCTGCTTGTATGTAGATCTTAATGTTTGTATTATCTCATGTAAAATGAATGGAAGTCAAAATGGAGGATTACCAACCCTCAAGTGAGACACTCTCATTCTGCCCCCATCTCACGCTAGAGGGAAGATTTCACACACATTATTTTTTACTTTTCCCATACATACGCTTTTGAAATTAAATTCTTATCAATGCTTCATGGTATGACTGCATAGGCGTGATCTTTTGAATGATAGAAAAGTTTGATTTCTGTGGGTTTCTCATAAAAAGGTCATGGACTCCTAGATTTATAACAGCTGGACTGAAAAGCAAACTTCAACTTCTACGAGCACAGAAGACGGGCGATTGCTCTGAAGATTGAAAGAAATTCGTCTTTATATCGTAAATACGTTATTGCCGATGATGTTACAAGGATATGGACAATTTTGGAATATCATTGGGATATTTAGGATTCAATAAATTTCACATTTGGCAAAAATCAGAAAATGTTTCAATCAATCAGTTGACGTAGTAATAGTCAGGTCGGTAATATACTTTTGAGCCACATACTTAAAATACTCAAAATAGTATTGATGCCAATCTTGCATCAATCGATGAATCGGAGTCAAAGTGTAAAGAGCAAGCAGCGTGTTCGACTGTATCTTAACTGTACAGTCTATTTTGTCATACATCATCCAGAATGACAGTAGTCAGCCTAAAAGTTCATTTCATAGTACGTACCAAGCTATGGTCATCAACAAGTCATGTATCTTTACCAAGACACTGTGTTATATAACTTGCGAGGTGATAACTGCGGTGACATAATTTTAAGTCATGTTTCTCAAATATGATGGAACTCATCAATACATCACATGTATTTTGTAATGCATAGTATGAATTTATTCTTCATGATTTGTCAGAAGTTATATTTGACATTTGTGAATTGATAAAGGACCATCAAAATTTATTTATCCATTGTCATTATCCTAGCAGTAGTGTGTTGTCCTAGTACAGTGGTGGGCAACTAAGTTCGGATAGCGAACCACCAATTTTGAAAAGCAGCAGCAGTCCTAAAATTCTTATATTCCTTACTTATAGGTGCACATAGGGGCTGCTGCACCGCACATACGTGCATATAGTCGTATGTCAATTGCATAACATAATTCTACAAGTAAATGTATACAGCAGTTTTGTGCACAACTAATTTGTTTAATTTTATGGAATGATACTTTATATTCTAAAATCCATGTGAGTATTGAAAAGTGAATAGACCCACAACAAATCATGGAAGTTTTCCTTTTGTGTAATTAAGTGGTGATTTCTCCTTCTTGGTGATGCGACTAACATGGCCTACCTTATTCCATCGGAAAACAGTAAGTGCAGTGAAGCTATCCGTTTGAAAGCCGTACAAGATAAATCAACACAGACTAAAATGATTATACTACATGTAGCTACGTGTACAGATGTCACCCAACATAAGCGGCTTTGAAAATCTGTGCATGGGCCCCAGTTCCCCAAACGATACTCGTACGCTAATATCATTCGAGTACAAAATATACAGGTGTAGTAGTACACAAATAATATCCAGAAAGATTATTTGAAAAAGTTGGCCAGTCAAAATCACACCGCTGGATTCCTTCATACGAAGACTAGGCCTACTTAATATATTTATAGGATAATTATATTTGAGGTGTCGTTTATAACGTAGTGAAACATGTTCAATAACGCATCGAGTATCATGTGACTTAGCATAATCTCACGCAGGGGATGGTAATTTTGTGCTTATGCGAGAAGATGCTCATTGCGAAAGGAGCATGGTTTGATCATTTGAATATGATTTTGTGCCATCATGTTGCTCGTTTAGTTATTTTGATGGTTTTGCAAATTCTAATGAAGATCCCTCACCCTAAGAGGTACCTTTCAAAAGTCAAAGTCGGAGTGAGTCATTTTCACATCACTAATTCTAAAGTGGTCCGTGGGACTCTTAAGATTTGTAAAATTTGGAAAGACATCCGCCTCTTTATAGACGTTCAAAGATGAACCGATAAGGTTCAACTTTGCAAGTTGTTTCTTTACCTTGGATGGCTAGATAGAGGTATCGCTGATGAATAGAAATAGATGTAGGGTAGGTCTATTATCACTCATTACGTAACTGCCGATTCATCCATTTCGTTTTGCTATTGAAGTAAATGTCAACAGGCGTCAAGAAAATGTTTGTCAACTGAATGTCATAGAAGAACCATATGTAGGAGAATGCGAGTCAGGTTTGAACTTGATCGAGTAGAAGCCTCCGATGTAACTCAGCATTTCTGACAATGCATCCAGAAATGTATGCCAATTGGTGAAGTTCGGTCGAATTTTTGACTTAGTCTCTGCTTTCTCCAGAGTTCAACCGGACATCTCTCACACAGTGCTCCGAGTAATTCCCAAAATCTTAAAATTTACTCCCGAATTCCCGGAAATATGACCAAATATTCCCGAATTTTCAGGAATCGATAATTGCAAAAGATATTTGACTTCTGTGATAACTGAGACTTAATCAAAAGACTTCATTGCTCGTTGTCTACAATTCTGTCGGACATTGTTAGATGACTCGAATGATGTGCGCGTGCAGTAATGTCCTTTTTTCTTTATCAAATTATGGAAATTCTACTTTTAAAGAAGGGGAGCTGTTTTCTTTAGTTAGGATATTAGCTGTCATGGCATTTCGTCGTTTGGTCTGGGTTGCTATGTGATAATGCCTTATTTTTCATTTAATCATTTCGTTGACATGATGTGGCCGAAATGTAGCCATCTATGATGAAAAATAAGTGAAAGTAATGTTGAAGTCAACGACCTGATACGAAAGTTAGGCTCCTTCTAAATGAAAAGGAAAAAATCTGTCTCTTGACTTATTAATTCTAAAGTAAAGAAATATCAGTTTTTAATTCTGCGATCGAACTACATGTACATACTTGTCAAATATGCCCATGTTTTATTACATAGTTAATTCTATAATCTCATTCATATATGGATAATAGCCTTATTTACTACCATGAAAAAGCTGAGGGACATAAAGTACATTATTCGAATTTTTGAAGCAAGAATGTGTATTAAGTTAGCAAAACAACACATTAGTCCCATTTATTTGACTGCGATTCCAAGTAAAGAGGGCATGATAATTTCTTTTACGAACTACTACCCTTAAGTACCTCTGGATAGGCGAAAGTAATTTGTCATCGATTTTTTTTACAATCCGCCTCTTTGCCCAAGAGGTTCCATGAAAATAAGCTGCAACCTGAAAGACCTTGCATTAGAAACTACGTCTATAAGCCCTACGTAGTTGTTGCCTAAGGACACGTACAGTGTTCTCTTTATTTGGCACGTGGTTTTTTTATTGGTGTTTTTTTTATGAGGCACGTCGTTTCTCCCCCCATGTGCAATATGAATCGATTTTTGCCAGTTCCTAGTCCACTTTACTACCAGAGAATGTCTAGTTGTCGTTATAACTGGCAACAGATGTTACTGGATGTGGTGGTTTATCTTGAGATTGACTTCCTTGACAATCCAATTTTCGATGCTTTCCATGTAGAAGCTGATGTCTTTATTCTACAACAAAAATTAAGTGTCAGAAAAGTTTGTGCATGCGCGAACTTTTGCACAAATGTCAACTACTTTTCTATGAAACGCAAATTGAGAAGTATGCGCATTTGTGCTTTCGTTCGCGTAGGTACTTTTTGACGAAACAGACGCATATAATAATACATGGTATTGGAAACAAAGAGATTAATTTTTTGGAAGCTTCGTTTTCGGAATTTATCGTACAATTTTCGAGAAGGTGGTGCAGCAGACGCCTCTTATTGTGGATAGCCTCGCCACAACCCGTATTCGCATTAATATTCGCAATTTTCCTCAATAAATGAAAGCAGTCAACAAAAAATTATGAAATAACCGTCCGGCCTTCAGTTCATGGTAAATTGTTCAAGAATTTTAACTTGTGACGAAGGAGACAACCTTCCGCTTCGCTTTTGTGTTGCAATGAGAAGTGAAGGCTTACCAGTGATATTTTTGCATGTTCGGGTGGTCGAGAAAGAATTCAAGCGTCCATGCCAAGAATTTTGTGGACTATTATTCAACTGCATGCGCGAGAATGCATGCTTGATTGTACCCCGCATAATGTTTTCATCATCTGGGAGTGACTCTCGTTCTATCAAACTCTTTGAATTGTGACTTTTGAAAACAAAGACTTGGACCATGAAGATTCGATGCGTAGATTTTATTGAAAATTTGTTGAATATTCTTCTTGAATAACTTATTGAAATATTCTTCATATGAAAAGGAAAGTCAAGTACTTCTTGTTGTGTGTAGAACATTTGGAAAACATGTACTGGTCCAAATGAATACATTATCACTGTCACTTGTCTGTATTATCATTCACTATACTCACGTGAGTTTTATCTTCATATATAATAAGTTTTATAAATAGGTCTATTTATTTGATGGCCTTTTAGATTGTGAAGGGGCCCTTTTGACATCGCGAGGAGGCCCTCTTGAGATATTTATGAGGCCCTTTTAGATTTTGAAGGGGCCCTTTAAGATTGTGAGGGACCCTTCAATTTTAAACAATCATGAATTTCAAAGCAGGTACTTTCTAAAAATCCGCGTGACACTTGATCAGAAGATCCTTCTACAATTGCAAGTCACTGATTTCGTCGTCAATCATGAAGAAGCAGGACTCAACGCAAGTAATCAAGATTCCGAAATATTTTAGGTGGGAATGCTTGACGAAAAAGTTGTACTGCGTTCATATGGAGTTTTGATTGCTTTGATTCTCTATAAAATTCGCCTTGAAAGGCGTGCCAGAAAAAGAAAAGTATGAAAGAGAAATCTACCAAAAAATTCGGGAATACAAGGGAGTGACGAATGAATATGCTATTTCCTGTTGCAAAAGCGGTTAAATTTCGGCTAAGACACCAAATTGAAATCTTGCAAGCAGCTGCATAAGTGATAGGCATTTCATTTCGTATTGATGCTATGTATACTTATGCCATGGCGTCTGAGCTTTAATCAAGTAGCTGTTACAATCTTGTTTAAAGTTTTTTTAGATATGTCATTGTTTTTTCATTTCTTATGTTTGAAATACAAGAGATGAGAGAAAGGTTTGATTTGAATCATTGCCGGACCTACAAGCACTTTTCAGTCGGAACTGCAAACGTTTTTGGCTTCTTAGCTGTCATCATTGCAATGTACCCTATTGTAAGGAATCAGTAACTCACTGCGCAAACCATCAGTAAGTGGATGTGCTTGGAAATTCGGCAGCTCACCTTTGTGCTATTTGCATTCCTATTTTCAAATATCAATTTTTGAAAACGAGCTTTAGATAATGAGATTTCAGCTACATGCATTTCATCAATTGTAGATGCCTGTAGTTCGGATGAAGATTTATCTGCATGTGAGTTACTGAATATTTACAAGCATGCTTACTGCAAGGTTAAAATTCCAGAAAAGTTAGTACACTACTTCTCGTAATGGCTTAAATCAAATATCTCACTCATCTCTTGCTTTTTTTCCTTTCGTGGCCTGGGCATCATTTTAGACTAAATATCATATTAACTAGCATGATGTCTGTAATGTGCGATAGGTTTTAGTCGTCAATTCATGCTGTGTGACATGGATTAATTTTTTGTGTAACGTGGCGAATGAGGCTTTACTTTGAACTTTCTTTATGATATTATTTTCTTTCCTGCCTGCTGATATAGAGGATATCCCACAGTCAGCCCCCAACGGCACTTTCTTATCAATTCTTCTCTCACTGATCATTTCAAAGTTTTTTGAAATGTCAATTAGCGACTCAATGATGACTTTCTGCAAGTTATTTATGATTCAAAAGGAGCAGTTGTTAACACTACACTGTAAACCGTAGACCGAAAATAATCCTACAAAATTGCTGACAAAATCAACCGACAATTGTCACCTCCAATATCCGACGAATTTGTAGGTTCTCCACCGACATCGAAACAGATGCTTTGTATGCAAATTAACTAAACAAAAACTTTTGAATATCGATTGATTTTTTCGATTAGTGATTGCTTGACTTTTGGGCAATTTGTATTATTGTGTGGAAAAAACCATGATTTATTTTGACATAATTTAATTAATTACCTACATTTTTGATAAAATTTAAGCAATAATTCATTGCCATTCATTTTGTCGCTTTTTGTCAGATATTGTAGGTGTTCAGTGGCAATCATTCTACAGGAACTAACAATGACCGACAAAATAGATTTTGTAGGATAGATGTCTGTCAATTGTCAGGTTTACAGTGTAGTAACACTGTGACAATTTATTTTCTTCTTGCTCACCATTTGCCCGAGCACAATCTAACTCTTCGGTCGGCAGCGGAAGAGCATGTCTCCACACAATCGCTCGTCAATTTGGTGAAAAACGGTGCAAATTTTGTTTTCCAGTTCATTCAAATGCATAGGATGACTCCAATGCACCATTTCCTTAACGTGTGCAAGTGAAAAATGTCACAAGGCATTACATGTGGTAATATCGGAAGCCATTCCATTGACTGTCATGACGGTCAATCCATGATTTAGGAAAATGATTGTTTGACAAATTTACGATCGGTTGGTAGTAGTGCGCTGGCACTCCATCCTGCATGAAGATGCTCCTATCCTCAGTGACATTCGGTATCACTTTATACAGCCTGGAAAGGAAGATTTTACCATCCATTGTCAGTTTCTCAAAAGAAAAATAGCTCAATTGCGCTTCATAAGGAAATACCAGCCCAAGCTTTTAGACTACGTTGATCCATGGATTTTGTGTTAAGGTATTTGTTGTGACCAGACCGCTCTGCAGAAGCAGTCTTCCAAACATTGAACATTTGAACAGCAATTCCCAGTGGTTTCATGAAAAATCTTCACAATAAAGACGAGATCTTGTATCGTGTGACGTCTTGGCATGATTAATAGAAAATGACAGCTGCACGAGAATAATCCCTTTTAATTTTTGATGTAAAATTTTTGAACGAAATGAAGAAGTTTCTTTTTGAAACAGCTAAGCTGATTATTCGTGCTGGTTTTGCGTTATGGGAGGGGGAGGGGTCTCAGTTATACATTATATCTAGCATTCAAAAGCAGTTCTTTTGAAAATAGTACTTTTTCGAGTCATGCATTCTAGTGATCCTGGTAAAAACTGATGAATGAAAAAGCATCAGTAGCAATATTATGACATTTATTTACTTGCTGACTGAGGATTCATTAGCATCCTTATTACAGCAGAACCAACTTTTGCCTGAACGCTTTCAAGACTTATCGGATTGTGGGATATCGAATGATCGCATTTTTTTTACTTCAAGGGGGCCCACGACTGCGGATTTTAGGGGGCCCATTACGATTTGACTTTCCGGTTTTTATTTTTGATAATAGTGGCAGCCCTGATTTTAGTTTACGAGGTGTGTCTAAAAGGTATGGGGACTGTGTCTCTATTGTTCTAACAGTACAATGACTGATTGAATTGAATACATCAGTGTCTCGATAAGTATCCGTGGACTGCTGAAAATGAATTTTGTTCACTGCGCGCGCTCTGTGTAGGAGTGACAGCCAGCTATCTTAACCGTAATACTTTGATTTCGTCGCAGTATGAAATTTCATTACTTTCGTCGTAAGTGCAGGAGTTAACTTCGTCGGCGACCATGAACATTGAGCAAAGAATCAATCTCAAATTTTCAGTGAAGTTGGGGAAGACGGCCTCTGAATCATACATCCTGCTGCAGCAAGTCTACGGGGAGCACACGATGTCGCGTACTCGCACTTTCGAATGGCACAAGCGGTTCAAAGAAGGACGAGAAGATTGTGAAGACGATCCAAGATCTGGAAGGCCATCAACCAGCAGATCTCCTGAAAATATCGAGCGTGTGAGGTAATTGGTGTGAGCGGATCGTCGGCTCACAGTGCGGATAATAGCTGAAGAGCTTTCCATCAGTAAGGACAGTGTCTTGGCTATTCTCACGGAAAACTTGCAAATGCGCAAGGTTTGCGCAAAGATGGTCCCGAAGCTGTTGTCCGACGATCAAAAGGAAAGAAGGGTCCCAGTTTCTGAAGATATCATCGAACGGCTACGGGAGGATCCAAACTTACTGAAGAATGTGATCACAGGAGATGAGACTTGGATATTCGAATACGATCCAGAAACGAAAAGACAAAGTTGTCAGTGGAAAAGCCCTGGATCACCAAGACCATCCAAGTCGAGGATGTCAAAGTCGAAAGTGAAGGTCATGCTCATTGCTTTTTTCGATATCCAAGGTCTGATTCACTTCGAATTTCTCCCCCAAGGCCAAAATGTCAACCAATACGTTTACAAAGAGATCCTCCAGCGCCTCATGCGATCGGTTCGAGTCAAAAGAAGGAATCAGTGGCAGACGAATTCCTGGATCCTCCACCACGATAGAGCGCCACCGTACACTGCTCTCAGTGTTCGGCAGTATCTAGCTGGAAGGAACGTTCCAACACTGGAGCAGCCCCCATACTCACCGGACTTAGCCCCATCGGACTTCTTCCTGTTCCCGAAGATCAAAACGGTCCTGAAAGGAACTCGTTTTCCTGACCTGGAGACATTGAAAAACGCCGTGATGATGGAGCTGAAGAACATTCCCGAAATAGCCTTCCAGGAGTGCTTCGAAGCATGGCATCGAAGGTTGCACAAGTGTGTGAACTGCGGAGGGGACCAGGGCTCCCACTCCTGCGCAAATTTTGCGCAGCTGCACAAATTTTTTAGGAAATTCCAATTTTCTGCGCAAATTTGAGAATTTTGTTGTAAAAATGTTAAATTAATAATTAATGTCGACATGATATCCATGAAGTTGCTACCGTTGAAAATAAATTTTCCTTTTCATGCTAATTATATGGATGTGAATGGGACGAATTCATCGAATATATTTTTTCTAAGCATGCTTTTCTTTTACTTTTTCTGGATTATTATTGCGCCTTTCCCAAGACTTAAACAGAAGTAAACTTTTGTAAACATCCCGTATAATGATCATTCAGATAGGAAGACGAGAAAATCTAAGTTAATGTACATCAACTTAATTATTTCGCTTTAGCTGCAGACACATTATACCAATGACAAATCAGATACAAATCTTAAAAAATTACGTCTTAAGATATGCAAATTAGTAAGGGCATCCCTTGGAAACATTTCATTCAGCTGCTTCATTCAAGTTGTATTCAATCACTGTTATACTATAGCCTACTGTCAAATCTATTTTCCTTAATTTGAAATTTATAACTTTCCGTAGAATCAACCAAATTTAATATTGTTACTGATATACCGTACGAGTTTATATTCATTTTCAATCTCATAGTCGCTCTACTCGCCTGTCGTCTGGTATGTAATTTTTTGATATTTCACTATTAAGCTGTATCTACTCGTAATTATCATCCAATTGATTAGTTTAGAACTTTCAACAACATTCAATGAAACGTCATTACTTAAAGAGCAATAACGGTTAATTTAGAAGGTCGTAGGCCTACCTGATAAAACTTTTAAAAGAAATATATTCTGCATGGAAGATGTTGATCTTCAGATTTTCTCTCTCTGTATATGCCCACAATTATTAATTAAAGAAAGAAAAATAATAAATACCTTCCGGACGTTTCTTTGAAGAAGGGTATTGACCCGAAAAGTCGAGAAATAGTTAAGTTTTTCTTTCTTTATTGATTTAGTATTACAGGGGGAGACAAAATCGGAATACTATATCAATATATTAAATTATATTTGACACCTATAAGTGCAGTGAGCACCTAGGCAGCAAAGGAAAATCATCAGGAGTTACAGTAAATCATGATAAGCTGTCGCTTAAATTGTTTCACAGTATCACTATTGACAATATTATCGGGGAGGCGGTTCCAGTCATCGTGAGTCGTCGTTGTACACGTTTGATAGCTAGAATGTCTTAACTCCAGACTTGGATAGCATATTCGAGTTGGGGGCGAATCAATGTATTGGAAAGATGGACAAGCAATTCGGCGTCCCGAGAGACAAATGACCTGAGGATGGTAGACACAATTCGGTTAGCTCTCTGAACACAAGTCAGAATGTGCCGAGAGAATTTCAGGTCTTTCGGCATGAGAACTCCGAGGTCCTTCACACCGCGGGAGTGATTCATATTTTTTCCACACATCGCTATAGAAATATATTTTTGTGTATAGTCTCTTTTCTATAAGGGCGATTGATTATAATGTGGTCATACGTACGTGGAACCACATTAATTTGCATAGTAGCCTACGGTTATAAAGTTTTAATAGAAATTTGAATCATGCCAACTTGCCAAGTTTTGTTCAGCTTATGCATGTACACGGTGCTACCAATACAGCTCAAACTTTGGTCTACATTGATATTTTGGAAATGCAATAAGATAATAACTTGAAGCAATTAAATAAATCACAAACACAAAGATGGCGACACAGGGGGTCTAGGCACAAGAATTTCGAATTTTATCCCTGAAATCAAAAGCTGCGCAAATTTTAGCAGCCTGCGCAAATTTTCGCAAATTATGGAGTGGGAGCCCTGGAGGGGACTATTTTGAAAGAATTCAACATTGATATTTATATTTCTTATGTACTAAAGTTTTTGTGGATCAAGTCACGATACTTTTTAGACACACCTCGTATGTATAGTCTACTTGTACTGTATCTTAGCATTTACAAAATATATCAAAACTCTAGCACTCCTTAGTAAGAAGTATCATAATTTTGACTTAAATTAAAAAAATCGCCAATTGATTTCTCTCAATCCCACAGTGTAGAGTAACTCCACGCTTTAGTTGCATATCCACAGCGATTCGATGCGATGTTTGTCTTGATCCTGAGCATGCTGATTCCCCCCTTGCCTTTGTATGCAAATGCCATGATTTGAGATGTTTTCCCTTGTTCCTATGCGATTGCTAAGCATGCACTATATATCTATGTTCTTCATGTTTGTAGATGGCGACCTTCACAAGAGCTATACTTGTCGCGTTACTCGCTGTTTTCTCGATGATTGGCTACAGAGTCATCAAATATTGGAATGCCAATCAGCAGATGCAGAGCGTTCTAAACGGCTTGAAAACTTTGGAAAAATCCGGCCCTTTTAGAGAAAAGCCTGCACATGTGGCCGTCGGACTTGGCGGCTGTATGGACGTCTTCATTCGTGCCGCTCCATTTCTAGAGAAAATGAATGTGACTCCAAGCAATGGAGGTCCGCTTCCTGATCAACTAAATAGTCTTAAGGATTTGGAGAAATCTTTTGCCTTTGCCTTCAAGGACGGCGTTGCCTCAGAGTAAGCATTTCAACGATTTCAAGCACTGTTGATGTGCGAATGGTACTGTACATAGGTGCACGCGGCCAGATAACCATTTAAAAAGAAGTCCTCCAAATATACAAGGTGATTCAAAAGTCGCCTTACATAGGCAAAATACAAAAATATGTCGCCAAGTGGTGTAATCTTGAGATTATTTGTACAGATACACGTGTATTTCCGTGAATTACGTTAGAATTCATTATTGTACACGTAATTTGACCGATTAACCACATCTTGGTTGCAGTGTGATAGATTTGATAGGACATTGTTTGACATCCATGTGCGCCGAGTCGTATGCTATCAAGAGTTGCATGTATGAATGGTGCTGAATTCACACAAGGCTTCGTAGTTCGTAGTCATCGATTTCGATATTGTTCTTCTGAGTCTTGAGAGGTGATCAGTATTCGTAGAAATCGAAATGGTTAAAAGCAAAGTCAGAATGCGGTCAGGTGAATGCAAAGCCAGGTCACTCTTGTCTTGTCTGCAATGCCTTTGTCAAAAGAAGAGCGTATCGACATTGTTCTCCTATCTGGAACGGGAAGCTGTCGCAAGGTTGCTGCAGAATTCAACGCACGGCACAGCGGCGGTTCATAGGTCACTCACGATGCTGTCGCAAAACTCATCGCCAAGTTCAAGGAAACTGGGAGCGTGGAAGATAGAAAAAGAAGTGGCCGTCCACGTACATCAACTGATGAGGACACCGCTACGAATGTTCTGGCCGCTTTCGCCAACAGTCCAACCAAAAGTACATGTCGGTTGTCTGCAAAAATCGGAGTCAGTCAGTCCAGCATCGTCCGCATTACGAAGGAGAACAAGTGGCATCCGTTTAAGATCCAAATGATGCAGCACCTTACCGAGGACGACCCGGACCGTCGCATGGAGTTTTGCGAGTGGGCCATTTCCGAGATGGACAAGGACTCTGACTTCTCTAGTGGAATCCTTTTTTCGGACGAGGCCAAATTTTAATGCAACCGGCAAAACATCCGATACTGGAGTGATGTCAATTCGCACTGGATGAATCCATCGAAGATGCAAGGTGCCCAGAGGTTGATGGTGTGGTGCGGATTGTGGAATATCAGGATAATTGGATCCTTTTTCTTCGAAGACAGCTTGACTGCTGAAAGATATCTGAAGCTTCTTGCAGAGGATGTCATGCCATCCCTTTTGACGAAAGACGGAGATTTTCCTACGTATTTCCAACAGGATGGTGCTCCTCCCCATTATGGACTTTGTGCTCGTCGATGGTTGGACCAACAGTTTCCGGGCCATTAGATCGGCCGCAGAGGTCCAGTGGAATGTCCGCCGAGGTCACCAGATCTCTCACCGCTTGACTTTTATTTGTGGAGCCATTTGAAGGCTATGGTGTATCGCGTCAAGCTGAGAGATTTGGAACACCTGAAGAACCGGATTCGTGAGGCCTGCAGTAGCATTTCACCTGACATTCTCACCAAAGTGCGACGTAATTGGGAAGAACGCATTCGAAGCTGCCATTTACTGGAGGGTACTCATATAGAGCACTTGATTTAGTTCACTCCATGCTTTACTTTCTTGTTTTTTTGCTCTAATACTCGTAAATGTATTTCTGGATAAAAAGAGGTTTTTCCCCATGTATGACGACTTTTGAATCACCCTGTATAATAGAATTTAACCCAACCTTAAATCAAAGATGGAAACTAGCCGAAATTTTCAAACTGGTCGGGTCAGGCCGTCTGCTTAAGTGAACTAGCTGGTCGGCGTCAGACCGGTTGCAGATAATGACGTGAAATGAAACGGAATTTACACTGAAATACACGATAATACCCAACAATCACATTCAATCAGTCTCAGGGACAGTGTTCTTTATTAGAAAGTCACGTCACATGAACGTCACACGCAGCAGATGAGTTGAGCAATTAGATCTGCTGCACTTATGATTTTCATATGCTTATCCCTGTCACCCAGCTCTGCAGGATGACAGACCAATGGAGTCTACTTGATAAAATCGCTATGATCGGCAAAAGTAACCGGTGTGATAAAATTTGCTTTTCACGAGAGATCTCCGTCTCTTATCTATTATGTCCGTCTCTTTATTTCTCAGAGAGTAATATTTTTATGGCATTATTAGGAGCTCACCGCCTATTGAGAACCAAGCAAAGTATTCGAGCGTTCATTCAATAGACTACTTTATCTTTCAGGCGCTTTCTCAAAAACAAAAATGATTTCAACAATGTTGTGAGAATACTTCGCGGTTCCAATAGCAGTCGATGGGTTCTGGGCGGCAATGCACCTGTGATGGGCAACCGCTTCGCCAAAGAGGGATGTAAAGTACTGCTCGGAGCAAAAACTAATGCCAGGATGCAAAAACAATTTCATCAAGATATGAAGGGTATCGGTAAGTGGAATGAGGGGATGTTTGTGGTACTGTTTATTCTTCTAGAGATGATAGTAATTCATGTTGTCTTCAGCAAAAGTGAATTACCGCCAAACTGACTCTTGAAATCGAGCTCTGTCCCGAGTCGCTTTACTTGCAGGGTCATGCGGTGAGTTTGTAGGTTGGATATTCACCGCATATGACGCAGCCAGACGATCTAGTTTTATAGACGCATCTATTCTCCGATGGTACAGCAGCTCCAAATGAGTACATAGTTGCATTCACAGTAGGCCAATGGACAATTAATTCATTGATTTTGAAGATAAATTAGATGACATTTTATTTCATCAATACTTTCTGATGAAATGTTTATGTGGTGTGAATGTGCTTGAAAAGAAATAAGCCAACAATTGTGAAGTTAGTTGAAAGGTATTGTCTAGACTTCTTCTGTCTGCACCAAGATACGCTTTCGTAGGGCATTCAAGCAAGAAAAAGCACAGCAAGTCGGTGCTATCACGTGTCATGATAAACACTACACGTTTTTCAACCGTCGGCTTTGACAATGGGACGCGTTTCATGTCGTAGCGTATTTGATCACTGTCTCCCCTCAAGAAAGGTAGCAATCAACGTAAGCTACTGCTGTTGAACAATTTAGCTCGGTTGTAACACGGTTGAGAGTTCATTTCCAGAAATTTCACTTTCAGCTGACTAGATACGATCTAATAATAGGGAAGCGATCGAGCTCAACTATGGCAAATGAATACACCAGCTTCGACGCATACAATAGTTACGATTCGAGGAATATTACTGCGATGTTTGAAGAAGCTTGGAGATTGTCATTCCTTGCATGAACGCTCGTCCCGGCCACTTTGTTTGAATGCTAAATTTGCCCTTTTTGAATCGCCCGCTGTACAACATCAAGTGTGAATATAGTCCATGGGTCAAGTTAGCGTTACAATAACTGATAATATTGTTAAATGATGTGAATTTCGTCCACGCCATCTCTAGATAATAAAGTGGCATCGATAATTATTTCGCATATTTCCTAAAATGAGAATTTGAAATTTAGTTAATTTTTTTTATTTCTCGATAAATCAATTTGAAGCCAATATGCAGGCATGTCCCATTCCATTCCTTCTTAGTTTTTTATTTTGCTTTGTATCCATAGATTTGTCGTATTTTTATTTTCATGATTTCTATTTAATCTATTAGGTCTCCTGCTATGCAGAGGTAGAGGGTGGTGCTGCTGCATTGACTGCTATAAGTAATTCCGATATCGATGTTTCACTGTTATTTTCATTTTCTTAGTTTAACAATTCTCCTTTTTCTTTGAAACACAGGGAATTGAATATACGTCATGTCAAGTAGAGGCTTCCCCAATTTTTACTAAGATAAAAGACTCCTTTCTATCGCGAGATCTTTCGGCATAAATCGTAGACCATTCTCAAGCTACTGCACTGTGCTGTTAAATCACAATCGATTAACACATCTCACATGAAATCAGAACGATATCAGATGGATTGACAGGTACATGGTAGCAAACAAAATACCGTTTAACATTTAATGAACAGCACCACACTAACATAATGAAGGGAAAGTCAATGAAAAGCCAAGCTGAAAGGAACGAACAGTCATAGATTGAAAAATCAAAGCTGAAAGACAAGTACATACATAAGACTAACCTATACAAAACTGGACCAATAAACAAGATCAGAATGATGAAAAATGCTGACTTAATGATATAATACTGAAAGTAAAGCACAAAGCAAAAGAGTCACGACCACAAGGAGGAAATATAATGAAAAAAAAGTTATTGCAAAATATATCGGAGGAGGAATTTACATATAATACTGGATAGTGATAAACAAATTTTCCTATTTTTAACTTAAAAATGACTTTTTAGCAATAGATCATTATGCATTGTATGATCAACAGGCCAATTGATTAGAGTTTCAACATTATTAGCTCTCACCTATGCTAATATAATCAGGGTGACCGCGACCCGGAATAGCCAGTATATGGCAATATCTTCTGGAAACCGGGAATTCAGTCAAAATAGCCGAGAAATTTTGATCTTACATGTATTTCGGGATTGAGTTTTTGGAAATCGTATTACCTATGTCACTCTACCTTACATCTTCATAATCATAATTGTTTCAAATTGGTAACACTGCAAATCTTGAACGTTGATCAATATGATCGATCTTTCGTCATCACAGCACAATGATGTACATGCTTCAATTTTCGATATTGGATTCGGCGCAACAGAAGTCACGTCATCTGTATCAACTCATTAAGCAGAAAAATTCTGTGGCGAGTGGCGACTGCAAAAGTTTCTTCGAAACTTACTAACGATCTGTTACGAAAATTTGTAGTCAACATTCGCTGCTTTCGTGATGCTAGTTGCATCTCGCCGACTCTTCTGAAATCCAAGTCGGATTTGTGCTGCAAATGTTACATTTCCATTGTCAAAGAATTGGTTCGCAATGCTATTGGAAAGTTTTCGTTTCTCCACTGGTTACTTGGACGTCTTTTTTGCTCCGATCATCGGAGATAATGCTCGCTTCAAAGACATTTTTGATGTTGTTCAAAAAATTCTTATTCTCAGTCACAGAAATGCTCAAGTAGAGAGCGGGTTTTCACTGAATGAGAATTGCCAGAGAGGAAACTCTATTATCTTTGCGGTTAATTGCTGATCGCATGCACTCATACAAGGGAATATTGAACATCCCATTACGAAGCAGATGCTGTTAGAGTACGCAGCGCACATTCTGCCAGGCTTCGCTATCGGGAGGCGTTGGAGAAACGAAAAAGTCAGATGAGATCAATAAACAGAAGGACGAGGTGAAAAGAAGAGCGAAAAGTGAATTTGACGAACTGCAAGCTAAACGTGCTGCGCTCCTCAAGCAAATGGAGGCAGAACTCAAGTTGGTGATGGAGCTGATGAAGGACCTTTGAAAGACATTGATAAGTAACATTAAACCATTATCATTAACCATTAACAAAATGAGCTATGCTTTTTATCACAAATAGGCAACATCGATAGTATGAAGTCCAGTCATGTACTATGAATTGTTGTTTCCACCATTTTGTGCTATCTGATATTGCTTTCATAATTTCATATAAAAAACCCCATATCTAAAAAACTACAGTGTCTATACTAAAGGTGAACAAGCAAAATGATGAAATCAATTTTTCATGGCTCATTTTGTTCATTCGTTTCCATGGTTTGCTTTTCTGATATACGTAAGACTGATTGCATTTTGGTAGGTTTTAGTATTATTATTTCAACAGTTTGTTATGCTTTGTTTCTACTGCTGTTTTGTGAAGTAAAATGTTAGTGTTGTTACTTCAGTGATGATTTTACATTACATAGGGGTCATTAAAATGAATGAATTCCTCCATATAGATGATCTTTTCAGGGTGTCGGCCGAAATCCCGGGAATTTCGTTGGGCCCGGGAATCGCCCTTGAATTTAAGCGAAATAGCCAATGAGCACTTAAATAGTCCGGGAATGCCATTTTGTAATTTTTTGCCACTAAGTTGAATCAGCAAAATTTTGATTTCAACTGCTATTAACATGACTGTTATTAAACCCACTATCTATGTTTACTTTCTTCGAATCTTCGTTGAAATAACCAAGTAAATCCATGTAAACCAAATGGTTCCACAATATCTGGATGAACTCAAACGTCAATCTTATCTATGAAGCGATGCTATTGTGTTGTTCACGCGTCGCTTATAGACAGTGAAAGTGCTACTCATAAAGTTTTACAAAAGGTTTCATCTTATAAAAACCATTTCTGGCTATTCACATCGAATCGAATACACATAATTGGGTTGCCTACAATTCGTACTACAAGTATAAGCTCGTAATCAATCTACAGGTGTCGGCAAAAAATCGTTTTTTGTTTTCGGTGTTTCACAACGTATCTGCTTGAAATTTCGTGACACTCGTAATAAGACAAATTATGCAACCTCTAATGACATGTAATTAAAGTTGCGAGTTATATACAAAGAAAGATACATCTAAATGTTCGTTTCTCTTCACGTTATTTATTCATGGGTTGTAAGATGTTTTACATGTGCACAACTTTCTGGTAAGCAGTAGAAGATCTGCAGTTTCACAAAACTGTACTTCTGTGCTAGAATCGTACGATTTAACATTGTAGGCTGCCTATGCAAGAAGGCCATCTAAGACTTATGTTCATGTATAGACTGCTGCTTCCAAATATTGGAATCGCGACTCGAAATTGGGTGGCTAGTATGTAGAACCATCTGGAGTCTCTTCCAGGGTAAAGATATAGTTTTCTGCTTCGGTCACGACTATACAAGAGACGCGTTACTTATAATGAAGCCATTCTAAGTAACTGAACAAGAAAATTCAGCTAAACCTATACCACAGCAATGGGAAAGTTAGTTTTCCGTGTTTTTTAATGATCACGAAATATCTCATTTTTATCAATTGATTCATATAATTTCAAAACTTTTTATATGTAATTTTTTGCTTTTAGTAAATTTTTCAGACTTCAAAACTTGCAACCTCCGGTTGATGACGTTTTATTTCAATAAACATGCAATTACAAGAAACTGACGAAATTAGGTACACAATGCGAGGAAGTAAGTTGAATAATTTGGTTATGTGGAATGCAAAGTCAGTTTGAGTCAAATTAAGTCAGATAAAGAAATTTCTGCAATGGTTTCTTCATGTGGTAATGTCCCAAAACAGAGGTAGCATTATTGCGAAGCATCGCCATCGCTTTCTTTTGAATCAAGAAAGATGGAGACCTTGTTTCTCCAGAGTTATATCAGTCTTTACTAGAACTATCAGACACAATTTCATGGCCGACGGCTACCATATGCCTATTGTCTCTACGCAGACTGAAATAAAAAGTCTGATCAGCTGGAATTCTTCTAGCGTTTGCGGTCTTCGTCCAGTGTGGAAACTTTCCTGGCATCTCCTCTCGTTATTTCTTGATACGTGCCATTGTATTAGCATGTGCATTTTGATATCATGATAAGCTACCATGGCATAAATGCATAGCAGCTGCAGTTCTAAATACAATTTTTTGCTTCAGCATTGAATGTTTGAAAATGGAAGTCAGAAAAATCGACAAATTGCAAGAATTATATGAATCAGCTCATGAAAATGAAATATTTTTTGATCGTTGGGAAGTTAAGGAAATGAACTTTTTCTGCCGATACAAAATCTCATTTATACATCCCATAAGTGGCTCACTGACTGCCGGCCATTTAACAAAGGCATACGTTTGCAGTCTTTTGGAACCACCGCTCAAAGAATTCAAAAACTGTGAAAACTGAATGCAATGTATTAAAATATCGGTCATTATCTAACACGTCAAATTTTCGTGACAAGACTTAAATGGGAATAAATAATAAATAAGTGAACCTTGTTTATACTCGGAAGCACATTAGGCAAGGATCCTTTCTTCCATGTGACCGAGTTCTTAATCATCACACTTCCATTCTTTTTGTGCTGACAGAGCATTTATTTAGCAAGAATGCAGAATGTACCTATTTGAAAAGATCAGGTTTGGCCCGACCAAGGTCTGAACAAAGGTCTCCCGGACGCAGAGCGACACTCTACCACAAGGCCACAGCGCCGGTTCCATAAAACATCTCAAATTTGATGATAAAAATAGTTCATAGAAGTGTCCGGATAATTTTTTTGAACAGTGTAATTGGAATAGCGCAACAGGTTAAGATTAAAAAAAATAGCGTGGAAATTCTATCAAACAGCCCGGGAATCGCCCGAGAATTTGAAGCTAGAAATTTGGCTGCCATCCTGTCTTTTGGAAGGATGCATAGAAGAAATATGACCTCATTCATAGATTTTATTGGTAGTTTTATGCTTGATTGAAGTAAATTTATGTGTAAATAGGGGATTTCATCAAGTTAACCGAGAAAACCTGGAATTTCACACCGGTCACCCTGTATAATATGTAATTTACACTATTATAAGAATGTACATGTACACGCCTTCTGTCTTAACATTATATTGCGATTATCGTCTTGAGATTGTAGCTGACATTTTATTAATTTTTGAATGAAAGTTGCGTTTTGTATCAGCTTGTACTTCACACTGACATTTAGGAGGATTTGCAATGTAGAGGTTTAGGGCTGAACACACTGATCTGTGACAACGACTTCGAGATTGCGGAATCTCAACACAAGTTACAATTGAGCATTATCCGTCTAATCACATCCCAGAACTAAACGTCTCATGTTACCAGGAGTATTTTCCTTGAAGGTGTTGCTGATGCCACAGGAGAAGGCGATATTCACGTTATATTGGAATATAAAATTGGGGACAAGTGGGGACCATTCTCAGCGCCACGTGCTAACAGGTAAATCACAGTCAGATATGACATTGATTGAGTTGATATCCAAAGAGACATCTTCCTCCTAGATACATCTTTCATGGCGATCAAGATAATCCATACCTTGCTGGCTTAGAGGAATTTGAACAAAAATTGAATGAATTCAAGCCCGATCTTGTTGTTATTGGTGGCCTACAAATGATGGACAATTTCCCCTACAAGCAAAGTAAGCACTCATTCTCAAATCATCGCATGGGTCCAACTATGTGTATTGTGTAATGTAATAAAAATCCCAAATTATTTCCAGTTCATTTCTCTTCTAATGAAATTAGTGCGATTTTTAACTTTGAAACGCTAGCTACCGATCCCGGGAGATCATCGCTACAAAATTCATTTCAACAGTCAAATAATTCATTTAAAATTGGAAAACACCGTATAATATTTGCGCAATTGACTGAGTCAATGAAATCAGTCATTATCATTTCCTTATTTTCACGACAGTTACACGTGGAATATGTTTTTGTCAAATGTATGGATTAGTTTCATTTCATTCAATTGTATTTTACAATGCTAAGGAAATGAGAGATTCCATTTCAAATGTTGCGATTTAGGAAATTTTTGGAAACATTCTTCTGAAACTTTAACAACCTTCAATCCAATTATCATGCATATGAATTAAAGTAATCATTTGTCGGCAGTCATGCACAGGATTCTAGATTTTGCGTTAATGCTTCATTATTACTGTATAACAATGTATGCGTAGATCCCGGAAATCGAAGAATGTCAAGCGAAGAAGAAAATAGCCATTTAAGTATAAGATTTGGAGATTATTGGCATTATTAAACTCGGAATTGAAAAATACAGCTCGTTTTGTTAGTTATTTACTACACGTAGCCACATGATTCGATCGACATTTATAGTGTAGTCTGTAGCTCCTAGATTATCAACCATCATTTTTCATCAATGTAGTCGTCTTGTTGCTAGACCTTGTGTAGTTAGCATACCGTGCCTATATCTTCTATAGGGGTTATAAAGCTGTATCTCTAACTATACCTCAAGCGTAATTTCGTGACCTCATTCATTTCCTTGTGATATCATAAGCTTGCGTGAATATCTGAGGCGATGTTTGAAGGCATGCTTTATAATGATGATAAAATTAGATAGCGGAATTCCTTCATTCTTATTTAGTTGCAACGCAATTTGTTCAGTTGAATGCGTGTTGAACAATCCAATATGGGTTTGTTTGTTCGCAGAGAAATGTGTCTCGATCGAGCACAACATGTCTGTGATTACATGCAGTAAGACAGTAAAAGGTTTTGCTCCTGTAAATTATTAATCCAAATCTTCTAAAACTACTCCCAATCAATGATTGTGTTATTTCCAGATGAGCGATTATCAAGACTACAAAAGTTGGAAAATTTATTGAAGAATATTCCACATCGGATACCAATTCATTTTGAGATGGCTTCATTCATTGATACGAAGCTCTTCAGGGAAATATTATCCACGATTATTCCATACGCTGATTCGATTGGTAAGTGCTCGTGCCTCATTGCATTTCGATAATTTGGAACAAGAGCTCTCATTCATGCTTTCTGAGACTAATTCCATTGACTGCATTGTTCTACATGTATCTGATATCAGCTTTCACGAAAGTTGAATCTAAAACGTGTACAGTTGCATCGGGGAGCCGTTATCGTTATCAGAACTTGACATCTATCCCGTTAAAGCTGTACTGAAGTCGGAGCTTTCTATTTTGTATTTTGTCTTCTCCGTCACTGTAGCACTGTGTGATGTCTACGTTAGCTGCTAGGAAGTGTCGGAATCGTGATGCACTTTCAAATCGTTAATCAATTGAACATTAATTTGTCACAGAATTTAGGCTCGGGATATTTATGTCACTAACTGAAGTGGGAGGAATAATGCTTCAACCATAATTCGTATTGAAGTTAACAAAATTTTATCTAATTTTTTTACAAAATGAATACACGAGGCATTTCGACTTGGTCACTCGTCATGCACGATACCGACCGATGTCAACCACGGATGAAATCCTAACTATTAAACTGAAGTATATCTTCGAATAAGGTCTGAGAAATGTGGGATTCCTATTTGTTCACATTCATTTTTTAAATAATTTTCAAGTTTTACACAACAATAAGAAAATAATATCCGATTATATTCAGGAGGCTAGTGTTGTGAGAGATGGATGTTTCGGCAAAAATTTCCATTTCCGGCGTTGTGGCCTTGTGATAGAGTTTCCGCTTAACACCTCATGGGAGAACTTGCAGACAATCAGCACAAAAAGAATGAGATTCGCATAAACAATATCTTAGCCACATGGAGAAAGGCTCCGCAACTTATAGGCCTCCGTGCATAAGCAAAGTTTATTTATTTATTTCATCGCTGTCAGGTGACCGAAAAGACCCACGGCGCGTACTATCAAGACAGTGAGTATATGCACAAGATAGATTGAGCTTTAAGTCATCGCCATCTAGCTGTGCGCATGCTTGCTTGATTATTTGATGACTTTATTCTTGTAACGTGTCGATTTTCATTCTCCTCTGAAGACTAAAGGTGCGTTTACACATGAAACTTTATTGCTGACACTTTATTGCTACCACCTAAATTGCACGTGTAAACGATACTGACACTCTCGTTTGACACTAGATTGCTGACATTTTTAGAAGTTGCTGCAACCGAGTGTCAGTGAAAATATTGCACGTGTAAACGGCTCCTGACACTTTCTGAAGAGTGTCTGCCATAGATGTCACTAAAGTTGAACGAGGCGCAGCTTTTAGCTGACACTTTTACTCACAGTCATACGCAAAGTGGTCATTCGAGCGTGATCGGAACACACCGATCTGACTTCTTGGAGGCTGGATTTGTTCTTGCTATTTTCATTATCACTAGTCACTAAATTACTAATAATGTGCTGATATACTCGTACATAATTCACCAATTTTCTGTATTGCTACTGCGCACCATTATGTTTGCAGTTTACATCAATTTCAGCTTCATTTTACTAGGACAGAATTGTTTTTCCCGAATATCCTTGTACAAGAAGCTCCACCTGCTTGTGGGAGCATCTAGCATTGTTTTATCTGGAATATCTCATCAAAAGACATGATCTACATCTGTTTACTTTTGCATGAGAATTTAATCATCGAATTTACAGTCGTGTATCGGTGCAAGGCCGCTTGGCAACTGTGCAATAGATAGAAGCATGAGCTGGTGGGACTCATCTTTCTCGAATAAAATGAATTTTTGATTGTTTGGTTGTCATTTCGACATCGACAAATTTATACAGCATTCAGTAAAAGTTAGTAAAACGATGATCGCTGGTTCATCAATGACTAACAACGAAATGCCACAAACAAAAATTGAATGGCCAGGACGCTAACCGATGACCTAATTGATGAATGCGAGCAGTATCCCTGTTTGTGGAACGTGCACAATCACGAATATCGAGATAGAATTAAAAAGGCCGAAGCATGGGGGAAGATTGCCGCGAAATTCAAAATAGACAACAACTAAAGAGGTTCAGTAAAAATTGCTACTGGCACGGATCCTGATCTCGTAATTCGAGCATAATCGCATTGCAAAATTCAAGCTGCTCTCTCATAATCCAATCACCAACCCACATTCGCTGTTTACGCACTCTTTTCTCGCTAAAATGTATGCTGTAACTGCTGCAGCCATCCACTTTCTCGATGACATCGTGAAGAAATAAGTGTTGACTAAAAGTATCAAGTGTAAATACTCCTGCAATCTCCAGCAATTTTCTGACTCATCATAGATCGATAAAGTGTCAGTAGCAATTTTTCCTCGAGTGTCAGCAACTTTTTAGTGTCAGGTGTAAACGGCCTCTGCAATCTGATTGCAGGTGGCAGCAATAAAGTTTCACGTGCAAACTCACCTTAAGTGATTAATCCAACAGCCTAATGTTCTCTTTCTTGAAAGTCTTGTTTGTATTTTGTAAAATATCGCTGCGTTAAATTCCATGCAAACTTATGATTTTCATTTGAATTCAAGTAACACAGACAGATTCGATTTTTGTCCACATTTCACAAGTTTACTATCACAGAGACGTGAAATTGACATGATCAATGCCTGTTAATGGTAAAAAGAAAATTGAATCGCTTGTTTCAAGTTCTATGGATGGGCGCTAGACTTTCTCAGTTTTCTGTAATATTTTCGGCAACATACATGATAAATCTGACAGTCACTGCGATAAACATTTAATTATCTTGAAATTCATTTGAAAATCAATCATTTTCCTTACCCAACAGGAATGAACGAACAGGAACTGCCCAACTTAGTCAGCATGTTGACCTCTGGGAAGATCACAGTCTCCGCCTCGGCCTATCCTCGCACCGCGGTCATGTTGGACGGAGTTCGGAAGGTCTTCACTGCCTTGGATGGCTCCGAGAAAGGCTCTGATCGTCGCCGCCTCTCTCGTCTTCACCTCCACACTATAGGATATCAAGTTGTGGCCGTGCGACACGGATCACACACCGTTTGGCATCACACACGCGCTGCTGCTGCAAAAGCTTCATTGACCGCTAATCGGCACACGTGCGGCCTCAAAGATATCGATATTGAGCGGTCGAAGATCTTGGTGGACGACTCGTTCGCTATCAGTGCGGAAACCCGGAACAGCCCTCGTGTGCATTTCAATGCGACGGAGCCGGTGTCGTGCTGGTTGGAGGGAGAGACCGAGTTCTGCGTCTCTCCGGTGCTCGTCTGTACTAAGGTCAAACAAACCGCCGGTGGTGGAGACAATATTTCAGCGGCGACATTGGCTGTGCAGATCTAATAATGTGTCATAGTCTTTGATCTTCAGGGTGTAGTAGTATTCGGAAAATAGATTAATGCAACGATTCGGGAAAATGTATCAATTTTGACATGTTCTCTTAAACCAATATTCAATTATACCTCAAGTAAATGAGTGTGAACGCTGGCTATGAGGTTACCAAAGAAATTATAAGTAAAACTGTCATCTGGACATGAATACTTCTGAATTTCTTGTCTTATTCGTGTTGAGGGTAAAACCGTTATGGAAACATCACAGAAAATTTTGTAGGTGCATCAAAACTATTGGTTAAGTATCATAAAGTTCAGCGTTTGAGACATTTGTTGGTAAACTGAAGATACCTCGTAGAGTCGTCAATTTTCTCAGTTTACTGTTTTGCATTCCTGCTAAAACTTCTTCCTCAGGTCTCCGAAATTCCAGATTTATAGAGCAATCAGTTATGCTAACTGCATCTTTTACACATTTTGGGTCCGTCTGGATTTTTCAACCTCGCATTCTCATCACTGTTTACAACTGAAGGATGTCTACAGACTGGAGCAATTTAAGCGCGAATTTCCTAGGCCGCTGTAAACATTGTGTTTCGTCCTGCAGAAAAGCGTTGCGGTCGACGACTGCCAAGGAATTAGGTTCTTTAATTGCAGTTGGTGGATATCTTTCTCTTTTCAGACAAACTGGCTTGATTATGCTTTGTTTTACATCTTACAATCATTATTACACCCATTGCGATATCGACAAAATAATCAGTAAGAATTTAAGTCAACCTGATGCGTGATATTGAAATTAGAGAGATAACACTGAACGTGTAGTTTTCATAATTACTTTATTTTCGTGCACTTCAACTGGCAGATTGGACATGTGACCACTAATCGAGAGCAACAGATGTATGAAAGTGATAGAAAAATTCCGTCAAAGTAGCTTGTTTATTGTCTGTCAACAAGGAATAGGACGATTTTCTCCTTCAGATAGATTTAGCACCCACGATCATGTGTATTCTTCTGAAACACTCAAATTTCGATTTAAGATCCCATGTCATAATCGATGCAATTCCCTCTGAAGACGATAGGTTTTTTGACTTCATCGATTACTGCAATAATTTCCCATCAATTTCAAATTGTCATAATTAGTCGATGATGTATCCATGACAAGGATCTTTGACTATTCTCAGGTCTCTGATTAACCTCAACTTGTGAATTTTACTGTTTCCAAGCTGTTATTGCTTGGAATTACGTTCAATTCCAGTTTAATGACTGCAAGCAATCTGTCGTATTTACATATCTACCATTTCACTTTTAATGAAAATACAGCTTCATGACAGAAAATACTGTTTTCCTTTTTGCATGTATCGAAGCGGGAGCCTTAAAGACACTTCATGCACGTACCGTATAATGTAGAAATGCAGTTGATCAAGTGGGGATTTGCCGATATAGTGTGAAATTCGGCCGACGACCGCCATCGATAATTTATCGGCAAAAAAATCAAATACCGTCCTATACATAGAGTAGGTATATTAGGTAGCGTGGCAACTCCGCATTTATTAAATCACCAATGTGTATACACTTTCGATTTTATTAAATGAACTCGAGGAGGACACATGTTGGATATTGCTACCAAATGTGAGATATGCAAATTTTTCCAGCTTTGAAGACTTTGCCACGGAAATGACTGATCATGATTGTAATGCAGAAGGAATGATGGTATTTCACAGATTCTCAGTGTCATTACGGCCTTAGGGATTTACTGTTTGTTGAATTAGCAATTCGATGGGTCCCTATTACTTTCATGCTCAACCTCAAGAGTATTTTGTTAGGCGTGATCATATCACAGGCAACCTGCCACTGGTAGGCAGAATCACATAATCAAAGACAATGATTTCAATTAACTTTGAAAGATGTAAATGGTTCCACATCACTATTCAGATTCAAGAAATGAAACATAAATTTAGTGAACCATAAAATCATGCCGGTGAAAATTGAATTAAAAACTTTAAATTTCAGCCAAGAAAGCATGAATAGTATCGCTACTTTTTCATGAAGACTTCCATTATAATACAATTCATGAAATTTCATTGATCATCAGCTTAAGTTCCGCTTAGTTAGGATGCTTACTAGCAAATATTCACTCCTTTTGATATCCAACTTGTTTCATACTACTTAAATAGAGGAGTCATCTCGGTAGTATATAAAATTGCAAAATTTTGACTTTTTTAAAACTGCTTAAATAATTTTTTGGACCACGGGAACGTAATCTCCGCAAGAAAACTGAATATTTTGATACAAAATTTTTCACTGTATACAGACACTTTTTGAGTCGATACTCTACCTATATATTCTTACTCCATGGTCCGATACATCGGCACTGCCGGTATAATTAATGGTTCATGTAGCATATTCGCTGTGTAGGTGCAATAACGTGTACAATGCTCGTACATATAGCGTTGATGAAAAAGTTTTGACCGTTGGAAATTTGATCCTAGCTCTTTTGTTTTTCAACCTATAAATTACATATACTATCCACATAATACCTAAACGCAATCTTAAATTCTTCGGATTAATCTGATGTGATTACTTTTTGTTTTTATCAGCACTTTAACTTAAAATTGTCAAGTTTGCGTCCGATTACTTATATTTGGTAAACTGACAATTTTACTCAGGTGATTCTACTTAGTTATGTGATCACAATAAAATGATAGTAGACTAAGGTAATATTCAATCCTTGTCGCTTAATGTAGTATTCAGTGCATGATTGGAAATTTTGAATTTGTTATTCAATACATACTTGAACGTGAATTCCACTGTTATCATTTTCTGATCAAGTTTTGATGGAGTTGGGTTCGAAATACATTTGGAATTTGGTTCATTTTATCTGTCAGTCGTGTTTAAGTTCATCTGACATCCGCAGCAAAATCAGCGATGATCACGGAGAACGAACAGGAATTTCTGCTTCTCGTAATTCAATGACCAGCAAGAAGAACATGGTCTTCGTTTTTTGGATTGCTCGTGTCATTCTTCATGTTGCTGTTTTGCCCGTAGGGCAGCATGTAGCATATTCTGCTTATTGTGAGGAGTTTGAGAAGATGAAAAACGCTGTGCACAATAATAGACGCTGTATCAGTCTCAGTGACTTCTTTTTTCTAAGATTATTCGAGACCACACACGCGTCGTCAAAAATAAAGAAGAAGCTGTTTGAAATCGGACTTTCCGCAGTCATTCATCTTCCTTCTTCCCCTGGCGTAGCTCAACGTGACTATTAATTGATTTCTCCAATGAAGAATCCGCCACGAGGTCAATCCTTCACAGATGCAGAGGCAGTCATGCCAGCAATAAATCATTTTTTTCGAATCAAAAGACCGGCATTTCTACTGGAAAGCTGTCACAATGCTATCAGGAGATGTCAGAGGTGCATCAATACTCATGGTGATTATTTAGAACACTTATCATCGTGATATTGATGCATGGAAGAGTTCATTTTACTTCTTTTACTTGGAATTGAATGCATTTCATTGGAATTTGATTGACTTTTTTGCTCAAGTGATAGTCTCCATCCTGCACGTGTCAATGGAAAACAATAATATCCCAGATCAATGTTTTGCTTAAATTTGATCAATATTGAATTAGAAGTTGAAGAAATGGAAAAGTAGCATCAGATTAACATGAGGAATATAAGACAACATCCTTATAGGTAGCATTTGAATGAAATATGCAATTATTTGGTCGAAAAACAAAGGAAGTAGAATTAAATTTCTATTGGAACAAACTTTTTCATCAACCCTATATATCCCATCCACCCTTCAGACTTCTTGCGTCTCACAGTGCACGACTAAACGTGTAAATGTTTCATTATTGTATGCTTTGCTATTTTGTTCTTGATTTCAAAGTAGAGCCCCAATATGAAAATCCTAAAATAAAATGGAGCCATTAATGTTAATTTTGGTAATTTATCAATTATGCCCTGTCCCTATCCTTCTTTGGGTTTTCTTGAGAATAATGTAAGCCTTTCAACCAACGAAGTCAAATTTAGCAACCACATTGCTAAGTTCCATGCAGATAATCAAACTCTATTCTCGGTAAATTGTGGTGTAAGACATTTACAATCAGTTGCTTCACTTTGTGGCAGGGATGCGGAGTCGGAGTCCCGGAGTCCTATCATTTTGGCCGGAGTCGGAGTCCTATCAAATGATACGACTCCAGACTCTGACCTCGATCTACATCCGAAATATACATTAATCGAACAAATAATTATTCGTGTGTAATAAAAATTCAATGTGTAAATAATTTCCATTCTCTGACTGTCACTGTCATGATGTCAACTCGTGACTCCATAAATCAAAAGTACAGTCAACCCAGCACAAAACCTGCGTCGAGGGATTGTCTCAGTATGACCATTCTATGAGTGAAATCTTAGAGAAAAAAGGATTGTCTTTTCTCTCAGTGATTCAGTAGACGACTGCGATAAGTTGCTTTGCCAAGATCACATCTACACACTTAAGGTCAAATAAAAGTCAAATATATGCGTTGCGGAAAATATTACATTTTACCTCATACGTGAATAGTGTAATGGCAACTCCGAAGCGGCTGCTTAAAGCAAAAGTTTATGAATATTTTTTGGAGAAAGATGATGGATTTTCCTGCTTGATAGAGAATGAGAATGGAGAGAGTTGTCGAACAAATAGTAGCAAGAAGGGAGGAGCCGGATCGCATGCCTCAAATTTAAAACGGCATTTGATGAGATCTCACCGACAACAGTACGATGAGGTAGAGAAGGACGAGAACAGTCAGGTAATCGCAAAGAGAAAAGGAAACATCCCCATCAACGAAGCGATCGACGGCCCGGACGTTTTAAAATCAACGTGTCTACTCCTCTCAACTATGCCTGCAACACAAGTATCAGTGGAGCTCCTGTTCTCAGGCGTGAAGCTTTTAATCAGTGACCTCCGTACTCGACTCAAGGCTGATATTGTTGATTCCATCATGTTTCTAAGAACGAATGATGGAACTCTGTGGTGACTTGTATTGTATGTTAATCTGCCAATCTTTAATTGTAGTTAAGACTCTCCATTTGATGGGATGTGTTCCTAAAGGGAGCTGATGCCCGCTGATATGCATGTAAACATGCGATGACGTAGAATGAAGGTGCTCGAGAATTCGTGACCTCATTGTCACGAATTGGACTGTCTTGTAGTTGTAGGACAATTAAAGATTGGCGAACACGCTTAGCCGCGGAAACGCTTCACATCAGTGGACACCGCAACCTAATGAATGGCTGTGAGGGGAAAAGAACTTTACAATTTCTTCACACCTGATACTCTCCTCCCACTCACGCCAGCTACAGGGATGAGACATTCCGCCGGCGCACACGTGCGCTTGTTATTTTCTTAACACCGGACATAATGTTTGTGATAACGACCCATGTACTCGTACATTAACTTGCTTGAGCTGATTTTGATTCATTCTGGGCTGAAGAAGAATACTCGAAACGTTCCGACACTCCGTGTGTTTTCTCTATACCCATTAGGCCGTGGTGAGGCAGACTGAATTAAGTTTCATTGAAATTATAATCTACTTTGGGTATGGCCAACAATTTTAAATCAGGGCAAATGATACCTTTTGAGCATAACTTATGTGCTATGGAGAGATTCGAGAGAGGGCGTGCCTTGCAGTTGATTCGGAGACACTGGAAGGACATCACCCTTTATATCAAATACCAAGCTTAATCAGAATTTGTTCACTTTTTTAATAAGCCTATCTTACTCTGTTAAAAATAAAGGTTCCTGCAAAGTTTTTGACATCAATATGGTTTCTTCATTTTGCATTGTTCTTGAATTTTAGAAAGCTTATATGTAAAAGAATGGGTTCTTCGGGTTGCTCAGGAGAAAGGGTTTTAGACCTCTAATTAAGGGTTGTTAGAATATCAAGGGGTTCTTGGTGACAACTCAGGAAGCACAAGCTAGGATGGGTTTGTCAAAGAGATGTGGTTCTCGTCGAATAAAGTGAAAGATCTCCCGTCAGCCCCTGTATCCATCTGTGGCCATCCAACAACTCCTGCTTCCCCTGTCCGCCTCCTCGATATTATCTTTGATAACCATCTGACCTTGTTCTTTTTATTTATCAACATAAACAATATTCTTATTAAAATATCGCTAAGAATCAATCCAAGGTATTTATTTCTGTGATCCTCTCTTGTGTTTGTGCTATCGGTTGCTCTGAAATAATCTAATTTCTCTTTTCAATAGTATACGTAAGTTTCACAAATTGATCTGCAGTTTCAACGTCTTCTGGAGACGGCGTTTACACAGATTGATTACGTAAGGTGTTTGTGTCATTTTGTTATTTCGCGATCTCTACTTTAAGATCCCTTTTATAGACATTTAACTTGAGAACTATCAGCATGGTTTTGTCTGATATGTGGTGAATCAACCCGCATTGATTTTATTTATGACTGAGTAAATTGATTTGATCTTTTAAAGCTACAATAACCCGAACTACCTGGTCAGGTTACATAATACGAAGTCAGTATAATTGTAACTACCACACTATAAACACGATTCTTAGTCCTCTGATCCAGTTATCAGTTGTAGTTTAGTAAAATAAGTGCATGTAGATAATCGTCGTATGTAATCTACACTGCTGTATGATATCTTACTGTGGAGAGAAGGTGACGGCTGGAAAATCGAATTTTCTGTTGAATGTCATTCACGATTTTAACTTACAAACTTATAGTGCGATGACAATACATCATCATGTTGTTATGAGAAGTTTATTGAATTACCAAACATGTTTCAGTCGATGTGACCATCAACAGTGGCAAATTAGCAATGAGCTCATGAACATAGTCTCAAATTTAAAATCAATTTCTAGCTACATACAGTACTTAATAGAAATATTGAATAACCCAGTTTTCTAACAATCATAATGATCACAATTAAAAAGAAAAATTATAGCTAACAGCATGACTGCAGTTGACAAACAATAAAAAAGATGTAAAAATTCTGATGTCGTGTGACTGTTCATTAATGGTCCATTGTATCCTTTGATAATCACTGTCGCTGCTGTTTATGGGTAATTTGTTTTCATGATTTTGAAACTTCGGGCTACTGGAAGATGTATGTGCATGAATATTTCAGATGGAGGATTGTCTTTGATATGCTCACTGGTCCGCTTCTCCAAATGTCTCCAAGTTTCTTCGATGTAGCACTGAGGGCAGTGTTCACAGCTATACAAATACACAAGCGAGGAGGACTCTTCGAATTTGATAGGATTCTTGTTTCTAGAAATATTTTGCGTTTTCCATGTGTTGTATGCAGTTTTATTCTGTTCACTGCTGTGTATAGCTAGAAATTAGTTTAAAATGCAACACTATGTTCATAAGCCCACTGTTAATTTGCCACTGATGATGGTCACATGAAACATGTTTGGTAATATAATAAAGTTCTCATAGCAAAATGAAATCTCTAAGCCTATTATCTGTAAAAGCTGCATCTTCATCAATCTGGCAGATTATGACTGTAGAATCTCTGAAGCTTTATAACAGAGAGTGATCTCTGACGGAAATTTGGCAGCGTCAGAAAAATTGTGTTCGAGATACTTTTCTTTGAAATAAAGATTAATTTAGTAATGTGTAGGCAGGCCCTAATCTTCCACCGGACCGGTCTGTCAGTTTCCAACTTTTGCATGTAGATTCTAGTGGCCACCTATATATTTCCTGCATCCTTGGATGATTTCAATTTCTTGTCAAGCGGAGTTCAAGATTATCATTTAAAATAATCGCCTTTCGGTTTCAGATCGTCAGAGATGTCGAATGCTATGTACCTCGAGCTTTTCCTTGATAGTAAGTATACTTCAGATTTTTCGAAACTCTTCATATACTGTATAACAATAAATTCTACATTGAGAAAATATGACGCATACATTGAATCAAAGAAAATTCATGATTTCATGAATGCACATGAAATATTTGTTCAGGCTTATTCCGTGTACCTACCCTCCTATCTTAGCGTTCAACCAGTTTCGTAATCGATCTAAGGTCGAGGAGATGCCGAAATGATTACCGTGAATAATCAAGAGGCAGGGTGACACTTTGGTTCGAAATTTACGAGACAATTGTGGTAAATTTCCAACCATCTCGGATAGTTGACCAAACAGCTCAGAAGATTCATGTTCGTAGTCTATGTATCCCCAATTATTTTAAGTCGGATTAACTCTTCCGACACTAATGTCTCATTTACATACACAGAAATGTTTGAAAATATTAAAAATGCTTCACACATTCTGAGCCTTCACGAGCTTACACTTCAATAGACGTTTGAGGGAGCACAGAAATTGAGAAAAATCCAATTCTCACAGTCGCAATGAAAATGTGGCAAATGATCAAAAGTGAACTGAAATACGCTTGGAAACTGAAACTGTCACATGAGGGAGAGAGGGGTTAAGTCGAGCGATTTCAGTCAGAAGATTTCAGTTATGGAACTTATTGTGGGGAATATTTAGAAGTATCAAAAACCCGATTAAGTAATTGTGGAGCATCCCTTTATCCTCCTTGCAGTTATACATTTTCTCTACTCGTTTTATGGACGAGCGACCTTTGTAGGCAAGGATTTTTCGCGGAGTTATTTTCTTTATGAGGTACCAATAAGTGCCGGAAGAATTTAGATGTCTACTCAGGAAGGTTTTATACAAATCTTTCTAACTTTTGCTTCAATATAATGATATCATTCATCTCTTCCAAGAAAAATCTTTAAATGAACACGAAGTATAGTGACGGTTTGGGATAAATGTTCAAGCGTGGATATTGCATGTACATTTGACGATTGGTAACAACATAAAATCGAACTCATTTTTGAAAGTTCTCATTTTTGTTTTTCATGCTTGCCATACTACTATCATCAGCGATTCATGATTAAACGCTAGCGCCGGCGTCAAAGTAGCCAAATATATTTGATCATTGAACTGTCTATATTTGAGATGTGCAGATAGATAGATAGATCAGCACTAGACGCCTTAAGTATGGTCATAAGAATGCTTTGTTGCTGAGAGCTTCTTACGATGGAATCCTCGCACTCTTTTGATGATGCTTTAATCAACATGAGATATTCATTCCTGCATGGCAATCATGCAGAATTTCTTTTAAACCTGTTGCTTTAGAAAGTTTCTTGTTTGATTCTCTCAACTTCTTCCTTGTGCCCTCATTAGCAAGATTCATTTGGTAATTTATTGCTGATTTACAGGCTTGGAACCTCTGCCGTCGGATCTTCAAAACAGATTCAAATTACTTCGCGAAATGGACACCAAAGTGAACAGTAAGTACTCAATAACTGCAACATATCCATGTTGTGCTATATATCTATTGCATGTTGAACTCTTCGTGTCATGCATGTCCTTGCAATTGCTCAATGCTTACTTTATCTTCCATACCATTAATATAACCAGACCATTAAGTCTGAGAAATGCGACCATGACAACTAAAAGATAAGCACATGGTACCCAGAGTTCCGTTATTTCCGCTATTTTCCGCTTTTTCGAAAATTGTCCATTATTTCTCGTTTTTTTACCAATTTTTCCGTTATTTCCTTTTTTCTTCAAATTGTCACACGTAAATTGCAAAATGCTACTGAATCTTGTTATCGTATTCCTGGAACTTTCATAGTAACATTCAAATAAGTAGATTAAAGTGAAATACGCTTAGGTACAATAATCTTAATCTCTTGCCCCAGGTGTGAATGTAATGTGATTTTGAGGAGGGTCTACAAAGGAAATATTGACGTATGCGTTAGAGATGTACATGGCTCTACCTGACGAGCCGCGAGTCGATGTGATATTGAAATATTCAAGCCGAGCTGAACCGAGCCGTGCAATGCTAGAGCCAAGCCGAACTGACGAGCCGTTTTAATTTTGGGTAAAATAAAGTTAAACTTCAATCTAATGTACAGTGTCAATACACATGGTTTGTTAACAAGTGCTGATTGCAGAACATTTACTGGATATAATTACAGTTGCATCATCAATTGTAGATTGTGAAGGAATTCTTCACTTGACGATAAAGTTAGTAACATGGTAACATTACAATGATTACCTTGTCTTATGAAAATTCCTGGTTGTATTGACGCAATATTTATACATGGCTATGGTTTTCCTTGTCTATCATTCTTACAAATTTCCTACGCAGTTTTCTACTTTTCATTTTCTCTAGCGATCTGATGCATCTAGCTAATATAATTACGCATCAGTTTTATCATAAATTTTGAGAAAGACATTTATCGCAGCGTAAGCTATCATTTGAGGATGATGGTCCTTGACGAATAATAAAGAGCCTCTAGTCCATCAATCTTAGGATAAGAATATCAAAGCTGTCCATTGCTGAGTTTATGCAAAGGTTTCAAAGTCTCTTAAATGAATGAATTTTAATTCTCTGATAAATTCATGCTTTCATGATGTAATTTAAGTCACCAAAATTCGGGAAATAATTCGATATAATTTTTTTAAAAATTCATTAGACATATTGTTTGACTTACAAATTCATTCATTTGGTAGGCTACAAAATCAGTTAAAATGAAGAAAAATCAGATTTTGGAAAAACCCATTCCGGTGTAAAGCTATAAACCTCGTTTTATAACTGCGATTGCGATTAGGCCTACCCATAAATATCGTGTATGACCAAAAATTCATCTAAATATATCGGATTCGATATTATCTAAAAAATATTTTTGTGTACCTTAACTCTAACTCTGAAGTAGGTCTTTAAATTCTATAAATCATTATCCTAATAGTTAGGACTTTAAATAGGCCTACTTATTAAATACTACCAAAATTTATTTAGCCTACACCAAAAAAATGAATTAAAATCTATCTTGCACCTTAAACGATATATTTTAAGCCAAGCCGGAGCCGCGGCTCCGAACGGCTCGAACAAGTTGAGCCGAGCCGCCATCGGTTTGGCTCGGCTCAGCTTAGGTACATTTCTAGTATGCGTTTATACGTATGGGATGTTTCTGATGAAATCGAAAAATCTTTTCTATTTTTGCTGCTCCTGCATCACATCCTCACATCTGGGCTGTTTGTAGAAACATAGAGATCAATTCAACAAAAGAAGGACAAGCTTTGAATGTACAAATTTCTTCTGAATTCTTCAGATCCGTTTAAGGGTGCAAAACTCAATGTAATCCTACTTTTTAGCTTTTTATCATTTTCTGATCACATCGTTAGAATATTGCGCTCGTACTTTCATGCACCAAATATTTGTGGTGCTTCTGTCCTTTATGTTTATGTAATCCATCATTTAGTACAAAAGTACATTTTACAGATGCATCCATGTTTAGTGAACAATCGGTCTATGGCAGTATTACTGTATCAAGTCCTACGCTACATCTTAACCCTCATCGCCACACCTGTCTACCTGTGTAGACGACATGTTTTTTGAAACACTGCAACTTCTTCAAAAATGATGATATCTTGATGAAATATATTTTCCATGTATATTTTTTAAGTATTATGCTATCCTTAGAATTTCAGATCTAAAATCAATTTCGGTCATGTCAAACACGCATTACAATCATATTCGGCACACTGTGTACCTTTGCATAAGTCAGCACTTAATGTACAAAAATGTTGGATTTTCGGAAGACAATAATTAAACTCTTGGTTCTGTTTGAGTGTCAGGCGTGCTTAGTTGTCTGAGAGAACATTTTACGGAAGTTCTTTTATGAGTCACAACGGTCAAAGTCCGTTTGGTTAAGTGAAGGATTGCCACAATAAAAACTGCATTTGTGTTTTGTAAGTGACAGTCTGAAAGATATTCTACAAGGTATGCGGCGTTGGTCAGTCGAAGAAGTCAAAGTCCACTCCGCATTGGTTGAATCATTGCTGCACAAGAGGAATTGGTTCTTACATGATAGAAATATTCACTTCCAACTTCAGTAGGATATCATCAATCGTTATTCTACGAAGTTCAGCGACGTTCAGTAGATTGGCGATCAACCTAAACCTTATTTTGGTGCCTGTCTTCATAATATTATCATAACATGCTCACATGAATGGTGAAATTAATTGTTTCGAAATTTTTTTGAAGCTATGAAATTCAATTAGTGAATATATTCGAACATTTTTCAATAGTAAGTACTCACGATGGCACTATTTAGTAGATGCTGATTGCTCATTGCAGTTCATGAAGAATGTGAAACTATGTAACTTGTCCGTTTTTTTTTTGCTTTATCCGTTCAACGTCCTTTTCTCCATCTCAATTGGGTTGGACGGTGATAGCTCTCGGAATTTCTCCCTCCACCCCCCCCCCCAGCCACTCAATTCGCGCAGTCACAGCTGCATTCGTTCCACCACCGGAATCCAACATGTCTTCCAAGTATCAGAAACGGGTAACAGTGTCGCACCTGAGCATCTCTTGCCCTCTTCAATTGTCAATAATTGCGCCAATTCTTTCCTTCTCCTCTCTTGAGATTGCCAAATGATCTTGTGGGCATTCTCCTTTGCCTTTGCATATCCCGAATCGCATTCTCTGTTCTTCCACTGCTGCGGCACTTCGTCTTGCCGCTAAGTGAAATAAGAAATGTAACTCTGGATCTACATTATGTATTCAACTACTCAAATATTCTTCGTTTTTGCCGCATTAGTGTGAATTAATCTGTAAATAAAATTAAAAATCTTTTTCAAATCAATCGTAGAGGTGGCGCTATCAAATTGCCCATTACGAGTGAGCTGCTCAAAGTTGAGAAGAACGGTAGAGCTGATGCAAAAAGCGAACGGTGAATTTCGACGAGATCAGCAAGCGTCTTCTGCCTATCACCAACGACAAAGCTTGGAAAAATAAGGGAAAGAAATATTAATTGGAATCGAAGTTGCTGATCTTCAGACAGAAAAAGGAAACTCTCGACTGGAGACTGCTCTCGACAGTAGAAATATACAAAGAGATAAGAAGATCTTGCATGGACAGGAATTAATTCACACGAGTTTGAAAAGAAAGAAGGAACTTAAAGTAGAATTGGATGGTGTGAATCAAAATGACAATGACTTCGCTCACTCATCCCTTTTTGCGTCCTTTTCCAGAAGATGGTGGTTTATGCGCTTACTGCTTTAGTATGAACTTCCAATACGGCTCCCACACGTTTGGATTATCTTTCACCACTTGGTCCCAGGTCTTCTTTTGTCTTCCTGCTCCTCTTTTACCATCTCCTTCCATCCACATCACTTTTCTGATCCACTCTGTCTCATCCCTTCTTACCACGTGGCCAAACCAACGTAGTCTTTGCCTTCTCACGATGTCTGTGATGTTCTCAAGACCCATTGCTTCTCTGATGCTGTCATTCGATTTCCTGTCCGATAAACTGACACCACACATCTACCTTGGCATTCACATCTCCAAACGTTCAAACATCTTCTGATGGGATGAAAGCAGCGGTCATGACTCGCAACCATAAAGCACAGCTTGCCGCACACAGGCTCCATATACATGACCCTTGGTTCTCAAAGATGGCCCTTCAGTAGATTCTAACTTCTGATATACATACATATATGCATCTTTATTCATTATGCTACTGTTATTGCAGTCAGTTTCTCCACTTCCTCAGATTGACGGAGGCTAATAATACGGAGTAGGGGGTGATACGAAGGCAAATATTATCATTTTTATGGAAGTCTACGCGCACAGTTGAATAGTACTTTCTTCCTTCATGTTGACAGTTGATTGGTAGCGTCTCACTTGTGTTCTAATTTCATGTGCTAAATGCAAATCATAACCCTTTCGTTAGATACTTTTTAGATACAATTTGCATGACACACAAAATGCAATATGATTTGATGAGGTGAATCAATGGGATAAGACAATATTAGAAATATTAACAAGATTTTGAACCATGGATGGCTTCATATATTCAAATAATGAGCGTAAAGCGTCAAACTGGTTGAAAATACATGAATTACGCTGTGTGGCAAACTTAACGTATTCCTTTATTTTTCCGTTATTATTCTTCGGTAATAGCGCTGGGAACCCTGTCAGCATCATTAGGTAGCTCACAGATAGACAACCAATGCATTTCAGTTTGTAAGAAGACAACCTTGAATAAGAACATCACACTTTATTATTCATATATATATATATATATATATATATATATATATATATATATATATATATATATATATATATATATATATATATATATATCACAGGGTGGCGCACGAGTGTGTTAACAGTAAAGCGCCCTCTAAATCTGATGCATTGATTATTCTTCTTACTAAGTTATCTGCGTGTGCATTGAACAGAGGCAGCTGCCAGTCTTTATCTATCATTTGCAGGAATCACTTCTACAAGCTAGACTTCGCATATTAGTCAAACTCACACGCCATTCAAACCAGCAGAGGTCGTACATGGATTAAAAAAAAACAGAAAATATTAAAAATTTTGCACTACAATCTGCTGCTAAAAATCCTAAATTATCAACAAGACGTCGCAGTAATGAATTGGGAATAAGCCGAAGATCACTGCAAAGAATTTTACATGAACTAAAGATGAAGCCCTACAGACCACATTTGGTGCATGGTTTATTAGGCAATATACAGGCGCTTACAATTTTGCCAGTTGATTGTCATAACAATCCTGAATTCATGGATTTGATATTTTGGAGTGAGGAAGCAATTTAAATTATTTGGTGGAGTAAACAGACAACTGTGTTTATTGGGACACAGTGAATCCTTCTAACAAACTTGAATCACAGTTAAACCAACTTGGTATTACAGTATGGGCCAGGATCAGAGGCGTAGCCAAGGGGGGACCAAGGCCATGCACCCCCAAACGTTTAAATAGTGTTGAAAACTACATTTTTAATCTGAATTTTAAAATATATTCTTAACAATTCTCGTTGCACATCGACATGTATTTTATTTGAAGTGCTGCCAAATGACTTTGAGGTGCGACTTTCCTCATCTTTGTTAATGCAATTACATCCAGATTTGTCATCGAAGAAACATGTGGAACAAGTCAAATGACATATACGAGTAGTTATACAAAGTGTTAAAATGTATATTCCTTAAACGTCAATTAAAATCATAGGAAGTAGGTACTGTATAAAGTAGCTAAATACCAATTTTAAGAATTGCAATTCATCAGAACCTTGTCCCCCCCAAACTGATTTTCTGGCTACGCTCCTGGCCAGGATAACTTCAAGTGGAATAGGTTGACCAGAATTTTTCAAGTGCATAGTAGTAAATGGACAAAATTATCTAGATTGACTGCAAACAGCAATTGTTTCAAACTTGAGGAACCGACACGATATTAATAGGATATTTTCATGCAAGATGGTGCACCATTCTTCGCTAGAGCAGTTCGTGTATACCTTGATCAGTGCTTCCCTAACAGATGGATAGCTGGGAGTGGAGCCATTGAATATCCACCACGTTCGTCAGATCTAAAGCCTATGGATATTAGTGCATGGGGAATCATTAGATGATGTGTTTTCAAAAAGACCCAAAATATCGCTGACCTTCGACAATTTATCACTCAATCGTATTAGTCAAGCGCCTTTTAGTTAACTGTTAATACACTCGTGCGCCACCCTATGTATGTTACCCGCATTCCGGCTACAGCTGTACTAACTCCCATAACAGTTTTGTGTCGTCGATTTCAACTGCTTCGCGAGTTCCTCTCTTATCATCGAACAAGTTGATCGAGGGTTTCATTAAGGAAGAAGTTGAAACATTATTGTATAGCACCTTTATGAAGAAAATTAAATCTGGGGAGCCGACGACGCTGTAGACTACTCCCCGTAATCTCTTCGTCTTTCGACAGAACCGGTCTGTATATAGAGCGAAGCTGTACAGTTCATGCAAAGATGTGCAATGGCACCACACTGACTAACTTACCGCTGCAATCACCTCAACCGTCCCAAACATCTTTCGCTGCCAGGACTTCTTCTTCCTTAGCTGCTGACTGACACATCACTCTCACTTAATGTGCAACATGTTCAGGGAGAGCCTCCACGAACTCATCTGCAACTCTTATATAGCACAACATAGACATGCTACAAAAACGTCTTGTGCAAAGTTTAAAAGGTAGTGTTGTGGTTGTGAATATTGAAATAGGTAATGCATAACAATATATTATTCAAATTCTGAGTGTTCAGGTTTGTAGTGATAATGATAATCATAATGATAATGAAATCATCTAACATTACGGGGATGAACAATGAAGTAATGCAACAAGGTCTCATACAGACGTTTGCCGGTATAGTTATTTTTTTGAAAGCGGCATACTGACTTTAACTTGATTGAGATCGCATCCACGACCTCAGTCGAGTCGTATTACCGATGCCAATAGGAGACGGGGGTAGATCGAAGACACAACATCGACGTCAGTGGGAACGGGGTAGGTCGGAGAAGTAAACTTGATGTCAATGGGAGACGAGGTAGGTCGGATACGTAACCTTGATGACAATAAGAGACTGAGGTAGATCGGAAACGCAACATGGACGTCAGTGGGAGACGGGGTAGGTCGGAGACGTAACGTCAACGTCAGAGGGTTTCGGAGTCGTGCCAAGGACGTCGGGAAGAGCCTGAGTTGATCGAATACATAGAATGGTTGCCGACTCAGATGCAAAAGACTTCTGAAAATTAATCGAATTTCCAAATGTTGATCACTAGAAAACTAACTATCTCTACTATGTTATAATGTCATCTTTAAAATTGCATCAATTTTACTTTTTAGGTAGGAAGTTGCATTTGGGCTTTATCAGGAAACTTGTCAAATCAGGAAAATAGTGTCAATAATTTGACAAATTAAAAATCTCCCACTTGCAAAAGCTTCTCATGCACATAATTCGTTTGTATTTTTTTTTGCTTTATTCAAGCAAGTCATTAGCTCTGTCGTTGTGCTTTCAGAGTTGAAGAAGAATGTTGATGTGCAAGTCCGGAAATATCTGAACGGTGTCCCCTCGATGACTCGTGAGGAACGTATCGAACAAATGTCCAATATCAACCAGATGTTCTCTGAATGTAGGAGTGTACATGATGAAAAAGTGCAGATGGCTGCGGAGACGTACGAAATGGTTGATAAACACATTCGACGACTGGACTCAGACCTTCTCAGGTTCGAGACAGAAATCAAATCCCGAAGTGGGCCGGGGAAGACAGTGGTAAGTCTGGAACATTTGATGTCTTTGGTACCGCAATATCAGAATAGGCGAATGAAAATTCGATGGCATTACTTTTGCTCACATAAAATTTGTCCTACTACCCATCGAGCAATATTGATTGTCTTCGATCGTTCTATTGCCTTCGACAGCACCCTCATTCTGCTAGGATTAATTCAATGTTCTGAGAATGTATTGCTAGTCTATGTAAAGACGTGATTGCTGCCGGGAAACAAAGGATTCAAAAGTTAATTGGCACTGATCACCTATGTGACTTGCTGGCATGATGTTCGGATTACTTATTCAGCCTGCAGCCATGGACTCTCCTATACTGGAAGTTTGAAGAAGTGAAAAAATCAGATTTAATAAAAAATGCTTTCATAAATGGGTCCTAAATATGACTTTCCATTCGACCAAATTCAGCGATTTGGGGAGGGAGATGAAAAATCTTCGTGGTCTTGCACAAATATGGCTTTCTTTACATCAGTCAATCATAATTTGGAATGTCTGAAGGTCCATTAGTTTATGGCAGTTTTTTTATGAAAGTGAAACTTAACCCTTTCACCGCCACCAGTGGCGTCGCGTGCTCCCAGACCACAGGCCTTCGCTCGGCATTGGAATTCTATTTCTATACCAGACTTTTTTATGTTATAACATTAATTTTCATAAAAGATGAATTTTCAATAACAATTTCCCGAACATTTTTAATGCTAAGTGAATGTGCACATGAGAAGTTGATTGCTCATGTCGCCTAACCGCCTTACTCAAGGAGCTGAGATTACTATATCCCCTCTCTGTCCAGACCACATTTTCGCGAGAAAAAAGGAGGAAGGGAAACAGTTTCTTGCGTTTCTCACGGCGGGTCAGCCACTCATCTGTTTAAACTTTGATGCATTAAAATGTCTTGTGCATTTCTTATTTCTTTCTCTGTGAGTAGTTTCAATTTTTATATCAGGTGTTGACCTACCTTGCTTGACGACTGTCATCTTTTCAGTATATTCACTTCGGACGAAATGCGTGGTTATGAGCTCATCTACAGTACTAAACATAGCGTCACATAAATCACGTAAAAACTAATTATGTAATTCTACGGAATCTGGGTGTTCGAGTCAGATGCATTACTCTGCACTCATTGGCGAACGCTCATTATCTGATCGCAGTCTTTTCTGAACGTCAGTCAGCTGCTATTGTTGACGTAGTGGCCTCTCCGACGAGAAACGAAGGACAGAAACAATTGGGTTGCGCTTCCCTTTCTATATTTAGGTACCGAGCCTCGATCAAGAATAACAGAGAATTTCATTGTAAAAATTGGAGAAAGCAAACCATTATATCTATCGGGAAAGCCAATAAGTGTGCACGTGCGCTTGCTGCCTCACACGCACACAACTCTCTTTCGCTCCGTCTGAACACACGACTAGCATGTGTGTCTAATCGTTCGCAGAAAACAGCTGTGATTCGTGCACGCGCAAAACTGTTCACTCTGAGGTTGAGCGTCTGATTTTGAAACGGAAAGCTGTGCGCAGCTACCACGAGAAGCTATCGAATTTAAATGAAATATAATGAATGATGACACTTTTCATTTTTGTAAGTGTTGGTAAATTATTATTGAGGATGCGTCGTAGGCCTCGCAGGTACGGAGAAGACGTCACTGACTGCCACATTCTACTTTAGTCGAATTGAGGAACTGGTGTCATTTGTATTCACTCCTACTCTATCAAGCATCCTTTGTGGTAATTGCTCGATCCTCTGTAGCTTATACAGTACTTAGCATATTGAGTCAAGAACATTGACGATGGCTTCTCAAAGTCAAATTGCTCTTCAATCACATGTCTTCTTTCCATGGAAATATCCCTATATGTTTTCGCGACTGTTTCTGCAGATTCCATAATGAAGAAGATACATAGGTAGATCAGATGTGAGAGCGGTGATGCATTCTGATGTGAAGGTGTGATTCACATAATGCAAGCATGCTTGTGATACCATTGGTGTATTAATCGAATTGTGTGCGAAGAATCTTAGGAGATAACGCTGACAATTAGGGCAATTCCACGTAAGCATCAACCTCGACGTTGAAAATTTCAATTGAGAATTCGATGATTTTGTTCATCAATTATGTCAAACAATAGAGAAAATCACTGGAAATCGATAAAGACTTGAATCTACAAACGCTCTATTCGAAATGAGGGGAAATTTTTAGCATTATAGTAAAACTTGGCCCACAATTGCAACAAAATAACATATTTTAATTCACATTTGAAATATGGATATTTAATACATATCTTGAAATCCTTTACACTTTTCCAACAAGGATGCAACATATTTTTAGGTCGTGAAGTTTGATTTTGTGTGTCATAGATTTCACAAGAATGTCATCTGAAAATAGTGATTAAATCGCGAGTGTCCGTTACGCTCAAAATATTTCCAGTTTATCTGTAGATTTATCAAAAGCACATGGAAAGTTGAAGCCTCGGATATAAAGCTAGTTTTAACAATGAATTTCAATAATGCAATCAATTCTCCGAATAATTTATTTCATCAATTTTCATAGTGGATTGAAATTCCGAACGTCCGTAATGCAACGGAAGCAAGAGGAATGATGAAATGGGAAGGAAATGAATTTCTACGACAAGAAGTGTCAATGAATGTGCCAATTAGAAAGGAATAATGATGAGAGCGAATGGATGGTTTTAATGACCAAGTATCATAAGTCTGTCAAATACCACAATCGGTCATTAAAGCCGTTAAGAGAGTGAAAAGAACCTCAAAAATCTCCAAGAACAATATTTTTGCAAAATTCTGGGACAACCAAGTCGATGAATACTGCAAGTAATGTACAACGACACGATGAAGTAGAGCAAAAAAAGTAGAAAAATTTCATCATTCAGTTCCCGGTCAGAAAGACGGGATGATTGTTCATCGAGCGATCAATTCTATGTAACAGCAAATTCTTAAGCGCAGTATGGTGAAAAGGAGACCATGGAGTGTTCAAATTGCGACAAGCCGATATTGAGATCATCCTCTCAAAGCCAGCCCTCGACAAGCTTTTCCTGATTTCATCCTCATTCTACACTATATCAGCCAGAGAACATGCGCTTTAGACTATACTGCATAAGTTTAAACACTATGAACTTCGTACATATACGCATGTACTATTTTGTACTCTTTTATGTAAATGCTTCTCAATATTTATGATATACGGCCTGTACAAGGATGTTTGAATTCTTAATTGAAATAATGAATAAATTTCTCGTCGATGCTTTATCATTTCCGCGTTCGTCTTCATCGACACAGATCCATTGCATTTTGAATCGGACGTTGAACGCTTGTCAAAGTCTGCGTCCCATGTTCCGTATATGGTCCAACCATGCTTATTCCAAGTTCAGAAACAAATTGCATTCTTCTGCTTAAGTTTGAAGCGTTCCATAGTGGATTAGCACTGATGAAAATAATGAAGGCGTTGATGTTTATCAGATTGCACAATTTGAAAAAATGTGCCAGTGGCCTAAGTCTTGTCTCTCGCCGCACATTGTGCGAATGTAATAACTGATCGGCAGCATCTACTGCCCCTTCGATTTGATTGTAAACCACTTCCTGTATTCTCATCCACGTTGTCATCATGATGGATTGTTGACATCAGAATAACGCTCTTATTTCTTTTTTGGAACGTAAGATACAAATACAATTGTCGTTTTTTGATTGGTCGCTTGTTAGTTTTTTGTTGTTGGTCCTGCTAATTGCATCGAATGACTAATGCAATGATTGTAGCAGATTGATTTAGTCCTGAGATATCATTGTGGAAGATTCTAAACGAAACGAGAAAAAATTGTAATCTCATACAAAAACCTAGCCTAGTGCATGAAATGGGTCCCCGGTGACCCAAACATGTCTACTGCAGCAAAATTGCGCCGGGTGGCGAATCGCTTCCCTCGGTGTAATGTTGAAAGCAGGGTAATGATTAACTTGACTTAGTTTATTAACTAAGCTAATTTTGGTGTATTCTCTATTTGTGTCATGTTTCAGGGCGGAAATATCATGGAGGAATCAAATCAAACAAGAAATCGTCGGAAGAAGAAGCGACGAAGCAGAAAGAATTCAAAAAGTAATGCTGAAATGACGGAACGTTCCTACAGTGATAATGAGAACGTCAGTCCCACAGGGCGAGGTATTCCCACAACTGCCGCTCTAGCCTTGACCCTTGTCAGCAGTTCTGCGGACGTCTTGGACATGCCTGTTGATCCTAATGAGCCAACGTACTGCCTCTGCCAGCAGGTATCGTATGGAGAGATGATTGGCTGCGACAATGCAGACGTAAGTCAAGCTCAACACTGTGTTTATTCATCTTTAGTCTTGCAGCCAATCAAATGCTCTGTAAGAGCTTTAGGCGACACGGGTTTCATAACTTGCCCATTGGTGTTCTTTAAAATGTTGAAGAAATTGTCCCACTAGATCCGCAGGGTCGCAACCCAACATTCGTAAAAGTCGATAACTTTTTCGTTAGCATTCACAGTTCATATTTGACATTATATTACACTTTCAGTCAAAAGTCCTCGATAATGACCCGAAATTTTTGCGTGTGAAGTTGGCGGAACCATTTTTTATTGCATCGAAATTCTATTCGAACCAACTTCCGTTTTGTCAATTTCAGCCTCCTGATGATGAATCTTGGCTCAGATTCCACGAATTCGCAGTCCTGTTTGAGAAATATAAGTTTGCGGATAAAAGCGGTTCCGTTGTTAAGTAATCGAAACCAACTTCTTAGTTTCGCTCATAGACGCAGCACCTCACTACCTGATCCAATTTGTTGCGATGATCACAAATGTATGCTTCACTTTTCACAACAAAGCAGTTAACAACGGTAGTATCGTAACTTTTTCATGTGCCTCTGTTAATTTAGCGGAACTCCCAAAGGGACCATTTTTCATTACGGCGTGATTCTATTCGAAGCAACTTTACTATATCAATTTCAAACTCCTGATCATGAATCTGGGCTCTTACTCCACATCAAGTTTGAAGATACAAATGGCTCCGCTAACTTCACACACGTCCGAAATTCAATGTTTTCAATGGCGTTCGTACCATGCTAGTGCTTAGCCTAGTCAAAGATGCATTTTTCCATCAATTTTCATACATGGATGGATGCTATTGAAAACTTCAAACTTCCAGTATCAGCAATCGAGTTCGCCATGAAAGTATTAATCGTTCAGCATTTTGTAATGTGCCCAGAGGCATAAATTACTGCAGAGATGCGGTGTGGCACAGATGAGATAGGACGTTTGCACTGTAATGGAGTACGTTAACTTCTGTTGCCCATATTTCACGAATGAGACCCCGCAGATTTTTCACTGATGAGTGTTTGCAAATTGCATGCAACTTCTGATTTCGCGTTTCATATTCCCTACACGTTTTCAATGGCGTTTAAATATGGACTTGAGCTATGTATGCACCTCATGTTAGAAGAAGACTAAATAGCTTCATATCGGCAGTGTCGATCCAATTGAATAGTCCGGGAGTCACTCGGCAGCGTTTCTATCTGACGTAAACACTTCCAGAAATAAGCAAGCTCACGAATAGCAGCTTATTTGTAAGCTAATGCGTAAAACATTGAATTTTTGGCCTAAATTATCAAGGTCTAAATAACTATAAAATAAGCATCGTATATACTCGGAAAGGCATTAGGCTCGAAGCCTTTCTTCGATGTGACCGAGTTGTTATTCATCCACTGCGCCGATCTTGCTCAAGTCTAGATTTAAACGCCATTGAAAATGTGTGAAGAAGTATTAAACGCGAAGTGGGAAGTCGCTAGCCTTCATTGAACATCTGAAGAATCTCATTCGTGAAATATGTGTGACAGAAGTTGCGCCAGACCATTGAAAGATTCATCCAAGCCACGCCGGATCTCTGTAGCAATTCGTGCCTCTGGGCGCCATACGAAGTACTAACGGATGATAATTTCTCGGCTAGCTTGATCACTATCACCAAAAGTTTAAGTTTCTTTAGTAGTCTCTATCCGTACATTATGATAATTGACAGAAAAATGCATTTTTGACTATGTAAAAACATTAGTGTGGTACTTGATACCTATAAGACTGAATTTCAAGACATTTTCGAGAACTTTTGACTGGGACTGTAAATGTGCACGAGCCTTTGGTGGGAATGAGATCTCATGTTATTTCGCTCATGAACATGATGAAGTCAACACGTAAGCGTCAGCTGATTCGATAGATCTGAAACAGCCGTCTTGGGCATCAGTCATTGATGTCACGGGCTGGAGTCCATCTAAATGCAGATTCCAATATTATTTACTTAATTAAATAATTCAATTATGGTAAATGATTCTGAAATCTCCGGTTTCAAAGCAATGATGATTCATCTCACTCTGAACTGCCATCACCAGAGATGCAGTGGCAAAAGGCCCGTTTTAGTCGCCTCTTATGACACGCAGGGGAACGTTGGTCCGATTCTATTCAGTCCCGGGAGCCGCACGGATTTTACGCTCACATGTCATTTGTGAAGTATGAAGATATCAAACTTGTTTCGGCGCATCATGCATGTTCCTTGTACATAGACTGCTCCTGTTGGTGAATCTTGTGTTAAAAATGTGACTAAAGTTGCTGCCAATCAACATTTAGATTTGCCATGTTGCGCATTTATTGAGTTGCACGTATAGTTGTTCAATTTCAATTGAATAGATTTTGATCACTGACAACTGCAAAATCGATGCTTCAACTATTTACTCAATCATTTATTTTTCAGTGTATCATCGAATGGTTTCACTTCGGTTGCGTTGGTTTATCGTTGAAGCCAAAGGGTAAATGGTTCTGTCCGAATTGCGCAGTGGAGAGGAAAAGGAGATAGATATATAATGACTTCAGAGTGTTACCAGTACTCTTCAATCGCATTTAGATAGAGATTCTGTAATTATCTTACCGTTTTATACATTTTATAAGATTTTCATAGATTGTACTTTTCGTGATAATATATTATTTTTATGCATTTGCCGTTTTCTGTGTACGAGCATTCTTCAAACTCTGAAATTGTTCACCAACTAAATCCTATCAGCAACGTGACTGAACTATGCATGCTGTCACTCGAGGACGCTCATAGATACATTCCCCGTTGATATAGTTATGAGCAATATCCAGTGGCGGCTCGTCAGAGGAGGCGAGGGAGGCATTGCCTCCCCATGATTTTCTGCGGCAAGATATTTTATGTTCCTGACATTTTTCTACTCTATTTTGTTTAATTCATTAAAATAGTAACATTGATCACACGGCAACACGCCTCAGCCGAGCAGCGCAGATATCAAACTCGCTGTATCACAACACAGGGAGGCGTGCCTCACCTCACAGTGTTATACGCGGTAGAGAACTTTGATGACACGTGATTAGCTGATTCATTCAGCTGCTTGTTTACAATGTGAAAGGGAGGCATGCCTCAGCCATTATTCGCGTTCGACGTTCGGTACTGCTGCTTCGATATGGCGTCCGCTGCGAATGAAATATGCAGAGCAGAGGAGGTTTCCTATGTGGACAGCATTCTCGAAAAGCCTTTTTCACGTTTATCTATTCAGGAAAAGTTGGACATCAAGAGGAGCGGAAGAGAAACACCAAACTTATCTTCGGAATCGGAAAAAAAGCGTACTTTCAATGCTGCTTATTGGTACGAAAAACTACCTGCGGAAGACCATTGGACAAGAACGCTTGAGTGCGCTAACACTCATCAGCAATGAAAGTGAAAAACTTCAGGAATTGAAAAAACACGCCATATTCTACGATAAAGTTATCGACGAATTTGCATCTTTGAAGCACAGACGAATAGAATTTTTGTACAAATAAATAAGAATTGCAATACCATGCTAAACTCATTCTGTGTTTATTTAGATTCTTATTTTGGCGAGCACATACCTTTAATTTTGGGAATTAATTGATTTTTAAATATCCATTTGTGAAGCGTGTCGAACAACTTCTGGCTTTTGCTTCATAGTTAAAATCTAATTTTTCATTTTTTGCCTCCTCATAGAAAATACCCACGAGCCGCCACTGGCAATATCAGACCTGATGCCTTGTTATGGCAACGTCGATCAAGGTGCAGCCTAATATGAATGGCTACAAAAAAGTTAGGTAGCGGAAACTCTTAAAAACTGCGTGTTTTCGTAAGATTTTGGAAGATTCTAAAATATGCGACCTGAAATGCCAATATAATTCTTCGGTGACAATATAAGGAATTGTGAATTCTCTTCGACAAGCACAATTTTGCTATCATCTGCTGTTAGTGATGAAAATTTTCCGGAAAATTTTGAATCAAAATTTTCCGTGGAAAATTATGGAAAAAATTGGAAAATATTGGAAAATTATGGAAAATTTTGAAAGCTTTGATTTTTTTGATAGGTCTTATAATTTGAGCGCTTCCACTGCCGAGGCAGCTATACGTACCAATAAATTGGGTCTAAAACTCTTAATTTCATCACTATTTCGATTGAGCGATTGTTAGCAACATGAGTTCCGTCCGCGGATTTTTGAACATTCCTTTGCCACCGCAGTGGCTTGTACTATAAATTGTTAGCATTTTTAACTATCACACAGACACCGTTTGGGATAACTTGAATCTTGCTTTACAATCGGCACAATTTCATGCAATGTGAAAGATCTGCAGCAAAAATAATATACTTCATTTTGGAGTTTGCTTATTAGCTTGAAAGTTAAGCTTTATTATGCAGCGTTGATCAGTGATACAAATTCTTCATGTGTTGATGAACAAGTGAAGTATAAGCACACAGTCCACGCAGCATTCATGAGTGACCATATTGTATGACACAAAGACTGCAAACTCGTGAGATATTTGGTCACCAAAGATATCTGTGATGAGCAAAGGAATGATAGCCTCTAACTTCTGGTCTATTTTCCGACATCTTTGCTGAGGATACACATCCTCCATTTCTGTTCATAGTTCCAATTCGATTTCATCTGCCCAAATGAATTTCAGATATGATCCACATGAATTGCAGATCTGCAGTTGAATTTAAAATCTTTTCAAAGTTGAGTTTCTGACAGATATATGAAATTCAGCTAGAGAAATCTGAAATCCATCCAATGTCTGAAATTCATTTGGAAGGATCTGAAATAGACATGGAAAAGGTGCAGTTGGTTACAAAAGTTACATACAGGGATGATAGAGAAGTTTCCGGTCTTTGAATATTACATAGTCTTTTCAAACGACTATAATAAGTCTCCAAAACAAAGGCAAAAACGTCAATCACCAAAAAATAAATTTCAAAATTTTCCAGTGGAAAATTTTCCGGAAAATTTTGAAAAAATTGGAAAATTTTCAATTTGCATCACTATCTGCTGTGCACTTCAATCATAGCTGTGTGCCAAAATTTGACTAAATTGTTAGCTGGATTTGAGCCTATCAAAGAGGTCTAACATGCCGGGTGTAGCCTACAATGATACTTATGATAATCACATTATCAATGGCAGTCGAAAGGACCACAACGTCATGTCTCAATTTGCGCACCTTTCGCTGCGATGCACAGCGAAAGGTGAACAAATTGAGACATGATGAAGACAGAAGTTTCGAAACCTCGATTCGGATATGGACACTGACAAATATAGTCTATGTGGGATGTTCATACTCATTGATGTAAAGAGGTTTAATCATGGGTTTAATGTGTGTATGTAGTGTAGATGATATTTTTTTCTATGATGAATTCAGTCATAAAACACAAAAAAAGAACATCCAAATTTCTGACAGGATACATTGAAGGAAGACGAAGATTCACTCAACGTGTTCATTTGGGCAGATTTTCCATGTACACAAAATATATCAAGGGACTAAATAAGCATGTGAAATCGTGTTTGGAATAACTAACGCACCCGACTTTCAATGTCCTGTAGGTCTTTGCATGATTCCAGAGTTTCAAGCTTTTCAATACAGGTCAAAAGAGTGTCAGTTCTCGGAAATGAGAGCAATTCATGTTTTGCTGTCAACTGCGTCTTATTGTTTTAGTGCTGCAACTAACTTGGGTAATACTTTTCCAATCACAAAAGCGGTTGATGCAAACCCCAATCAGCTGTGGTTTCAGAATTAGTGGCATGTCATATCGAAATTATCAATCTTGAATTTACATGATTTTACTCTTGTTGTTGAAAGAGATGAGCTGTTCACAATTTGACCATTTGCAGACTTAATTCAAACCTTTGAAATGGTAAGAGAATTTACAAGACAACAACTACTTCAAGACACATTTAGTCTGTGTGAAACACTTCGAGTGAAATGATGTTGCTGTATTAAAATTGATTCATGGATGTTCATGGTCGACCGCACTGTTCATGAGAATAGTCAATGATGATGACTATTCTTCTTTTTAACTGAACATGCTGCTAAAGGAAAATTAAATATATTGTATCATTTAGTCATCTGTGTGCGGTTGCTTTATTTCTCATTGTTCTGCTTCTCTCAAGGTTCGGTAATTCTAATTCCTTCAATAAATCAAGCAGTGAATTGGTTACTTCTGTGAAGCCAGTCAGTGTGGCTATCTAGTTTCAGCTTATTTCAGGCGGAATTCTTTCATTGACATGTGATGCCTTCTGTGTGGTGGCCTGTGAAGTCCTCCTATTCAGGAGACCATCTTCAAATTATGTAGGCTATGCAACTCTTATTAATTAGCAAAGAAAATTGAAATTTATACTCTGCAGTTGACTGTAATTGGATATGAATCTGATTTTGAATTGATTGGAAAAGTTCAGTGTCTATCTTGAGCTTCTAATTTCAGCCAGATTTTTGCTAGATTCTTTCCTAGAATGCAAATCAGTGACTCTCCCACCAATGAACTGTCCTCTTTCCACATTTAGTGAATTTAATATGCATCATTTGTCAGAAGATAATGACCACACAACATGACAATTATCCGGTGAGACCACCAATGCATGTCTAATTACACAACCGGACAAGTTTATCAAGTCAACCTTTCCAATTATGTATTTCATATTCACACGCTCTCTGAATTGTAGTGTCTGCTAGTCGTAGTAAAATGATAATTTCGTTATTTGAAATGAGGTTAAAATCCGCTTCTGTTGCAATGATGAATTCCCATATCATCACCTGTACAAGCCGCGTCAAGGTTTTTATTGGCCTATATGTACATGGATTATGTCACGTCTGTCTCCGGACGTGGCCGCTCGGAATCAATTTAAGATTGTAGCCATATTGGCTTTTTATCTTTTTTTAAATCAAAGCTTGAAGGAAGAGGACGAGCCTGTGCACCAAAAGTGTCCAAAGAAGCCAATAATCAGAAAACCGGAAAGTGAAAAGTGAGATGGTAAAGGAATATACCTCGATAACTTAATAGCTGAGCTGCTCTGAGGACCTGATGACCCTACTGCTTTCCTTTTTTCTGCCCTTTAGTCGTTTATCTTCTGCTAAGGACACTTTTAGTGTTTAGTTTCGTCGTCTACCCACAAACTTTGATTGAATAAATAAATAGGTAAAATAGACTACTGTTGATGACATTTGTTAGAAGTAAGTTGATTATGATAGTTCAGCTTCTCGTATGATGCTTCTAGTGGAGATCAGGTGAGAACTGAATATAAGTGGGCATGTTCTAAGTGTGATGCATATAACCAAAACCTTACAAGTTTCATAAACTGTATGATCAAATACTGCTAACTGAAAGAACTTATAGTTGTAGTTACAGGTGAGTGAAAGAAAATAATGTACGCAGTCATCCAGAAGTATTGATTATGCTAAGTAGACTTATCACTGAAAAAAAATCAATTATTCTATGATGAATTAAATAGGCCTATCATTGTAACAATATTGTCTTATCGCAAAGAAAGTCCTTTCTTTATTTTTGAACGAAAGGAAAGTATTTTTCCTCTTACATATTCAGGCTGTCATTTCAATTATGCAAATGTGAGTGTTCCTGTAAGATTACTGACAGACTGTGATCTCTAGCATTTTACCTCTCAACCTATCATCTACTGTAGGACTCAGTCGTCCTCCTTCTCTAACGCTTCGATTAAAGTTGTAGACACAAATAATAATTCTATCTATTCAACTTATGTGACTAGTAGTACCCTCTCATTCATAAGCTATTTTCAACATTCTTCCATTATCAGTGTCCATGGGATCTTGTGACGAAGGCAGCTTGGGAAGCTTATGCAGACCTACACATATCAGCGATTTGAATCTTAACCTTCATGATATATCACATAAAAGCAGGGATGATCACTTGTAAACATCAAACCAAAGCGCAGTAAGAACTTAAGTAACTGGTGATGAGATCGTCGCAGAAGACATTTTAGCATTACAAGTTTGAAAAGTTCTCTGTCTTCCGTTCTCTATGTTCTGAGTGAACAGCCAGAATATAGATGATGCGCTAAGGCAATTGTGACTAATGACCATCCTCTCATTTGACTATCTCAGATGGCGCAATGCGAGCATTTGTTAGGAAAAGAAAAGATGCAATAGTATAACAGAATAACCAATAGTTATAATTAATAAACTAAATTATAATAATATATAAAACTATAACTAATGAAATAACGAACTGTAAAATGCATGTAGGTAACCAATGAGAATCAGGCTGCTAACGCACGGACAAGCGTCAGTTGTCTCTTCGTACAAATCAAACTTATTCAAAACCCAACAGCATTGATACATTTTAAAATAAATCAACAGAGGAAAATTCAGACCAGTCATCAGCCACTCAGAGCTCACGGTTGGCGATGTCTGCAATCCACCGATACATGATACTTTTCAACGGTGCAGCGGTAGCCAAATCTACTATTCCGAAATTGGAATCTGTGTACTTTCATTCTACCAATTTCGGAGATATTCTTGTTAGTTTAATGGATGCCTCCCACTGCGACTTTATTCGCACAATCTCTCCAAAATGAATGCTTCACGAGCATTTATTTCTAAGATCTTCTATCATCTTATCCGGAACCATGCTCCTCCCAATCAACCATTTTCTCTGATTTTCTAAGTTTGTGAAGATTCTCTATCATTTGATGATTGTCCAAGACCAGGACGTCCGCGGAAAGCACAAACCGAAGAAAACATTGAACATTAGAACATTTGAATTTATAGAAAATGACTTCAAACTCTCTTGCAGAGAATTGGCAGATATCATAAACTTTGATCATTTGTCCATATTCCGAATTTTAACTGAGTAATTGTACAAGACACGTACATCACTCAATTCCTGAGATGAGTCCTAAAAAGCTTACGATTGTCTTGCAAACGATGATGAAATTATTTGAATTTTGGAATCTCGCCTTCGAAACTTCATAAATTTCATAATGGTCATTGCTCTTTCACTTCGAACAGACGCTTATCGATACAAGCTGTCCCTCCACACCCAACAATTGACAGTGAAGCGTTAATCAAACTGGGAACAAAGAACTTCCTGAGCAAAGCCAAAAAGCTCGGTGATTCTCTGCGGCAGTTGGGCAATGTGAGATCCCTTACTTCAAGATTTGTGAATGATTTCTTCGGGAAAAGAGAATTCTGATACTTAGACAGTTTCCATTCAGTCCGGTTCTCAATTTTTGCTACTTGATTGACTTGAAAATTAAAGACTGATTTCCATACATGAAAATGCTATTATCTGAAGACGAGACATCTAATAAAGTGTGTGTGCTACATAAACATTGGATAAGCAATAGAAGCCTAATGTCAAGCAAACAAGGTTTGACAGAATCCTTCTGACTATTCCGATTACGATGAAAGTTTAGAATGAATAGCATTTTGTAGATTCTCGGATCGTCTTTATTGCATTTTTCAAGATCTCCGCTATCAGAAGCTATTTTGATTTTTGAAATCCCGGGGTAGGCTCCAACCTTGATTTTTTTGTTCCTATGATTCAATCAACGACATAATTGTTGCACAAGACAATTGGCGTGTGCTCGTTCCAATGATGGCATCAGATTTGACTAATTCGGTCATCTTGTCACTAAAAACAGCACCTTAGAAGTTGAATTCCACTCATTTTAATTAAATTGCAAACACGACATATCCGATATCACTTGACATGAAAAATTCAAGACAATGTTAAGAGTGTGTATTATAGCATTGTGATAGTTAAGCGGCGCTGAATTTCTGCTCGAAGAGATTTTTGAAAATGCATGCAAATTGCGCATAGTCTCTTACTGTCTTGTCGTGCAGAAACATTATAGCAACTTCTCATCTAGTTGAATCAGTGCAGCAATTATTAGTGAGGCATGATGACCTGCCAGTTTTCATACCTGGGATTTTATCGATTGCAGCATAAAGCTGTCAGGATTATATATAAAGTTATTGTAATGAGGAGTTGAAAATAATTTCGGAAAAACTCATTATGTATTGTTATATAAAGCGCACAAATCAATATATATCAAGCGCTTTAATCAATACATTTTACAACACAGACATCGTCAAGAAACTTCAACTTTTTCCAAACCGATATTCAATTATGCACGACAGTCAAGGCATGTTTTCCAACTTTGTGATTGTTGTTTAAAGGTTGCTACAATCTTTCATACAGTAATTAATATAGAATAGTAATAATCATGACTTCATACACACTTTTCAAAGATCATGGAACTAATTTGAATTGATTCAGATGTTTAATCTTGCAAGAATTTGACAGAAATTCTCGATTTTCAAAGTGTCTTTATTAAATAGAGTAAAATTATTCATGTTCTCATAAGCCAAATTTCATTAAATTTGAAATGGGTTGTCAGTAATGCGTAGAAACTGAAAGTCACAAAAATTAAAGTCATAGCGACTACAGTTTATAAAAAATGTAAAAAGAGAAAAATTTAAAAATGTGGGGTTGGAGGGTCCTTTGTGCTGACCGTCAGTAGAGAGTGCAGTGTATACGAACTACACGAATGGTCTCATTAGGAACCTTACGCATCTGTGCGTGTGCTGAGTTCTACTTGGTTTCTCTTCTTGTCAACACGGTCAAAGAAAGAAAAACGGTTGTTATTATCATGTTTCTGATCGGCAATGTATGCGAGGATGTCATTAAATGTGGATTAAATCGTTCAAAATGCTCGTGTTTGCCGACATTGAGGCTTGCCACTACTGAATGTGTTTGGCTTCATAAATAGGCTTTATCAGAGGATAGAATCGTCGTTGTTATAGTTTGTGAGGAGTCACTACAACATTTTATGTGTCTATATACCGATGAGTTGTTGTTAGTCAGATCACAGATGTTCTCGACAGCGTATGTGTAAGCATCCTACTGTGCTGCCGATGTAGTTGTTTTTGCATTTTTCATATAAAATTTGATAGACGACCCATTTTTGGAAACACAGACTGTTGTTTTTGATGGGACAGTTTTTTTCAGTTATCTGTTTCAATGCACTGCGCAGAGTTTTGTTTTTCTCGTGATTCTGACGTTTATATTTTCACGATAAAATACATTCTTGATGTGATTGTCTACCTTTTCAGAAACATGCGAAAAATTGAAAATATGTACCATCAAAATTTGCTTTACATCGTTTTCTGCGCTTATTATTGGTTTTTTGATCATTGAATCAGGATAGCCATCGGTCTGAGCAACGGTCTGATATTCTCTGTCTTTCATTTCTTATGTAATACAGTTTCGCAGTTTTAGGAAGATAAGTATCGCTTGCATGCAGACGTGAATTTTTGAATCTTATTCTATAATGTCTTAAATTCATTTCCTGAAGATGGCTGTAGATAATAACTAAAATTAATCGACCGTAATAAAAATCAATCCATCACTAGAATTTGGCTCTTTCCAAAGAAAAGAAAATTACGTCCCATTGGATTAACATGGGGTTTTCTTTCATGGTGCCTGACAATAAGAGGAACCTAGTGGAACTGGGAAGACGCGCAGATTCGTAGTGCGTTATGTGGTGTGCATTATTGTATTAAAGTCTCATTTCGGCCTCGTTCCCTGCAGAAACTCGTTCTGGCTGCCGGACTTGTAGCCTACTTGTTGATGAAATACAGGCGATTATTTCTGAGTCAACAGAAATGATTTGTTAGAAGAAACTTCATTACCTTGTTCCTATTACCGTTCACTTATCATCTATACACTCGGGTCAATCCTTCAACACTCAGGTTATGTATATCTCTTATTTTTCAGATTTGTTCGGTGCAACTGTTGCACATTTTGTACTTTGTTCACTTATGGCTCCCTTCAGCAGTCCTTTCGAAAACGGTCGATGTCTCCCTTGTATCGAATGTGGCTCGAAAAGAAACGGGACAGTTTTTAACGACATTTACTTTCACTGGTAAGTTGGAGTATTTACGGCATTTCATCGTTTTAAATACTTCTATTCATGTTCATTCATGATTTTTGAGTACTGACTTTTTGCTACGAAGGAGTTTCGCAAAACTAAACTACAACAGAAGGCGGGATGTGATGCGGTTTGTGGCTCATCACACCAGCCTCAGAGCTGCAGGAAGGAGCACTGAAGTATAAAAGTTAAATATTCTCGCAGTTAGATATTGCTCTCACCAACTGGCGACATGAACCTATAAACCTGCTGCGGTCTACTCGTAGAGAGACATATCCGTATTGGCCAAGTGGGACAGTTAACAGCTCCTCAGTAAGCGGTCATACAGGAGAACCTCCAATTCATTTGAACGTGGTTTTGAAGCTTAATCCGGCACCTACTAATTTCCGAAGGGCCAGTTCCGGTAGTTCCGAATTTTTGGCATTCTAGTGAAACGTAGAGGACACAGTTATTTTTCACTACCACTTCGGAACATGCTATCGAAAGCAGTCTATCTAGACGTTTTCCGTTCCGCCCCAAAATACTCACAACCGGATGTACATGTACACACAAAGGACAAAAAAATAACAGAAAGGCCGGAATTTTATCTTTTGACGAAAACTTTTTGGTGATATTAATCGATTGTTGACTTATGTCACAAGCTTATGCCATATTATGTCTACCGAGAAAAAGACTGCTTCAATAATCTGACAGGATAGCGATAAGAAACAAAAATGCGATCATTTTCAGCAATGTCTAGACAATCTGTCTTTGAAGAGTTTCTTAGTTGAACCATGTGAATTCACGGTGTTATGACTTCAGTCACTATGGCATTATTGCACAATTTCTAAAAACAATTTTTCATTCATCTGAGCTAAAACAGGCTCAACATAAACCTATCTTGTCTTGTTTGAGTGAAAGTGACAACATGCCTAACAACAGTAGTGCTCATGTCGCCTTCATCCATGTCAATTGTTGTTCGATAGATCGTGGCTTCTCTGGGTTTCTGGGGGTATTACTGAGTACACCTTAAAAGAATTTAAGCATGAAGATTCGTTTCATAAATAATCTTTGTTGATGTTATTTTTGAAATAAATAAAAGCGACAAAGATTTTTCAAAACGCTTCGTTCATCCTATAGAGCATTTTCAAGGTACATGTATGACTAAGAAATGCTTTGAAAAACTTAAAGATTATACACTAGCTATATGATTAAAAACTTACCTAGAATCTAAAATACGACAGACTTGCTTAATCTAAAACAAAGTTAATAACGATAAAAGTAAGCAGCATCAGGAAAATCATGTGAGGTGCATTAAAACGAAAAAAAGTTATCTGCATGATCTCAAGATCTATGAAATGGCTCATATTGAGATGCAAAGGCCATCCCTAAATGTCCAGAAAGATTTTGTTCAACTAAAGCTCCTTACATGACTTCTCTGATGCTGCTTACTTTTATCGCTGTCAACTTTGAGTAGGCTACTTAGATTCCATGCAAGTTTTTACATTCTAAGGCTAGTGTAAAATCGTTAAGTTGTTCAAGGCATTTCTTGTCGTATATGTATCTTGAACATATTCTATAGAATATCTGTGAAGCGTCGAAAAAATTAGTCATTTTTCGATTTATTTATTTCGATTTATTTTCAGTATTGCACCAATCAAAGGAATACTGTCATTTTTATTTATTTCAAGATTCGTTTTATTCTTCATATCCGTTTGGATTTTTAGAATTTGGCAGATTTCTATAAATTTCTACGTTGCGCCCCTAATTTAATATCATTTTTTGTCGCTTCCTAATTATTAGAGCAGACTTGTCGAATATGATACTTTTCCTCGCATCGAGGCTCTAAATTATGGAATAGGCTCTAGGATTTGCTTTTCGATTTTTGCATGGACCAGTTGTTCAGAAGTATTGGTTCATTACTCGGATAACTGCTTCTATCCCTGCCTTAGATGTTGGCGAGGTGCAGCCCTTATTTTCTAATAACTCCTCTGTTAGTGGCTAGACTCGAACTCTCTACTTTCTAATATTGGTCCATGTCATCAACCAATGGGTCACAGAAAAATTCGGTAGTGTCAGCTTTCATGAAAGTTATCAGATTTCTAAATTAACCGCACTTAATATCAGATTCAGAATCATCATTAGTACTTTTGTCAGCGTCAATGGGTTCATTGACGATTCTGAGATCACCTCGGTCTTCCGTTTAACATTGACATGTGAACATCGATGCTGAAATCAGTTAAGGGAAACGTCAAATACATTGACATTTGAAATTTAGAATCTTGTGTTCCGAGGTGTGAATATTGCGCATCGAATGCGCGTGCCACTAGTGTGCCAATAAAGAAAGTACATGTATTATGAGGTGTTAGCGTATGGCACGTTTTCGATAATACCGATAGTATTCATGCAGTTAAGAAATGGCATCATTCCATGCGATGATGAAAATCATCCTATCACTCATTTATAAAATACAATTGCTAGAAATTTGAATAATTATAAATGTAAAGTAGTCCTAGTGATGATTGAAGAATAGGTGGTGGGATAGGCCAGTTGGTTAAGGGTCGCCCTTCGGTGCGGAAGTGCAGAAGTTTCAGGGTTCGAGTCTGTCCTCCTCGGGAGGTACTATCCCTCTCAAGAGGTTAATTCCAACCTGGTGTGAGTTGCAGGTGTGTGAAGGCTGCCAAACCCCCTGGCTTGCTAGTGTTGTTTCGTGCCACATATGCAATGCTGTTTTGACCATTCGATTAGCTAACTCTCAAAAGAACTCAAATGTAGCTTTCTCGTGACAACGAATCAAAATTGATTAGTCCTCGCCCAATAAGATGTGAAAATGGAAATCCAAGACCTACTATTGCAATGTTACTAACACTTGTTCTGCACGTTCAACACGGACGCCTCATATACTGCACACATCATATGAAACAAGAAAAGCAGACCGGTAGGATTACCATGGGTCGCCAGTAGCTAAGGAATTTTAGTTAAAACGATATTTTGAAACAAATAGAACCAATGGGAAAATTGATGATTTACGGTAGGTAAAAGTAGATGGTAAACTGATGGTCTCCGTGGCACAGTGGTTGAGTGCTTGGCCTAGTGATCTTCTGGTCCAGAGAAGTCTGACTATGTCAGGGCCGCCCAACCCCCCAGAAGTAGTGACGTTAAAACTTCGTAGACTAATGCTACACTCTACAAGGAAGAAGTCACATGATAAACAATATTTCTTCATTTGAATCTGTTTGTTATCTCACTTTTCACACTACGACTAATATTGCATGGAATTCAACATTTATTCGTTTTTTGTCATGATCCTCATAGATTTGATACTTCAGCTAATAATGTAATTATGGACTACATTACTTCTGATACTTCCTCTGTTTCTGCTAAAGGGATATAAAACTTAACACTTGTCAGTCATCAGCAGTTGCTCGTGTAGTTGCATTTCGTCAGCTAACATGAACACTCAAACCCAAATTACGAAATTTGAGAATCTTTCACAGCAATGAGATGTGAATTTCTATTTTATTCTTATTGTTTCTCGTTTTAGTACAAATATGGTGGTGGGAAAGTGTATTATTGAACCTAGAACTTCAATCGCTGCATCGGCGAAGGACTGAAAGGTATTTGTTGACTGCTAGACTGATGCTTACAAAGTCAATAGGAATCAGAAAGAAGTAAAACCAATCTCCTCTTAGAATGAGGAATTCACAACTTATCATCGGGAATGAGCAGTTTTATCTAATTTTGGTTTGAACTCCAAGCCTCAAAATCAGTCATAGAAAACTCAATTGAAAATGATGTGTGCTTCTTGAAAACTGACTATATGATACATCGTCTATACCTGAGTTTTCTGTCACTCAAGTGAAGTTCGGGTGAAGCCGTTAGGAAGATCGTCGCGGGAGTGACAGATAAGGACATCGATAAGAAACCTCAGGATAAACTGGAGAAATTCTGTGATGTCGATGGAAATGAAGAGCTGAAGTCATCACTGGACTTTCATAGAAAAGTGCTTTTCTCCACGTATTGACTGATCCAGGATTTGCATTTTATCTCAGGATGCCGTTTGATACATGGATTTCAATTATAAGTGAAATGTTATTGCACCCTGTTTATTTTAACCAAAAATGTGCCTGGTTATATCCAGGTTGCTTCCCTTCTGGTAATGTAGAGTACGAGAATGCATGAAAAATTCAATACCATGGATATACTTGAAATTTAAAATGTGCCTTAAGGTGAAATTAGCATAGATCTTTGTACAGTATATTACCATAGAAATCATTTAGGAAAAAGTAAATTACAGATGACGTGATTACATGGACTAATAAACACTCGCCAACTTTCTATCGCTCTCTGGTCGTAGAAAAGTTGACCTCATTCTCTTAATGTAAAGCGATATCCTTATATAAAATGACGCCATACGAGTATGTAAATGGATCTACATTCAAATAATTCTTCCTCGTTCTCAACCGTCAGTGGCCCGTTTTTGGCAATTCACACACCAAACTGATTCCCTGAGTGTGAAGAAGTTGATTCCGCTCATGGCGTCCACCAAGGAGAGAAATTCTTGCCTCCGCACTTCCCTCTCCGTAGAACAACGGCCAACCAAGACAATTCCCCTGGAAATCGCGCGTTTTTTAGATTTGACCGACCAAAGATCTAGAACACTACGTCCATCTGAGAAGATTCTGAATTCGGTGTGTTACGGTGAAACGCACTTCGTTCATTAGAACCGACTTTATCACAAATAATTCATTTGAAGTTCGATAGTGCTGAGGTTCTTGACTTTTGTGTACATCGATCAATGATCCCTTCCATCCGCGTGCAACCGACGGTGACAAAAGTCAGTCGATGTCACCAATTTATATTTTGACTTCATTTTCAGCCGTCAGTCCTCCTATTTAGAACATGTATGAAGGGGATGGATCACAAATTTATTCCAGATTTCCTTTGCAGCCTTCTGCTTGTCTCCTTTATCAACTGATATGAACATTTGTCTTGCAGGTGGAGGTCACACAATCATCAAATATCGACTAGCTGAGAAAGCTAATTTGGAGCCTCGAATCCACGTTTTCTCATGGGAGCTCCTTCCTCGACGTCGACGAGTGACTGACAACGTCTCCTGTCATAAATTCTTTGATCTGGCCGTCAGCACATGTGAGTTCAGAGCTCCCCATCAAACAATATATCAACAAATATGTTCAAACAACTTTTCATCAATTTTGAATATATTATTCTGCATTTTTTGAAGGAAGTTGTGCAAATGTTATATTTTCTAGTGAGAAGAAATAATATCTATATATGGGAAAAGAATATCTAAATTGGGAAGTGTTAACCTTATTGAAGATCCGCTCGGCATCTCCAGCGTATCCGGTGGCATGGTCTCCTAATCAGTCGCTTTTTTTAAACAACTATTCCAATTATAGTTGAACAAGCTGGAAAGAAAGTGTTGAAATATTGAGAAGAGTTAAAAACATTTTTCAAAATTAAAATTTTGGGAATCCATAGATAAACAAGGTTCTTTTCATTTATATTTTCAGTCAGTAAGAATGAGGTATTTCATCACTGCAACAGATTGCCATTTCTTTTCAGTTCATCTGAAGAATACGAGTGGCATCCTGCAATCCGGATCATTCACCGGGCCTTTTCGTGTGGCTCTCATTTATTCCGATGTGCTGACATGCGGTCCGCCACCTCCGACAAGTCCTCCTGCTCCTCCCAAGAAGATCCCAGCCAAAGACACTCAGGAAGTTCTTGACGGCCGAGCTCTTCTTTCAGTGAAAGTGAAAACTCCCAAAGATTTAGAAAAAAGGAATGAGGGAGTGGAATGTCACTTGGAACTCTTCAACGTCGACAGATTAGGCAGGCCCGTCAATCATTTCGGCGCTGAGGAAATCGGTTTATTAGGTTTCTTCCAATTCATCACAATCTTCATTTTCATCGTAGGATGCATCTCAGCGCCGAAGTTATGGCCGCATTTAACTCCCGGAGCAGGCAGATCGATGCGATCTGTCATTGGTCTCACAATTGCCATCGCCATTTTACAGTTCTTGTCTTATCTCCTCATGATGATTCATCTTCAACATTACTCAGTCAGCGGAATCGAGGGAAGGTTTTGTGAGGGGGCGGCTGAATTTCTAGATCTCTGTTGTCAATTCTTGATGTTGCATCTTCTATTGTGTTGGTCATTTGCGGCCAGACGACATGAAGAGCGAGTTTGGTCAGGATCCGTAGCGCGGGCAGTTGTTGCACTTGCTGTTTTTCAAGTAAGTTAATCACCAGTTCAGATTTTTATTGCATTTTGCATTCTACTGATTTAGAGATACAAGTACTATGATGAATCATAGTATTGTGCAGAGAGAATGAGAAAGCTGTAGATTCTCGTGTACTGTGCAAGATTTGGAGCACCACTGATCACAATTGCCGTTAAGAATGAATACCAGGGCGTGCAGTGGGTTTGCAGGTCTTACTTAACTCTATTTTTTCCGATCAGTTCGAAGTTACTCCGCTCCGATTTACCTCCCGCTACAGATCCATGATTTTTGCTGCATTATTTGCTACAATATTTGTGTTGTAATTTTTGATAAAAATAAGAAGACAAACTTAATATTTCGACCATCTGATGTGGCCGTCCTCAGAAATCTATTTACTGTCTAATTCCTGCATGACCTTCAAGTTACAAAAACATAAAAACGATAGAAGGCTATACAGCGCATGCAATCCTAAATAAACATAAACAAAACATAAAATAAATAACAAAAATAATAATTTCTGCGGGGAAGAAAATCAGTAGATATCTTAAGACTCAATAAACAAAGCAAACAGAAATTGTGACCTCTAACTCTTCTCATATTTAGATTGTATGCGTTTCATAGCCTACTATCGTTTGTATGTTTTCGTAATTTGAAACTGCAGGAATTAGAGAATAAATAGATTTCTGACGATGGCCACATCAGATGATTGAAATATTGAGTCTGTCTTCTTATTTTTATCAAAAATATTTTTATTTCCTTCCTTTTATTTCGATGCCATCGTATTTCATTTTCTTCTCATCTTGATCGTGACAGCGAATTTTCATGTCATGATCGTAACGGTGAATTGTACTCCCTGGATTATATTTGTGACATTCAGCAACAAAGACTCTCATCCGCTCTCATTTGTGTGACTCTCATCCGCACTGTCTGTCATGTGGCACTGTAGAGAGGCTGGTACAGGCATGGCATGGCTTTATTCTGCAAATGATTGTGGAAGCTATTTCATATTCATTGATGCATCGGGATGTAATGGGAATTGCCTTTGTACTGAGTGGTCTCCTCGTACCTATGTACCGATCTTTTCCCCAAGGGGAGGGAGTTTGAATGCTCAACTGCGTCCAGATGATTTGCTCCTATCAGATCTGTGGCTGATCCAGCAATGCTGTATGGAACGGAAGCGGTAGCCGTGACGAAGGCGCTAGAGGGAAGGCGCTTGTGGCAGAGATGAATATGCTGAGATGGTCGTTGAGATTGACAAGACCGAGTGAGGAGCGAGAATGTCGAAAGTCTTATCAGGGATGCGGAGTCCTATCATTTTGATAGGACTCCGACTCCGGGGGTTGATTGACTCCGGCTTTTGATAGGACTCAGACTCCGGGTGGCTAATATATATAAAGCCTAGTTTTTTGAAAAATTAACTGGTCCTACGTCATAGATTATTATAGGCTTACCTGAACCTATTTTTAGGGATCATTACTGTATCAATTATCGATCATTTTTGATGAAAGTTCATCAAATGTCGCTTTCAGTTGGATACACACGACTCGGTTCCTCCCATCTTCTTGATGTGTGCTTCACACGGTTTTTCTCCAGTCTCTACCAGGCAGGAAAATCCCCATCCTTCTCAAAAGAAATGAGTGCACTTTCGATTTTAATATGCTCTCTAGAGGACCCATTACACACGATTAATGTGAGCGTAAATGGATAATGTTCTCAAACAAACTAGTATTTCATTTTTGTCTCTGATGTGACCTTTGGCGCGTAGGTGTGATCGAGGTCAGGAAGGCTTGGCTTCTCTACTAAATCGCCGAGTGAAGAGACAATTCTTTTTTCACTTTCACGGTTCATTCCCTCAACTATTACAAACTTTGCATGCACTGCTGTCTCTGTACTTTTGTTTGACGGAGAAAGTTGACATCAAGACAGTGACAGCTATGCACGAGGATAAATAATTTGTTTGTATTATATTTCGGGTCTAGGTATTGGCCGGAGTCCTATCATTTGATAGGACTCCGACTCCAGCAAAAATGATAGGACTCCGGGACTCCGACTCCGCATCCCTAAGTCTTATGCAGATGGGAGAGTTGAAGGACAGGTTGAGAGAGACGTGTATGAGATGGCTAGGACATGTGGTGAGTAGAAGGGAAGATAATGGCAGAAGAAAAATGAGACAGCTGAGAGTTGGGAAACGAAAGAGAGGGCGAAGAGGAGATGGGAGGACTGCATAACAGAAGATCTGAAGAACACAGTGGTGAACGAAGAATATATTGTTGGAAAGAGTCCAGTAGAGGAAGAGAATCCACACCGGCGACCTCACTTGTGGGAAGAGAGATAAAGAGAAGAAGAAGATCTATGGCTGATCGATCGACATGGGAAAACATCATTCTGCATCTCTCATCGCTCACTTCCACCAGATAAGGACAACACCACGGGACCATAGTAGCCGCTTATGAGGCAATCACGCGACTCCTCTTGTTATGCACAGTCACTATCTGTTCACCAATCATCTCATATACAGTCATTGAGAAATTACAAATCAATATAGACAAGCACGATACTCAGGATCGCCGCAAGATGCACACGCGACATAAAGACACATCTTCACGATGTCCTCCTACCTACTGTTGAGCATCTCACACTTCATGAAAGACAACTTTTTGACGAAGCAAAATTCCATATCCATTCCATCACTCTCACATGTCAACCTACTCCTGACAGACAACACAAATCCACATGGGGAGCATGCTGCACACTCACACACTACCACTACATATCCACAAACACACACCGATTTTGTCGACACATGCTTCGAAGACAGACGACAAAGTCATTAACGCACACTCACATAGTGCACATGTCAAAGCAAGCTTTCGATGGACTCCTCCGCTTTATCCGCACCAGCATATCAACTCTCTTAAAAGAATACTTACAAAACTCACTTCGTACCTTTCCCCTCTCTATGACCGCTTTGTTAATCACAACCAAACTACTTATCAACCTTTACACCTGACGGCTCCGGACTTCTCACAATGCCACTGAGGAGTCGGTCGACACCACCGTTACCATGATTTTTTTTGCGAACTGTACGCTCTTTGAACAATGAACGCTGAGGATGCTTCTGAGATGAAAATTGTCAAGTATGAAGAACTTCCTGGAAGCACTGGTGAGAATGCTTTAAAGTGGGATGCTGCGCTTTCGTTGATCCATCGATGATGAAATGTCTCATGTAGCTGGTGTGAAAAATCATCAGCAAAATCTGCGCAATGGCGGAAGAGGGTAAAAGTGTTGTATTTTGGAACCGGAGAGATGCTGATCTTAATGAGTCGATTTCTCGATAACAGATAGCGCTCAGCTGATGACTGAGGTCCTATTGAGTGTACTAGTATCTACCGTTTCACTGAACTTGATATTTCACCTTTTTATCTATTATTTAAGTGATGTCATGTTATCTTTCAGGTTATCTCATACATCCTCGGTGAAATCTTTTTTCCTTCTGACGCTCATGTTTATCACAACTATAACGGTTTACTCCAGCTCTTCCTTCTATTCGTTCGCGTAGCCTTGGCAGCAAGCTGTGCATTGTATCTCCTGAATGCAAGCAAGCGTGATCGGAGTGCCATAAAGCGAGATTTCTTCACTGTATTTTCCAAGGTAAGCTGTTCGTCTCTAATTAATTTCCTATTCAATCTTGCATAATTGTGGTTAACACAGAAAACAATGTCAGAATTGGTAAGGATAGTCCTTGCTGCTATTAAACATAGAAATTTACTCTCAATATTTCATGGTTGTAACATGACCACACTATCAATAATTCAAAATTGATGATTGAATGCAAAAGTTATCACATAGATGCCTGGCATCCAACAATCAGTTACAAGGATGAATGTATTGATTACCGGCAATTAATATTTCATTTTTTGTATTCCTGACTATGTGGTCATAAGTATGAACTACTGCATCATGTGACGATGCGGGATGTCCTTTAATTTCACCATTGTCAAAATCATAAATTTTCGTTCACTCCCTTTTAATCACGAGTTTTTATTCAATAAAATAAAACACACTGCTTCATAGACTGCTTCAAGGGTACACTGGCAGGGTTTCAAGACAAGGGATATGTACTTTGGCCTCCGATTCGATGTCTCAAAATCTCCTCACACACGCTCAGTCATGACGGCTATTCATTCAATCATCAAACTCAGCATTTTCGACGCAATATATCGAGATTCTGCTGTCTTAGTAGATTTCTGGTTATCCAAAATGCTGCAGTTGGAATGATTAATCTCCATCATTTAAGCAGTATTGTGTTTTCACTCTGGGCACTTTTCATGTCTCTATTTCTGACACCACATCCGTGTTCATCATACCGTGATCGGAAAGGTCGACTACGACGGTTGTGTCAGAAATAGAGACCAGAAAAGTGCCCTGAGTAATCATCTTTTTGCAGCATTTTGGATAACCAGAAATCGACGACATCTACTAAGACAGCAGAATCTTGAATTTAAAAGGGAGTAAATGAAGTATTGAAATAAGATTCACATGTTTGATTGCATGGCTTACTTATCTTTGTTACTGATTACATCAAATATACTGCTTGTACAATTAATGTCAATGCCAGAAGTTCTTTCTGTTGCAAACGTAGTTTGTGGACGAGCTCTAGGCTTTACACATGATTTAGAGTGATGTCATTAGAATCACATTGGACACATTGGTTTCTTTTGGTTGCAATTTCATTTCATTTTTCATGAAAGTTCTTCAAACTTAGCGTTCGGGTCGAAATCTAAGTCCCCTATCATCTAGGTGCCCCGATGAATAGACGCCTCGACAATAATTTACCCGGAAGTTATATTACAGAAGTTGATGTATTTATAAACAACATCCAATATACATAGTGCGGTATTTCTGCTTTCATTAAAGCAAGTCATTTCCTTTCAGATCTGCTTAGTCTGGTTTCTCTGTTACCCGGTCATCTACGTCGTGGCGTCAATGTGGCGTGAATATACACGTTACAAAGTAAGTTCCTTATCTAGTTATATGAAAAGAACATGATTTACTTAAACTATTTTAACACATTAGTTCAACTACATTAATCAGCAGTTAAACTAAATTACTTAAACAACTATACATGTAATGTTGCAACGGATAGTAATGCTGATGTGATAATGGTACCGGATATGCTTGCTTGTGTATGAAACCTATCGATGAGATAAAGAGTAATGGAGATGCACGTTATAGAGGGGATGAACTGAGCTAACTACTCTATCATATAGTGAGTATATAGTAGGTAAAGTGTCGACTCAAAAAATGTCAACATGCAGTAAAAATTCATACATCAAAGGATTTAGTTTTTTGCAGAGACTACGTTCCTGCGGTCTAAAAAAATTTGATCAATTTTTATCAAGTTAAATTTTTGCAAATTATTCTTTTGTTTATCTACTATCGACTTGGAACCTCAGACATTGATATATAAGCAGTATGAAACTTTTAAGATATCAAGAAGCATGAAAATATAGCTACACGTATCTTAATTAAACGGCGATTAATCTGATCATCAAGGAAATTCGTGAACCGCATTATAGGCTCTAAAATCTTAAAGACATGTGATTTGTTCATGACGTGATTGATGTTATTATATGATTCATGACACGAAGGATAGGGAAAGTACCATTTTTTCTTATGTATTGTTATCATGATTAGTCAACTGTGTGTTCATTTCTCCAAAACTGTAAAAATGTTCATATCTCACATGTGGCACTGGGTCTCAACTCGTGTTCATTTAGTAAAATCGAAACTGCGTACGGATAGGGGATTAAATTAATACTGAGTTGCTGAGTTTACCTGATATACTTTATCTATGATCTTGCAGGATGATCTCTATGATCTTTATAAACAGGTTGATTGTGTCATATTGAAAAATTATTTTGTGATGATGAGTTATCTGTGGTCGTTATAAATGCGAGTATGTTAATAATTGAATGATATCTATAGATATGAATGATAAGTTAAGTTTTTAGAAATTAGTTTCCTTTTTTATAAATTCAATTTCCGGGCATTTTAGGCATCGCACGAGGTTGAGAGAGGTGCCATTAGAATTTCATTGATCTCCTCTTTCTTTTGGTTACAAATTTTGCCATTATGGGATCAACATTGTTGTCGTAATAGATGCCGGTCGAAATGTTGCCAAATGGAAAAAAAATAGTGAAAGGTTTAATGCGATAGTAAATTTGATTATTTTGGAATTTCTCTGCGAAGAACATGGTCAAGAATCAGAGAGATAGTATTACTGTTTTCTTTTGAAATATTAAATGAGCGCTAATCGAATGCTGCCTTAAGCAATATAGATGAATACACGATATTTAACGAAATCAGAATAATGTCATAATCACGATAGTATCATGAAAATGAATTTTGCAGGTAGGTGCGTTGGGTTTATGGATTGGTTTAACGCGTAATTAACAGTTCTGTCAGATGGCTGCGCTAACAAGTAGATTACGTTTGATGTTTTGCATAATTGGCTACATGTTCATATCTTGACTGCTGCAATGTGTACATGTGCGCACATACAGTAATATCGAAGTTAACAACAATTCGAAACTTAACCGCTTGATGCCAGTATCTTGACTTTCTATTTACATGTACCAGGAGGATTCACAATTTTCTATGCTGGCCACTTTACTGGAATATTTGTATGCAAGTTTAGAGACAACGGACTATGATTAGGAGAATAGGCCAAATCTTATGCAATCACATGTAGGCCTCTAGGGTGTAGGCCATCCCATGCAGCATCGTACACTATATTAAGGTATATTGACTTATTCATTGAAGCATCTCTCAAATGAAAGAAAGAATAACTTAACCACGAATTAAAGTCTGTCAGTATTTTGTCGATGAGCGAAATAGATAGTGTTAGACTATTATGCAAGTTGCAGTCTGTTACGATGACCAGTAAATAACTGATTTGGGGTATTGATTCAACGAGCCTATACGTTCATGCCATTAACAGTCGGATATACTGTGCATGTGTTTCTGCGGTCAACGATTGGTTACGGTCAAAACTCCCACGGTTTGGTTTAAGATCTCGCGGTTACAGTGGGTTTCGGTCACAGACTTTTTCTGTTCTGTCGGTTGCGGTTAAGAAAAGTATCTATCCGGGCATATGCCGTCAGAGGGCACGAGACACCGAAGGCCTTGTTGCATTCATTTGTAATTCGTATTGTGATGAATTGACCTTGAAATAATTGATTTAGAGACAAATTAGTTCTGTCCTGGAAAAATTGTGACTAACCTCGCTCGCCGCCTGTCTAACAACGTTTAAAACGTTTTTGAACATTATTCTTTAGGTACGCTAATTGATGTCCTCACACATATTTGAGTATATCTTGGCAATGGTTTTGTTTCCGTAGCTATTGCAAGCTTTATCCCAGGCTATCTCAAATAAAATCGGGAATTTCTGTGCTCTTGCTGTCTTATTATAGGTATTAGTCCGGGAGCTGCTGACACTTTCTTCCTAAATTCGCACACAAAGGGCTTAATAGCATGGATTTGTAGATCTTGAGACGCTGAATACAAAAATCAAATTCTTCAGTGTCACAGCCAGTCGCTATCGGTTAGAGGTAAGGTTAATGGATTCTCATTGGAATCCAATGGTAAAATTCAAGAAATATCTATGGATTGTGAAACACTTTGCAATTTTCGTACATTTTCTTTTGCAGAACAGAAACTATTTATCAGAATGCCATGAAATTTGAAACATGATTGAGTTCAGAACATCAACTTCGATATGAAAGTTGAAGTGTCACGTGATTCAGTATTTGATGTTTGAAAACATCTACAAAATGGGTAAATTTCATGTTTTGACTAATTTTTGGCGAATTTACTCATTTTGTAGAGGTTCTCAAACATCAAATACCGAATCATGTGACTCATGTGACTATATCGAAGTTGATGTTCTGAACTCAATCATGTTTCAAATTTCATGGCATTCTGATCTGCAAAAGAAAATGTACGAAAATTGCAAAGTGTTTCACAATCCATAGATATTTCTTGAATTTTACCATTGGATTCCAATGAGAATCCATTAACCTTACCTCTAACCGATAGCGACTGGCTGTGACACTGAAGAATTTGATTTTTGTATTCAGCGTCTCAAGATCTACAAATCCATGCTATTAAGCCCTTTGTGTGCGAATTTAGGAAGAAAGTGTCAGTAGCTCCCAGACTATTTATCCTAACACTGGTGATCATGATATTTGTTTCCTTGCAGTTCACAGCCATGACAGTCTGCTTGTGCCAGACTTCCTGTCTCATAATGTTATTCAGACTTTTCATCTCACGGAGCCTCTTCTGGGAAGTATCGGCCCTGTCAGGAACTTTGCCAATTGTGATGAAATTTGATAAGAAATACGGACTGAAAGCCTCTCCATGACATTTCCAGCAATGACTTCGCGAGGAAGATCCCCAATTGTTACTTTTCCATTATTCTTTTTCGACTCCTCCGTCCTGTTTCTCACCACCCTCGAATAGTCGTCAACTGCACTCGACGAGCAGTCACATTCAGCATAATCGATCGTTGGTGCTCTTAGCTTCCTCGTGCGCTTTGGTGTTAACTTTGCTTCTTTTGGAAGCATGATATTCTGTTTATTTAATTCAATACATAGCCATTGATGGACTAAAGTCTGGTTTTCAATCTATTTCTCTAAAGAGGATATTTACAACAATTTGGGCACTGTCCGCGTCCTTGAAAATGGACTGGTGATCTTGAAAACCATGAATATCCTTGAAAATTGGAAAGTTCTATGGAAGAGTTATAAATCCTTGAATTTTATAAGTTGTCATTGAAAATTTTGGACTGCTGGAGATGCAGTAGTGTATCCTGTAAATCTGTCAGTTTCCTTTTACATCTAAACAGGGGTCAACATCTTCAATTTTGTATGCAAGTAATTATTAAGAAGATGTGTCGCTTGAATCGAGGCAATCGAAAATTTACAATATTTAGAATATTGATTATATTAGCGCTTATTAAGGTCATAGCGCATCGGGATGGAAATTTAATTTATTTTTGAGTAAATTGCATGCACATTTGTTCTTCAAAACTACCCTGCTCGTCGCGCGTAATATACGACAATAACAGGATCATCATTTTTGCAGTATTTGATGGTTAGAAAATGAAAAATTGCCAATGTATCATCGAAGTGATCATCTATTCGATGAAAGTGAGCGTTAGAAGGAAGTAAGAAAAAGGTCGAGCCATCCATATCAGGTTGTGTGATAGATCAACAACGATTCCGGATCTTCACTGAGACTATGACACACTTAAATCTTAATGATGAGTCAATGCCGAAATTCCACCGTATGGCCGGGGCTGGCACATTTTCTAAAGAGTCAACTCCGGTACCGTATCCTATCCTTGTCGAAACTTATGACAGTACGGCGATTTATCTGCTTTGATGCAATCAAATAAATTGCGTAAAAAATTCAACAAGATTTTTCAACAGTACTGGGAGATACTGGTATCAAGAGATGCGCTGTGCTGATTTTCTCTAAAATTCTTCAGTTTGCTCAAATGATTCGTAAAGCGAATGGTGAATGTCATTGCCTAATGATCTCCACGGGCGGGTTGCTGGGTTGCACTTAGGCCCTACAGCTGATTTAAGAATAAGAGGCAAATCTACTGAGAAATAATGGGGGACAACAAATCAGGTTAGAAAATCTTATATTTTGCTTTTATTTTGTAGAATGATAATTATTCATGATTTGTTTCACTGAGTAGTCCCAAGCTACGTTCAAGGCTTATTGTGGCGTGCAATAGGACTGAAACTTATGTTATAAAAGATCATCACATTGTTTGGCTCCCCTTTTTCACGTTATCAGCCAACCACTTCAGGCTTCATTTACTGAACCAAGTACTGTTGACTTTATGCCTTTCAATCAATGTCTTGCTTGATATTTTGCTCATACAACTTCCCGTTGAGAGATTCAACCCACACGGCCATGATGCGGTCAATTTCCCATAAATACAGCACATTTACTCATCCTGCTGACATTATACAAGTGATAACAGATAAGGAGACCAAGTTAAACAAATAAAAATCCCTTTCTCATACGTATTCCAAGTAAATTGACCGGTCGTGGCCGACTGGTCGAAAGCGGCCATATACTTGACCGAAACCCGATCGACCGGTCCAGCGGTCAGTCGGCAACCGGTTCCACCTCTGGTTTAGGCCGATTATAAGTTATTTCAACAAAATAATTATATTTCGTTGAGAAGGTAAGTAATTTGAGTTTAATTTCATGACTTAGGACAGCACACGTTTGATACGGCGCCAGCACTTGCATCCACACTTGGAATTTCACAACTACGATTTGGTAGGTCCACTCACTATATGATCCAAAATCAGAAGCTTCATAACACAGCAGCTTAGTTGGATCTAATCCTAATTACTACTAGCTGTTCAGCATGTGTCGTGTCGTATTCCTCAGGCATTTGCAATGATTTTAAAGACAAAATATAACAACTAAAACATTCAAAAAAGAAAATAAGATTGTCTGGAAGGTCAAAGGAAAAACTCGGCCTGGTTCCCACTCTAGTGACGCAATTACCTTCACCATCAATGCATCTATAAACCGAATGCTGCATCAAAGTCTTTCGAGTTCAGCAGCTTGGTTTCATTTTTTACTTATTGCTGCAGTCAATAAATAATTGCTGCTTTTGGCATTACATTCTTGTATGTTTTTAAAAACTGATGAGAATTTGCTCTTTGTAGCGTTTTTGTGTATTGGCCATATTGTGCTACTCGTGCACTTAGCTACAGGCCTAAATTGCATTTTATTGTGCTCTGCTACTATTGTCGAAACAATGCATTTTTTGCGATTCATTAAGAAATTATACTAGTCTAGGTACGTGACTAGAAGAGGGGAGGAAAAGTAAAAAGTGCATGTTCAATTATTAACCAATAAGCCATTCAACCATTCATCGAAGAGGAGCATGATGAAAGTGCAGCACGCCCTCTATTGAACGTCTTACACTCTACCAGTTCACAAAGGTACAGTGAATATGTGTGGCGTGGATGAAGTCTCACTTACGAGCAGGCTAAATGTTTAAAGTCAATAGAAACAGCATCTGATGCGTTCATTGAATCTGCTTGGGATATGAACCAAAATTTTATAAATTACATAGTAATTACATGCACATATGCTTAGGCTTCGATATTTCCTGAGCTAATTGTTCTCAAAAGGCGGGACATGCGGTCCAAAAGTGGGTCACAGGCTTTCGAAAGTTGGTCTCGGCTTTTGGATGTGCACTTGATAAATAAGGTAGAACGAATGTCAGTATTTAAAATGAGACGATCATTTGATCAGACAGTGGCGTCGCGTGCTCCCAGACTATAGGCCTTCGCTCCAAAGTGGATTCCTATATTTCTGCAGCAGACCGCATGAACTGCATAAAATAATTAATTTGAGACTATCTTGATTTCAGTGAATTTTCAAACACTTGTACAAGTACATGAACATTCAAATCATGCTGACATCCATGGCTACAGAATGAAATGATGTGAGAAATACATGTATATACCGATATTTAAATGAAAGGTATACACTGTACCCAATGTTGACTTTTCTACATGTGAATTATGATTCACTATGAGTCCTATGTGACAGCCTCATAGGCATGCAATCCTAAGCTGACTGTTGGTCAACGTGACTCTTGTCTTCCCAAGACTTTAAACGTCAAATGACAATGAAAATGTGATGTTGATTTCTCACATGACGCTAGATCGCCTTGGTGAGATGACTATAGAGAACACCCTCGAGGAAGCTCTCACCAACGCAAGACTCTGTTGTGTTTATCATAGCCTCTCATATATCACTTACATGTTTCAAATTTAGGGCTGCTAAAATTTCTTTTGTGCTCCTCCTGATATTCTATCCCTTGAGAGTGGTTTAGTTCATAGAGGTTTAGTTTTTATTTCAATACCATAAACTTCGTGTACGGTGGCTAGAGAGAGTTTTCTGCATAATCCCTCGGACGACTGTCCGGTGTAGAAAATAACCACTGTTGAAATCGCCGCCATAAACATAATATCACAAATATGCCGTGAATCATTATCTCTGACTGAATCACACATCAAATTATGGAACCTCTATCGCTATCTCCTTTCAGCGGCTTCTAACCTTCCGATCCGACATTCAGCCATTGGTGAACGCAGACACGCGACACGACGAATTCAGACACGACGCGTCATCATTTTTCCAAAATTTGGCGAAGCCACCAATAGGGAAAATTTGCGCCTCTGTCTAACTGAATCTAAGAATTTATAAATAGATCTTCTCTTGCATTGCTGCAATATATTTGCTTCTTCGTTTCTATCGGGAGAAGACGATCGAGGCTCCACATATCACACAAACACACAAATCTCTGTGATTTGCTGTGAACACACCCGCAGCGCATTGTGTGATTGCTTTAAGATCCCTGCAGTTAACAACTGAGCACTGGCGCTCGGAACGTATTTGAGAGTAGTGACTTGAAACTGTTAAGTGTGTGTGAAGGTGTAAACGTAAAGATGCTCTCTAAAACAAAAAATTAAAACTATTTGAACCTTTATTTTATGAACGTAAATAATTATTTTTGGGTATGCGGCGAAGGCCTCGCAGGCACGGAGAAGACGCCACTGGATCAGAATAAATTGGACATATACTGATATAATCAAGAAAGCGGTTGGCCATTGAGTGCGTGGCCTGCTTTGACCAGTCATTGGATTTGGACATACCGTACATTAACTGATGAAATGCACCAAGACCAATGCAGTCATTGAGTACATTGAAGCAATCAAACACTGCAGCTCTTGTCTTCACAAATTGAATTTTCACTAATTCGTTTTGAAATGGTATTTCTAAGACAGAACACGCCTATTGATGTGCTACTCGTACTATTCTTTTTTATGAAGTTGTAATTTTCGAACAAAGTTAAGTGATTTGTTTTTAGTTCGCTGTGGCAAAAAGATACAAATAGATTTCATATATTCATACTTTTGTTCGTAATTGTTTCAGCATTCTTCGTGCTGCATGCATTACTTACACCTGAAGGTTGCGAAATACCAAACTTTTCTCGTATAGGTATGTCAAATACATGCTTCATTTTATTATTGCGTTTTCATTTTTCGATCTACAAACATGATAAATTTAGGTCATTTGATTTGTTCATTTTTAATTTTTAAATATGGGTCCTGGAGAAACAATGTTGACTAAAAGATCTGACTTCCTAAAGTCATGACCTAATAAACGTTGAGAAGCACCTTCCTATAAATGATGTAACTAATAACTATTTGCATCAACAGGGTCAAACAAAAATGAGTAAATCCATTGTGTTGTATGCAGAAGGAATCTAGATTATTTTTCAGATTATGTGCATGACCTCAGTCGCCGGATTATTATTTAGAAATAATTGATTCTTTTTGAAATCCCATAGTAGGCTACATGTAAACTTGATGATATGACTATCATAATTTTCAAGCCAAGCTGAGCACCACTTTGTTGTAGCCGAGCCGTATAACCTTTGTTAAAGCATGGCTGAAATTTAACCTGATTGACCAAGAATAGGCCAGATATTGACTAACCATTCATATTAAACCACATACATCCAAGTGACACATATTTAATCACCATCTACAGGCTTACATGTATTTCAAGTTATTCTTCGTCAGATTCAACTTCTGCTTGAAATGAATAATTGTCAGGGTCACAATTCATCGCCTTGTCATCTCTTCACTGCCTTCGGTAATTCCACATCTATGCAATGAAATCATTGTTTTCAGCTTAATATCTAATAATAGAATCTCTGTCATCACGGTTGTTGACGATTTTTTCTACATCTTCGACGAAATCATGCCGGCTTGAATAAAAAGCCACTCTACATGTAGGGATGCTGATGACACTGGTACAGAAAAGATAATTTCGGAGCATGAGCGAAGAAGTGTTAAATTGCTCAATAATAAATAAATTTTGAATGCAGTTTGTGACCTTTATAATGCTGAGTCGCAAGAATACTACGACTAGGTACACCACCAGGCAGTGAACGTCTGCAGCCTCGTATTCATCGTTAAAGGAAACGGCGCATCAAGCAGCTAGATCAGAACATTCAGCAATCACCTAGATCAGGAATGGCCAACCTTTTTTTGGGTGGCGGGCCAAATTACCATTGCAGAAGTCGAGCTGGGACGCATCTAATCTTTCTTTTCAGCACTTTATTGAATGTTAATTATTTATTTCCACCTCTCGAAATAATTCATTAGCAAAAGTAGGCTTATATCTTCGCCTTACATCTAAAAGTGAAGAAAACTATTTGTGATATTTGCATTGTACTATTTGCAAACATTTTCTACATTTGTTATGTTCATACAGGGTGTTTATAAAGTCGCTACCCGATTTCATTTCATTTTTACCACGAAACCGAATATCGAATAGCTAAGTTTGCTAGTCACGTAGCCTATTATGATGGAGACCCAAAGTTTTATGGACAACAGTAATTATTAGACATTTTGCTATTTTTCATGACTTCTGAAGCGTAAATAGTAATGGTATATATTCCCATCTCTATGTTATGAAATTTCATTGTTTATGAGTTTTGAAGTGTCAAAAGTAATGTAATGAGTTAAAGGATTATCAGTTTTACTCCAATTGTTTTGTGCTGAATGAATGAATGAACAATTTAATACAACTAGTGTAGAACACAATCGATCAACATTTAAAATCATAGATATCTGATATTTGAATTACTGTTTCTATTGACTACCTTCAATTGATCGCGGTATCTGTCGAAAACTGTAACACTACGAGTCTGTTAGGCATATTGTCCAGTTTCTTGCTTGCATTATGTTGACAGTTGAAGAGCGCATCAGAATTGTGATACTGATGGCAAAACTAGAGTCCGTTACGTCAGTTGAACGCCATTTGAAGAAAGAAGGGGTAATGAACATTCCTACTCACAAAAGCATGCGATCCATTTTCACTAAGTTTCTGGAAACTGGTTCAGTTTTGGACGCTCCTCATTCCGGCAGACCTTCCATTGAAGAAGAGAAGGTCGAAGAAATCAGCAATCTTTTCGATGAAAATCCTTCCACATCACTTCGACAAGCCGCCGCCATAACACAAACTCCTGTCAGCACCTTACGGAAAACTCTGCGAGAACAGTTGGAAATGAAACCCTTCAACATTTTTTTCTGTCACCAGCTCTTCGCTGACGACAAATCGGCGCGAGTGACTATGTGTAATGAATTTTAACATCACATTGCTACTGATCACAACTTTATAACCAGACTTTACTTTTCCGGCGAGGCAACATTTCATATGTCTGGACGAGTGAATAAACATAATTGTGTGGTATGGGGAACACAGAATCCTCATGCAATTCAAGAAGTTCCCATAAAGTCTCCAGGAATCACAGTGTGGTGTGCAATGTTCTGCAATGAAATCATAGGTCCTTACTTCTTTGAATCGACAGTCACTAAAAAATTTAAATGTCAGTTTAAAAATTAACAGTCACATTTAAATGCCCATGTCACAAAAATGAAATTAAAGATAGACGCATTTCACAAAGCAAAAAGTTATTTCTGTCAATTGCCAATCAAAGGTATCACTGTCTGCATAACTATGTTCCGAAACGTCTCAGAAGTCAATATTCTGTTCCTTTGTGTCGCCAACTTAAAAGGAAAAGAACATTTTTTCCCTGTGTTACTTCTTTCATAAATGTTGGGTTAAGCGCGCAAAGACAATTTTTACATTGAGCACTTTGTTTCGAAAGTTAACTTCCTTCTTTTTCTGTGTATTGCCAGTGTGTATTGTGTACATGCTGTCCATTATGATTTTCATTTTTATACAAATATACGATTACTACTACTTCAAAAACATACAAAGCGATGCTTCAAGACTATTTCATTCCTCAACTAAAGAGGCGAAGAAAGTTTTCAACTATGATTTTCCAGCAAGACGGCGCCCCTCCGCATTGTTCCCTAGAAGTTCGTGCTCTTTTGAACAAGAATTTTCCCGGAAGATGGATCGGTAGGGGTGGCCCATTCCGTTGGGCTCCTCGAAGTCCGGACTTGTCATCTCTGGACTTCTACCTCTGGGGCTTCCTCAAAGATCGCGTGTACGGCAGGAGACCTACCTCTTTGAGACAACTTCGAACCTTCATCGAAGAAGAAGTTGCAGCGATCTCTCGGGACAACTTGTCTTCATCCTTTCAAAATTTTGAACGACGTCTTCAGCTGTGTCTAAGTGAAGAAGGAGGTCATTTTGAGCAGTACCTATAGATTATTTTTATCTTATGATTAGTCTATGTAATAAATGAAGTTTCAAGCATTTGTTTTTTACAGTTGGTTATAAATTAGATAAACAAATTTCATAACATAGAGATGGGAATATATACCACTACTATTTACGCTTCGGAGGTCATGAAAAATAACGAAATGTCTAATAATTACTGTTGTCCATAAAACTTTGGGTGTCCATCATAATACGTGACTAGCAAACTTAGCTATTCGATATTCGGTTTCGTGGTAAAAATGAAATGAAATCGGATAGTGACTTTATAAACACCCGGCACCCGGTATATCATCAAAAATTCAAATTTTCCCTTGCAAATTTTATAAGAAACTTGACTAGATTAAGAAAATAAATATTTGAATGTAAATCCTAAGAATATATAATATACAAGCTCGATCATAGGAAATCTTAAAATCAATTGCCTCCCTGAGATTGATGATCATCAGAGAACACGTCAAGGTCATTTGTGACTTCTGAGTGTTTTCCAAATTATTGTCTATCATTCCTGAAGTGATCAGTTCCAAAAAGCGAGGATACGAAAATGGCAAGTTTAACAATGCCTGGAAATGTCTCTCGAGGAAAATAACTTTTGTAAAAATCCAATACTACATATTTGAAATATTTGTTATGGTGCTTTGGCCGCATCACAGTTAATTTTGAATTTGCTGAGGGGGCCTCGGGTTGACCACCCATGACCTAGATGACAAACACGAATGTGTCACAACAAATTCCTGCTAATTTGACGTTGGTTTACATGCTCGATGCAGCCACTAGGTGAAACACAGTATCACATTGAGTTCACTTGAGGTTTCGTGGTGTTTTGCTTTATTATTTAATTAAATTAACGATTATTTGAGAATACATGTAGGCTTCAATAATGTATTTGATATAATTGCCTCAGCAATTTGGAAATATTCTTTCAAAGAAATCTCAACGGCATCTATGGATATTTCAATAAATTCGATGTTCATCCATGGAGATCTCCATGAATATCCATATCCACAACAAGCCTGTGTCCTATCCGCAATAGAGGAAGTATAGAAGAACTAGCTGCAAATTAGCGCAAATCACGCAAGTGGGACTGAAATATTCAACCCCGTCCAAGTTGATTTCGCCACCTGTTTTGAATGTTAGCGCTTGCTCGTTATGATGCTGTCTGCAAGCTAATCCTGTTTCATGAATGGCATGGAGTCTTTCATGTTTACTTAGAGGAAAAACTATAGTTCGCTTCGTTTTTGTGTTCGGCATTTTTGTCTTAAAGACAATTCTCTTTTCTTGTCTGATATAAAATTTTCAAATGCATGTTCCATTTTGGAATAATTTTGTGATAGGCCTATTATGTTAACAAAATCAGTGACGCTGTCTGATAATTAGCGTTTGTACGCAGCTGATGGGATGTTTAAACATCAACTTGTTTTTGAAATTAAATACAGTTTTCGATTTTGCTCATCAATTATTATTCCATAAAATTTAATTTTTTGCACAGTAAAGTGTGTCTATTTAGGCTATGTAGGCTACACCGACATCCAATTATTAGCGCAATTATGGGATTATGAATAGTGTCAACAAAAAGCGTGAAGAATCCCTTCCAATGCAATGAAAAATTCCCATTAAAGCTGCAACGTCTTGATCCAATTTATTAAATAAAATAGGCCTATTCATTCTGATTTCTCATCCACTCCAGTTTAGAGGCTGTTTTGTCTTTGCTATACAGTGTTCTCAGATCAAAAAGAGCTTCGAAAAACAGTGGATCCTCACTTATAGGTGACATTCCAGTTTTATATCTGGATGTCTTGCACATTATTTCAACGGCCGCCTTCATGAATAAATGAATAATTAACGACTTTATTACAATAATTCATCATACCATGCACGGACGAAATCATGGTGCCAGAGGAAATGCAAGCAGTCTAATGAAATCAAAAGTATTTCGTCTTAGCGATATTGGAACGCCCACAAGATGATGAATTGGAATTTCGCTCTAACAAGGATCTGGGTGAACAGCAATGAAAACACATGTATTTACTTTTTTCATATTCATTCTTCAAGAATTCAAACATTAGAGAATATCATCACAAATCAAAGTGTTTTAAGTTCATTCTAACACCTACCTGTTTTATATTATTTTACCATTTTCTATTAATGTCATTTAATGAATTTATCGATATAGATCGAGAACTCAGATTAGACATGGTGTCATCAAAGGATCTGTGACCTTTTCGTCTTTTAAAAACGATTCTGTAGTTTCCTATGTATTCCCAATCATCCGTTGTAAACTTTCTTTCAATCTTATACTTTTGAGATTCTTCTACTGAAAATGTAAGGCGTTGTAGCAGCACCGTTATGATTAAGAATAATTGCATTTTGACAAACCCCTCTCTGTGAGACTTTTCACTGTCTATACCGAAATTGATCAGATAATTTGAGGGCCAATAACAGCCATTTTCTGGATTGATAAATCTACGGGGATGAAATTCATCTGGAAGTGCCCATATACTCGAGTCATGATGAACAGCATAAATGTTCGGAATGATCACTGCGCCTTTAGGAATAAAATATCCGTTAATCGTGGTGTTCTTTTTTGCTGTCCGAGGGGTATCAAATGGTGCGATGGTTGACATTCGTAGTGTTTCATCTATAACTGCGTTTATGTAGTGACAAGAATTAAGGTCTTCAAATTCTGGATTCCTTTCACGTCCTATTACTTGGTCGATTTCCTTATGAACCTTCCTTCGAACATGCGGGTGAAAGAATAAGAGAAAAAATATCCAACTTAGAAGTAGTGCAGTTGTATCAATACCAGTTGTAAAAAGTTCGGAAATGTTGCAGGCTATTCTATCGTCAGTTGTGGAATATGGTGACAATCGACATTGCGATTGTGAGACGTTGAGAGTGCTCTCGTCCTCAGTCGATGATCTGGTTCTTTGATTAATATTATTGAGTGCTAGCATTAGTTTGAGACATTTCAACTTTTCGATAACAGATGTTATGCATAGCTCTAAAATCTCCCAAATCCTCAAACAAAGGGTAATTAAAATCCAAAGTAAATTTTTCCCATAGTATGGAAATATCATGGGCACAACTGAATCTTTGTTATTCGAAATGACGTATTTGCCAAGGTGCTCCATTCGTACACCACTTTCAGTAATTTCACAATTTCGTAGACGCTTGCAGTTGAAATTGGCCGTAATACTCAGCATACACCTCCGAAACAATAATTCAGGATTATGCGATACTCCTCCACTCGCTTCTAGCTCATCTCTCAACTCTCCCGCGATAAAAACAATGATAGCTTCAATATTTAACCGTCCATGTCTATATTCAGTCATGATGCGCAAGGCAAAATCATTGCGTTCATCTTTCATTGGATTATCACTGGTACTCAGACTTCCTTTCAATGTTACAAATTCCGCATCGAATGACTGTCTTCCCGTCAAAATGCTTGATTTGTCAACGAAGGCTTCTTGTATTGCTTCAAAGGAGTTGAGAAAAACAAATCTTTGCATTCCAATTGGTACCTCGAAAATATCACCGTATTGCTCTCGAAGACGACTAACACTGACACACATTCTTGGCCCTAAGAAAGGGAGATAGCCGAAAAATGGCAGACCTGTTGGTCCAGGCAGCGGTATTCCAATGTCAGATGAGGTTTTATCCAATGACTTAAGAAATAAGAAAATAAAGTTAATGGAAAGTAAAATAATTGCCAAATATGCTTTGTATTGAGGAGAAAGGAAGTTTGAATCTTCATCGTTGTCTTCTGGTACCATCTTATTTTTGACGATATGGCCGTCTGGTTGATGTTGGACTCCTTTCACGTCTACAGATATTTTGGAATCGTATGTCATGGCTATAAAGCTATGTATCATGAACATTTAAATACGATATCTCACAGATATCCACAATTGCAATGCAATTCAGTTGCATCTTGTGACATCTGGTTCATGGACTTCTATACACTAATGTATAGATGTCCATGACCTAAATGATAGTTTTGTATGACTGATCACTGCCCATCATTGTCGAAAACATCAACAATGCACCATGAATTGCTGCATAGAAAATAGAAACCCATAATCATGCTTTCGATCATAGAGATTTACAATGGTCCAATTTTTTTGTGCAAAGTACTGGCGGGCTACTTTTATTTTTCTTTTCTTTTATAGATTTATGCCATTTTCTGGTAATATTTGTGCTGTACAATGCAACTGCCTTAATCTTAACTTCAATTTCAATTGTTAATTGTTGCAAATGATTTACTTAAGGACAAAAAAGTGAAAATTGAAGAGTGCAAAGAAGGCATTTAGGTCTATCCACAACACATATCATGTACGGAATCCTTGTATAATTATACATCCCCATTGCACATGCTGAAGAATTTGCTGTACAATGGAAGTTTTCGAAATACGCAGGCGACAGAAGCATCAGAGATAATTGTGTCGCACTCAGTGGGTCCTATGGCCAACACTTTGATATTTGCTGCAATCTTTGATGTAGTGCTTCTTAAACTACCATCTGACATACGCGATCGTAACCGTGATTTTGTCAGTTCAAAGAAAATTTCTATTTGCAAATGTATCTGCTACTAAGCATGGAGGCAGATTTTCATGCGCTCTCTTTGATTTTGATGTATTTCGATTCGTTTAGTCCTCTATGGAAATCAGTGATTTTCGCCTTTCCAAGTCTGCTGACTTGATTTCAATGAGCTCCAACTGCCAATCGGATGGAGCTTTTTCGAATTTAACAGAAAGAGGACTTCAGATAGTTGAAATTCAAAATCATCTCTGATCTGGAACCGCCTGTCCATTTCCTAATTCAATCGCTTTATGTTATGAGCACAAGCCGGGCACATACACTATCACCATACCTTCAGTACAGTAGGCTAGTAACATATTTTTTTCATGTCAGAAAATGTGTCAAATCTGAGGCCGTTAAATGAGATTCAAAAAAAGCAGGTGCTATTTCAACCTAAATGTTTTGATATGCAGAAAAATCTATTATTCGTTGATTCTTCTCTTGTATCTTCAAATTAAAATTAATAAGATGAGCTAGGATATCTGTAAGAAAGGACAAGTCTGGCAGCCATTTCTCATCACTTAATTCTCGGAATTAATTAATGTTGTGCACTCTTGCTTTAAAACGCTCTGTATGCTCAGTATTTTGAAATATTGCTTCTATAAAGTACCGAGAGCATAATCAGACACAGATGCAATTTGCAAAGCCGACTTAAAGAACATACACTGCTCCACCTTGAAATCAGAGACCAAGAAATCTTCGATCATTCTCTTTACTTTAAAATGAGTATTGTTCAAAATACTTGACCTGTTTCCAAAATATTATTACATCGCATTACATGTGCCATTCATTTATCAATCGACAAGTTTCGTCGACATTATATATGTATATGAGACAATAATTTATTCGACGTCACAATGGGAAGCTTCGACGGCGCTGAAACGTGTGGTTTGGTTGGCCTTTACCTACTAAGCAAGTTGGAAAGAAGATTCGGACGGAACAACATCGGACTATTTCGTGATGATGGACTAGCAATTCTCAACGACGCTTCAGGTCCTGAATCTGACAAAGCAAGGAAGGATATCATCAAAATATTTCAAGAGCACAATTTAAAGATAACCGTTGAAACTAATATCAAAGCAACCGATTTTCTGGACGTCCACCTTGATTTAACAACTGGAAAGTACAGACCATATATCAAACCAAGCAATGCAACTCAATATATCAACACCAAATCAAATCTTCCCCCGGGAATCATTCAACAAGTGCCTTCAATGATAGAAAAAAGATTGTCGTCATTATCCGCTGATAAAAACGAATTTGATAAAGTGAAGCAACATTGCCAAAATGCCCTTAACCAAAGTGGCTACAAATACAAGTTGGAGTTCAAACAACCAGAAAGCAAACAAAGACGGAAGAGAAACATTATTTGGTTTAATCCACCTTTCAACCAAAACGTGAAAACGAATATTGGTCGTAAGTTTTTGGCATTAATAAACAAGCACTTTCCTGCTAATCACAAATACAGAAGCTTATTCAACAGAAACAACATCAAAATTAGTTACAGCTGCATGACAAACATGAGGAATATGACCAAGCAACATTACTCTTAAGTGTTAAATAAATCCAATAATGACCAAAAGAATGAATGCGACAAAAGTCAATGCATTGCAGAAATAAGCAGCAGTGTCCGTTACAAAACAAATGTCTCACAAAGTGTGTGGTATAGACTACAAAGCAACAGTGACAACAGACGATAACAAAAAAATGGCGTACGTTGGACAAACAGAAAATGAATTCAATATAAGATACAGGAACCATAAAACTTCTTTTGTCAATCCAAATCATGAGAACGAAACAGCCTTATCAAAATTCATATGGTTGTTAAATGATAAAAACGAAAATTATGAAATAAAATGGGAGATAATGGATCAAACCACACCATACAAATGTGGAACAAGAAGATGCAACCTCTGCCTTCTTGAAAAATATTACATCCTTACAAGCAAAGAAAATTGTTAAACAAAAAAAGCGAATTGATATCTACTAGCAGACACAGACGGAAATTCCTAGTATCAAGTGTCAAGTAACTTTTTAACGGAACTGTGCCATGAAATATCACGGTCATTTTGTAATTCATATTTTGATATCTTTTTAATTTCTACCTTTACCCTTTTCTACGCTGTAATGATTGTATGAACATGAAACTTTAAGTATACTCGAAGTTGCGAAAATTATCCTTTTCATCATCGATATACATATATATAACACTGTATATATCTGAGTGATGATTTTAGGTGAAAGCCTTTCAATGTCTTTATTCCAGAAAAGCCTCGCTTTCTTTATCGTTTGAATGAGAAATCATCCAATATTATTAAAATTTTTATAGACGAATTCTTGTGATGTTGATGCAAGCAATATACTGATCACTTTTCAATTATTGCTCTCTAAAGTAAACTTAATTCTAATCTGTATTCCAGCTATTTCTAAACCTTCAACTGAAAATCTTAGAAACAGTGAACTACGAGTAGCTCACTTAAGGCTGTGGATACTCATAAAAGGCCGCCGAGAAATGAACTTTAAACGTGATATTGTGCAAATATATAGACCCACAATCAAAACACCAACATATTCATAATTTTAATTAATGACGCGATTGTTGGCATGAACTTGAATAATATCCCGCATTTGGGGGCCCGCGATTTTTTCGACGGGGGCGATTTACAGTTACGGAACTGTTTCATTCATGAAATATTGCAATTTTGCACCTTTTCATTTGTACGCATATGTCATAAAAAGTGCGTGTCTGATTTCTGATGTAATCGGGAATTACAAATTTATATTGTTGCCGATTATATACAGGGTGATTGCGATAGAACGATGAAGTTATTGTATAAAGCTGAAGAGAGCATAATCCCTACCGGGAGAATTGTTGAATAGTTTATTGACAGGAATTCCGCAAATATTCAATGAGACAATCACAAGAGTTCAATGGGACGATGATGTTGTTGATGCAAACATTATAGCTCAGATGGATATAAATGAAGCACATGTGGCCTACTGCATGTAAAATGATGCATCATAACCGATCATTTTTATTAAGGAGACCTTCGGTCATAATTTATTATATTCCTTTGCTGCATAGTCATAACAAACATGCAAATAAATAACATGTCATTTACTATCAGTCCAACAAATTCATGACAAAAATTCAGAAAAGTGTTCGAACTGACAAACCAATAAAAAAACAACGGTTTTCTACTTGAATGACTCCATCCATTGTGGTCCAATAGTAGGCTAAAGCTTATTCGGTGTCGAATCAATGACGAGAAAAAGCGCAAACAAATAAGATGAAGACCTCACATTCTATTCTCCATCGAACGGCGTTCCCACTAGGCATACTAGACAAAGAGCATTAGTCAGTCAGTCGCCTTTGGAAATGTTTCTCGTTGCAAAATTAATTTCTATGTCCGAAAGCTACTCAAATGCCAGCAATGTGATACTTGTGATATTAATTTTGAAAGTGTAAATTTACCAAAGCAAAGAACTGTTTGTTGAACTTTTGTAGTGCGTGATAGCCTACTAGATGTGCTCTTTAACTTAAGTCACACCAAGATTTTGTCAATGTCAGAATGGATTCTTAATTACTTTTAAACCATGAAGAGTTGAAAAATCAGTTAGCGCATTTACACTACACATTGAATGCATTCGGTATTGCATTCTGAAAAACAACATGCATTCACGAATACATTCAGTCCTAAATTCATCACACCAAATAATGCATTCACGAAGGCATTCAGTACACAATGTTGAAATGACTCTGCAAAGCACATGTACTTGTAGATGATTCAATGCTAGTTCGTGATATGACCCACGATGCATCATATAAAGACAATACAATTTCATGGCATTTCTATTATAAAAGCTTGACAATACAGACAAGGCAGGAGAAAAGAAGAAGGAAATTAACCCTCTGGAGACATAGGTACATGAAGTAATATTCAAAGTTCAATTTCAAAGTTGGATTTCTCAGAAACTGTTTGTGAGCCAGTGGGCCTATTGAACTCGATCCACAAAAGAGTCCTACATGCGTCATAGAGATCTCAGACTGCTTTCTATGAAATTTTTTTCAGTTTGGTCTTATATTCAGCAAGACTTTTTCAATCTTAATGCTTCAATCTTAATGTAAATTTTTTCTCCTGTCTTCAGATGTGTCATTAGGCGTTTGACGGCTACGTGCTGCCATGGTCAAAAAGTGGCCTACAACTTTTCACTATGGAAGCATGTCTAAACAATTTAAATCACACGACCTAGGAGCTCCACTCATCACATTCAGGTTGCATAGTAGTAAGTAAAACTCCACTTCTGGACCGCGCAAGATGACCGCCGTCGCTGACGTCCCCCACTCCTGTCCGTCGAGTCGGTCGTGCCGCCATGTTGCTTCGAGTCTGACGTCCCCCCCCTCTGGAACGACAGAGGTTGTGGTCTGTCGTGGTGTGCCGGCCAGGTTGGTCCACGTTCACAAAATTTTCGCTGACGTCCCCCCCCTCGAAAAACGACAGAGTGTGAGACTCGGGTGAGTTGGCCTCGGGTTGACGTGGGCGACCGGCTAGGTTGACGTGGGCGACCGTCTAGGTTGTCGTGGTGGAATGGTGCAACGGACTTTAGATTCGTGATCAGCGTAAAATTCTGCATCGGTATGGTGAATTTGAAAGCAATCGGCGAGAAAAAATGTTTCTTCAAAATTTTGACAGAGTTAGAATGTTGGACGTTTTGGGCTGTAGCGCCAAAACGAGGCATCGGATGGGAAAACGGAGGCCAGATTCGGATTCAGCGTGAAATTCTGCATCGGTATGGTGAATTTGAAAGCAATCGGAGAGAAAAAGTTTCGCTGACGTCCCCCTCTCGGCACCGAACTTCCAACTTTGCTTCTAGTGGACGGATTTTGTCGTGCAATAGCTCGTTTGAAAGCTAAGAGTGAGACAAATTCAGTGAAAGAAACGGCTTGTTCATATCTGCCTTCGTTTAGATGTGAGACGCCATTTAAGAATTTAGGTCGGAGCTCACCTGAAAAAATTCTAAGTGTCAGAGTGACTTTGTATGGACAAAATTTTGAAAATTTTCCAAAGTGTGTCATTTCGACCTGGGACCTTCACCAAAACATTTTTCATCAAATTTCACTGACCCCCCCCCCCGACAGCGATCTTCTAACTTTGGTTCTAGTGGACGGATTTTGTCTTACAGCTACTCGTTTGAAAGAGGAGAAAAAACTGCTCGATGACATTTTTTGTTGCGAGTCAATCGGACCAGCCGTTCAAAAGTTAGAGCTGTTACAAGATTTTAGGTCGGAGCTCACCTGAAAAAATCCTAAGTGTCAGAGTGACTTTGTATGGACAAAATTTTGAGAATTTTCCAAAGTGTGTCATTTCGACCTGGGACCTTCACCAGAACATTTTTCATCAAATTTCACTGACCCCCCCTCGGGACAGCGATCTTCTAACTTTAGTTCTAGTGGACGGATTTTGTCTTACAGCTACTCGTTTGAAAGAGGAGAAAAAACTGCTCGATGACATTTTTTGTTGCGAGTCAATCGGACCAGCCGTTCAAAAGTTAGAGCTGTTACAAGATTTTAGGTCGGAGCTCACCTGAAAAAATTCTAAGTGTCAGAGTGACTTTGTATGGACAAAATTTTGAAAATTTTCCAAAGTGCGGCATTTTGACCTGGGACCTTCACCAAAACCTTTTTCATCAAATTTCTCCGAACGAGGGGGGGAGGTCAGTGAAATTTGATGAAAAGGTTTTGGTAAAGGTCCCAGGTTGAAATTCGGAAGTTTTAAAGTTTTCAAAATTTCCACCACACTGGAGCTCTCACACTTAGGAATTTTTTCACTTGTGGCATGTTACATGGACATGTGTTGACGCACCAACTTCCCGTGGTCATATGGGAATGGTTCAGGTGTCGTGTGATAGAGAATGATGAGACAAATCGTTTGCAACAAACCGCATGTCGCTACGATGAATACTTTCGGAGATAGAGCCATTTTAAGTTTTCTTCCGAGCATATATAAACCCCCGACAACGTAAGTCTCATCACTTCATCGAAAGACGAGGTAAGCGACGGTCGTCGCTCTGAGCTCCCGATATCGGGTGTTTCAAAGGACTCTATCTTTTGAAGTAGGCAAGCTATCTTCTTACTTCAAAGTTTGTGTGATAGAGTTTGATAGTGTCTTTACTACTGATAAAATTTTTTAAAATAGTATGAGTAGTAAAATGCGGAATTTTTAAAAAATTCTTAATTTTCAGTTTTTTCAAAGTTTTAACATGTAGACTAAGGTTTTCAAGTATGCTGAGTTCAAATCTGCTATCAGATTTGAAATTTAACTCAGTCTAAGGCAGCTTTGAGGGGTTAGATCCCAGACACCACTTCGGGGCAGTGACAATGATGTCTTCAGCTGTAAATAGCGGGTATCGGGGAAGATCTCTCACTTCCCTAGTGATCAGTACAAGGCCTTCGGGCTGTCGACTGGATCGAGTGCCACTCACTACACTCAAATCTATCATTCCTCACCAAGTGTTGATATTATGTTGAATGTTGACTAAGTTGAATGTTGAATAAGTGTTGAATGATGACATTATGTTTTAGGCCGCATGCTACATTCAAATCTGCTATCAGATTTGAAATTTAAATCAGTTTAAGGCAGCTTTGAGGGGTTAGATCCCAGATACTGATCACTACCTTTGACTCGGCGTTGCTGTTACCACTTCGGGGCAGTGACAATGATGTCTTCAGCTGTAAATAGCGGGTATCGGGGAAGATCTCTCACTTCCCTAGTGATCAGTACAAGGCCTTCGGGCTGTCGACTGGATCGAGTGCCACTCACTACACTCAAATCTATCATTCCTCACTAAGTGTTGATATTATGTTGAATGTTGACTAAGTTAAATGTCGAATGTTGAATAAGTGTTGAATGATGACATTATGTTTTAGGCCGTATGCTACATTCAAATCTGCTATCAGATTTGAAATTTAACTCAGTCTAAGGCAGCTTTGAGGGGTTAGATCCCAGATACCACTTCGGGGCAGTGACAATGATGTCTTCAGCTGTAAATAGCGGGTATCGGGGAAGATCTCTCACTTCCCTAGTGATCAGTACAAGGCCTTCGGGCTGTCGACGGGATCGAGTGCCACTCACTACACTCAAATCTATCATTCCTCACTAAGTGTTATGCTTTAGGCTGTATACTACATGATTCCAAACTTATACAAATTTCATTATCTTACAGTTAACGATAAAATCGCAGCCATGGTCAATAATGACAAAAATAAGAAATTCCACATTAAAATGTGTATATGCGGCCGAATTAACCGTCGAGACGGTCTCAAGGACCACATCAAGAAGGCAGGGGCCGACCACATGGTTATCCTGAGTAGGGTTGCCTGTGTGAAGTGCAGGGTGCTGTTGGTTGTTGGGCAGGAGGCCGAGTTTTATTTGAGGCATGGTGAGTGTACAGGAGGGTTGGTGACCGATTTGAGATTTGTGGAGTTCATGAATGCTGAGAAGGAGCGAATGTTGGGGAAAGAGGCCAAGAATGTTGTTGAGAATGCTAGTGGGAATGTTGTTGAGAATGCTAGTGGGAATGCTGTGGAGAATGAGGTAGAGAATGCTGTGGCCGGTTTGAAGGCTGACAAGTGGCGGAAGAGAGTGTTTGAGAGTGATGATGAGGATGATGTGGATTTGGATAGGGAGCGAGTGAGGAAGCGTGTGAGGAAGTTGAGCTCTTCGTCGTCAGAGGTATCCGATATTGTCATTACCGACCCCCCGCAGAGCTCATCTTCCCCAATAGTGAAGGGTGGTGGGGTACGGAAGCAGTCGGCGCGGTGGGATGAGGACATGGAAAAGAAGCATGTGTCGCAGCAAGCGGCACATGCTTTGTTGGTTGATCGGTACGAAAGTTTGAAGAAGGTGAATGAGAGAACGTTGAGTGAGTTGAGTGAGCTGAAAATGAAGGAGGTGAAATGTAAGGAGGTGGCAGATGAGAATATCCGTATGAGGCGTGTTGTGAAAGAGTTGAAGGAGAATGTGCGAGTGTTGGAAGACAAGAATGATGAGCGAGAGAAGAGGACGAGTGCTGCAGAGAGGAGAATGGGAGAGGCAGAGTCGAAGTATGAGGAGTTGATGAAGGAGATGAGTGTATTGAGAGCGAGGAATGCTGAGTTGGAGAGGAGTGTGAGTAGGCAGGGTGATGAGAGAGAGTCGTTTGCGAAGTTGGAGCGCATGAGGAATGAGTGGAATCGTGTGAATGAGGACAGAATGTTTGAGTTCCACATCCCTATTCGGGATAACCATCTGGACGGTCAAGTCCTCGTCAACCAAAGCCTGGACGAGAGTATAATCTGCTATAATGGTCATCCGACTAAGAAGTGCTTACATGCCACACTCAGAATGCGCGGCCATTTACAAAAGTTTTCAGTCAGGAAGCCCGCGAGACTGCCTAAGGATGACTAACTTGGTAAGTGAAAAGCAAATAAGATAGTATATCCTATTCTAATACATATCATTTTCATTGCAGATCTTTTCCCTGCCTTCATCACCCCATCACGACACTCCCGAGAACGAACCATCGGCTCTCTTAAGGGCCACCATGGGGCAAGACATGATAGAACCTCCACGCGGTTTGCCCTGGGCAGTCTTCGGACTGGCGAATACTATCATTAAGTTGAATCTGCTATCAGTCAACTTGAACGTTGCGTCGCGTTAGAGGGTAAAAACCACTGCCTCTCATTTCATTTCATTTCAATCATGCAGACGCCTAACAGTCAAGTCAGCTCTCCTCGCGGACCGCAGTTAAGGCCGCGAAATTTATTTGAGGAATTTGTCAGACTAGAGGAGCAAGACAGAGTCCACAATAATCTTGCTCGGATTGGCAATCCGATGACAGCAACTGTTGTCAATCCAACGGAATGGCGCTACATTCCACTTTTCAGCCACGTGCCAATTAGCGTGGAAGCCGACACTGCTACCAAAGAGAGAGTCAAAGACTCTCTCAGCAGAATTGGTAGGCTGTAAGATGACGTTACTCCCGAGAACGAACCACCGGCTCTCTTAAGGGCCACCATGGGGCAAGATTTGATAGAACCTCCTCGCGGTTTGCCCTGGGCAGTCTTCAGACTGGCGAATACTATCATTAAGTTGAATCTGCTATCAGTCAACTTGAACGTTATGCAGTCGATTGCTATCCCTGAAGCATTCTGATTCGCTGTTGAGCAATTCATTGTTGAAAACCCTATATAAGCCAGAAGATTGTAGCGCTTCTCATTCAATTTTAAGTCACGATGGAAGCAACATCTGCTAGCACCATTCCCGTCTTCATCGATGAAGACAACGCCATTCCCGACTTCATCATACTCGACGAGTGGGATGAAGAGGATGTGAAGAAGGGGAAGATTAAGAAGATCATTTGGACGGATGAGGTATGGACTCCGAATACCACCCGCATCCGAAAGGTGCCAGATGCACCAGCACGACCTAGGCGGTATAGGGTCTATGAGAACCTAACCGTCATACCCATTGACTATTCCAGCCAATAGTCAACTTAATTGACACCGAGAACGAACCATCGGCTCTCTTAAGGGCCACCATGGGGCAAGACATGATAGAACCTCCACGCGGTTTGCCCTGGGCAGTCTTCGGACTGGCGAATACTATCATTAAGTTGAATCTGCTATCAGTCAACTTGAACGTTGCAAATGAAGTTCGGTGTAATACTTCCTTTCGACGGGCGTTCCTGTAAAGGGCGGCGGTGAAACCCGTAGCTATGTATACCGCAAGGGACATTCGGCAATGGTCAATCTTGTTTCACCTCTCTGCGTCATGTTTGCAAGTGATTGCCTCTGTCTCAACGTAGCATGCATTCGCGCCAGGGCGACATTTAGCCAACTGTCGAAGGTTGCCTAAAACTTTCCATTGCATACGTTATGAGAACCATGAGTTCTACCTGTCTCTATCAATGAGACGAATTGATGAATGGAATGAAATGGGAGGACACTCACGCGCCACACGCAACATAACACACTTCTCTCTTCCGTAGTCTAACAAGCTCTTTACACATGGATCGCAGTCGATTGCTATCCCTGTATCAGAAGTGTAAGCTATCTTAATTTTATTTGACACTATTTCACCTACCATCATCGCCCATATGAAATGTTTTAAGATTTACAAGTTAGACTAAGCGTGCTACTATTTCCAAATGAAAAAGTATACATGGTTAAATCATCCACTTAAGCCCATCCGTAGTCTAACAAGCTCTTTACACATGGCTCGCAGTCGATTGCTATCCCTGTATCAGAAGTGTAAGCTATCTTAATTTTATTTGACACTATTTCATCGACCATCATCGCCCATATGAAATGTTTTAAGATTTACAAGTTAGACTAAGCGTTCTACTATTTGTAAATGAAAGATATGGTTTCAACCGTTTACAGATCAAAAATAAAGTTTTATCAGTGTGTACGCTAGAAATAAAGTTTTAGCTGTTTGTATGTTAAAAAGAAAGTTTCATCAGTTAACAAGTTAAAAATAAAGTTTCACCAGTGTACAAGTTAGAAACAAAGCTTCAACAGTGTGTACGTTAGAAATAAAGTTTTATCTGTTTGTATGATAGAAACAAAATAAAGTTTCAACAGTTTACAAGATAAAAATAAAGTTTCACCAGTTTACAAGTTAAAAATAAAGTTTCACCAGTTTACAAGTTAAAAAATAAAGTTTCAATAGTGTGTATGTTAGAAATAAAGGTATAACTGTTTGTAAAATAAGATCGCAAGATTTACTAGTTAGACTAAGTGTAAATTAAAAATAAAATTATAACTGTTCACGAGTTAAAGCGTTGATGCAACGATGAACAATTAATAAGCTGAAAAGTTTTAGATTCACTTTAACATTACCATATGTTTACAGATAGAAATGTATCACAGCAAAGCTACTTCATGAGTTAGTTTGCCAGGAGTGTATCATCTCAAACTTACTTTTACTCCGTCGTTGAAATTTCATGACGACTTTTTGCTAGAATACAATAGAGCTTTAGTCGAGAGGGTGAAAGGAGACGATGAGCGCTAGCGGGCGAATGAAGCATCGGTGAGAGTGGGAATCAACTTGATGCTATTCTCCGATGAGGATCATCATCCAATGAGAATCAAGCATTTCTATATAAATAGCGAGCCTTCCACAGTGAGAATCATTCCATCGTTGAATCACACGAGTGACGGACGCACATTTTCTCTCTCTCTCTCTCTCTAGTTCCCTATTCTATTATCCAACTAAAATGGTAAGTCGCTACTTTCCTCCCTCTCCTCCCTTGAACGTAAACTTAATACAATCTTTTTCATTTTCAGGCATCTACTCCATCTGCTGCACTAGTAGGACAAAATGGCGGTCAAACGTTACAAGGTCCGCTACGATCAGATCGTCTACAACTGAGGCCAGTGGAAGAAACAACCAAGGTACATAATCCTACACCGCTACAGCGTAAATTTAAACAAGTCTTGCGTTATGACGATCATAGCGTAGTACTCCAATCGGGAATGCTCCCTTCCACGGATGTCAAGATAATGCACAATCAGTATGGGGACTACATACTGATCCCCGTGAGTCCGCACATTCGCCACCAACTTGATATTATTGAGGAGTACGTGACATTAAATATCGACATTCCTACTCCTCTTGCTCAAGAGTGGAAGGCGAGAGATGACAAGGATACTCCCTATAGAAAGATTTGGGATGGTAATCACATTTGCCTACCGGTATCACATTGGTGCACTTACTATAAGAAGGAGGGAGATCAATCAATACCCATCAGATGTGATGAGCTCGGAGAAGGTACTTGGGATATCCTTTTCAAAGTGGATGGGCTATATTATGGTCGACACAAGGGTAATAAAATAGCCTCTCTCTCCATGCATATGGAATCCATCCTATATATTCCAAAACCACCCAACGTGGACGACATAATTGATCAAATCCTTAACAGCAGTGGTACGAAGCTCAAGTCGGAGAAGAATGCTGCCTCAAAACGCAAACCAAAGAAGGAGATTTCTAGTCCTTTCCTAACTCTACCCTATGACAATTCGCTTATGTGCTTTGAGTGTCGTAGACGTGGTCTTATTACATACATTTTACTTCTTCGTTGCCATCATATCATTTGTGTATTTTGTCGTGAAAAGCATCGATGTAATTCTTCATTTTGTAATATGTTATAGAACGTTTCCTTAGATGTGTAATTTCCGTTTTAGGCTTCCATCATCATTTTTATGGATTGTGAGGGTGAACCTGTGCAGGAGCTCAGTGCTATTGCTATGAACAATTGGACATATCAGATTGTTAGTGTCTATCATCAACATGCCAACTGTGATCCCAATGTTGATCAATGGGCGAGAAAACACATTCATGGACTTAATCTGAAATATTTGCAAGACTATGGCTTTTCTTGTGAGACTGCTCTTCTTATTGACTTTAAAACGATGGTTATCTGCTTTCAATGTTATACGCATCTTTTGTAATAATCCTGGTAAGGAGAGGAAAGTATTTCCCAATCTAGTCATTAATGATATTTTGCTCCCACCTTGGGATAGTAGAATGAATCAACACTATCATGAAGTCACAAAGCGTTTTAAGGATTTGTGTGTTCCTATTTTGTCTGTTCGTTGTAGTAGCTACGTTCATAACCAATGCTTCTTTCCTCCTTACCTCAACACTGCCAAAGTCCTGTATGGTTATCATTGCTCGCTATATGACAGTTACCAGCTGTATCTATTTTATCTGTTTCAAACCATTGATTTGTAATGCATGCTTGTTACAGTTATACAATAAATGTGATTATGCGAAGAGTTGTTGTTATCATGCAACGGATGGGTTAGATGAAGGGTGATCATATCTTTTTCAAATGACTGTGGAACATTGATTTCCATGATGAAGATTTAAACAGTTAGATTCGATGACGAATAAGATTTACTAGTTTGAAAGTTAGACTAAGCGTTCTATGTTTTGTAAATGAAAGATATAGTTTCAACAGTTTGTCGATTAAAAATAAAGTTTCAACAGTGTGTACGTTAGAAATAAAGTTTTATCTGTTTGTAAAATGAGATTGTAGGATTTACTAGTTTGCAAGTTAGACTAAGCGTTCTACTATTTGTAAATGAAAGATATAGTTTCAACAGTTTACAGATTACAAAATAAAGTTTCAATAGTGTTTATGTTAAAAATAAAGCTTAAGCTGTTTGTGTGTTAGAAATAGAATAAAGTTTCAACAGTTTGTCGATTAAAAATAAAGTTTCAACAGTGTGTACGTTTGAAATAAAGTTTTATCTGTTTGTAAAATGAGATTGTAGGATTTACTAGTTTGCAAGTTAGACTAAGCGTTCTATGTTTTGTAAATGAAAGATATAGTTTCAACAGTTTACAGATTACAAAATAAAGTTTCAACTGTGTGTACGTTAGAAATAAAGTTTTATCTGTTTGTAAACTGAGATTGTAGGATTTACTAGTTTGCAAGTTAGACTAAGCGTTCTACTATTTGTAAATGAAAGATATAGTTTCAACAGTTTACAGATTACAAAATAAAGTTTCAATAGTGTTTATGTTAAAAATAAAGTTTAAGCTGTTTGTGTGTTAGAAATAGAATAAAGTTTCATTGTTTGTCGATTAAAAATAAAGTTTCAACAGTGTGTACGTTAGAAATAAAGTATTATCTGTTTGTAAAATGAGATTGTAGGATTTACTAGTTTGCAAGTTAGACTAAGCGTTCTACTATTTGTAAATGAAAGATATAGTTTCAACAGTTTACAGATTACAAAATAAAGTTTCAACAGTGTATACGTTAGAAATAAAGTTTTAGTCGTTTGTGCGTTAGAAATAAAATAAAGTTTCAACCGTTTACAAGTTAAAAATGAAATTTCAATAGTGTGTATGTTAAGAATAAAGTTTTATCTGTTTATATGTTAGAAATAAAATGAAGTTTCACCAGTTTACAAGTTAAGAATAAATTTTATCTGCTTGTATGTTAGAAATGAAATAAAGTTTCACCAGTTTACAAGTTAAAAATAAAGTTTCAATAGTCTGTACGCTAGAAATAAAGTTTCAATAGTGTGTATGTTAAGAATAGAGTTTTATCTGTTTGTATGTTAGAAATAAAACAAAGTTTCAACCGTTTACAAGTTAAAAATAAAGTTTTAATAGTTAACACGTTAAAAATAAAGTTTCAATAGTGTGTATGTTAAGAATGAAGTTCTATCTGTTTGTATGTTAGAAATAAAATGAAGTTTCATCAGTTTACAAGTTAAGAATAAAGTTTTATCTGTTTGTATGTTACAAATAAAACAAAGTTTCAACCGTTAACAAGTTAAAAATAAAGTTTCAATAGTTTGCAAGTTAAAACTAATGTTTCAATAGTGCGTATGTTAAGAATAAGGTTTTATCTGTTTGTATGTTAGAAATAAAATGAAGCTTCACCAGTTTACAAGTTAAGAAAAAAGTTTTATCAGCTTGTATGTTAGAAATAAATGAAAGTAAGAACTTCATCGTATGAGTGTTCAAAGCATGTTTTGTAAATCAAATGTGTGTAGTCCTGACATGATAGACTCGCGTTTGAAATAAAGTTTCAGCCGTTTACAAGTTAAAAATAGAGTTTCAACAGTGTGTACGTTAGAAATAAATGACAGTAAGAACTTCATCGTATAAGTATTCAAAGCATGTTTTGTAAATCAAATGTGTGTAGTCCTGACATGATAGAATCAAATGAACTTGACAAACGCGTTTGTCAAGCTTGATTCTATTTTTGATTCATTTTTAACTTGTAAACGGTTGAAACTTTATTTTATTTCTAACGCACAAACGACTAAAACTTTATTTCTAACGTATACACTGTTGAAACTTTATTTTGTAATCTGTAAACTGTTGAAACTATATCTTTCATTTACAAATAGTAGAACGCTTAGTCTAACTTGCAAACTAGTAAATCCTACAATCTCATTTTACAAACAGATAAAACTTTATTTCTAACGTACACACTGTTGAAACTTTATTTTTAATCGACAAACTGTTGAAACTATATCTTTCATTTACAAAACATAGAACGCTTAGTCTAACTTTCAAACTAGTAAATCTTATTCGTCATCGAATCTAACTGTTTAAATCTTCATCATGGAAATCAATGTTCCACAGTCATTTGAAAAAGATATGATCACCCTTCATCTAACCCATCCGTTGCATGATAACAACAACTCTTCGCATAATCACATTTATTGTATAACTGTAACAAGCATGCATTACAAATCAATGGTTTGAAACAGATAAAATAGATACAGCTGGTAACTGTCATATAGCGAGCAATGATAACCATACAGGACTTTGGCAGTGTTGAGGTAAGGAGGAAAGAAGCATTGGTTATGAACGTAGCTACTACAACGAACAGACAAAATAGGAACACACAAATCCTTAAAACGCTTTGTGACTTCATGATAGTGTTGATTCATTCTACTATCCCAAGGTGGGAGCAAAATATCATTAATGACTAGATTGGGAAATACTTTCCTCTCCTTACCAGGATTATTACAAAAGATGCGTATAACATTGAAAGCAGATAACCATCGTTTAAAGTCAATAAGAAGAGCAGTCTCACAAGAAAAGCCATAGTCTTGCAAATATTTCAGATTAAGTCCATGAATGTGTTTTCTCGCCCATTGATCAACATTGGGATCACAGTTGGCATGTTGATGATAGACACTAACAATCTGATATGTCCAATTGTTCATAGCAATAGCACTGAGCTCCTGCACAGGTTCACCCTCACAATCCATAAAAATGATGATAGAAGCCTAAAACGGAAATTACACATCTAAGGAAACGTTCTATAACATATTACAAAATGAAGAATTACATTGATGCTTTTCACGACAAAATACACAAATGATATGATGGCAACGAAGAAGTAAAATGTATGTAATAAGACCACGTCTACGACACTCAAAGCACATAAGCGAATTGTCATAGGGTAGAGTTAGGAAAGGACTAGAAATCTCCTTCTTTGGTTTGCGTTTTGAGGCAGCATTCTTCTCCGACTTGAGCTTCGTACCACTGCTGTTAAGGATTTGATCAATTATGTCGTCCACGTTGGGTGGTTTTGGAATATATAGGATGGATTCCATATGCATGGAGAGAGAGGCTATTTTATTACCCTTGTGTCGACCATAATATAGCCCATCCACTTTGAAAAGGATATCCCAAGTACCTTCTCCGAGCTCATCACATCTGATGGGTATTGATTGATCTCCCTCCTTCTTATAGTAAGTGCACCAATGTGATACCGGTAGGCAAATGTGATTACCATCCCAAATCTTTCTATAGGGAGTATCCTTGTCATCTCTCGCCTTCCACTCTTGAGCAAGAGGAGTAGGAATGTCGATATTTAATGTCACGTACTCCTCAATAATATCAAGTTGGTGGCGAATGTGCGGACTCACGGGGATCAGTATGTAGTCCCCATACTGATTGTGCATTATCTTGACATCCGTGGAAGGGAGCATTCCCGATTGGAGTACTACGCTATGATCGTCATAACGCAAGACTTGTTTAAATTTACGCTGTAGCGGTGTAGGATTATGTACCTTGGTTGTTTCTTCCACTGGCCTCAGTTGTAGATGATCTGATCGTAGCGGACCTTGTAACGTTTGACCGCCATTTTGTCCTACTAGTGCAGCAGATGGAGTAGATGCCTGAAAATGAAAAAGATTGTATTAAGTTTACGTTCAAGGGAGGAGAGGGAGGAAAGTAGCGACTTACCATTTTAGTTGGATAATAGAATAGGGAACTAGAGAGAGAGAGAGAGAGAGAGAGAGAGAGAAAATGTGCGTCCGTCACTCGTGTGATTCAACGATGGAATGATTCTCACTGTGGAAGGCTCGCTATTTATATAGAAATGCTTGATTCTCATTGGATGATGATCCTCATCGGAGAATAGCATCAAGTTGATTCCCACTCTCACCGATGCTTCATTCGCCCGCTAGCGCTCATCGTCTCCTTTCACCCTCTCGACTAAAGCTCTATTGTATTCTAGCAAAAAGTCGTCATGAAATTTCAACGACGGAGTAAAAGTAAGTTTGAGATGATACACTCCTGGCAAACTAACTCATGAAGTAGCTTTGCTGTGATACATTTCTATCTGTAAACATATGGTAATGTTAAAGTGAATCTAAAACTTTTCAGCTTATTAATTGTTCATCGTTGCATCAACGCTTTAACTCGTGAACAGTTATAATTTTATTTTTAATTTACACTTAGTCTAACTAGTAAATCTTGCGATCTTATTTTACAAACAGTTATACCTTTATTTCTAACATACACACTATTGAAACTTTATTTTTTAACTTGTAAACTGGTGAAACTTTATTTTTAACTTGTAAACTGGTGAAACTTTATTTTTATCTTGTAAACTGTTGAAACTTTATTTTGTTTCTATCATACAAACAGATAAAACTTTATTTCTAACGTACACACTGTTGAAGCTTTGTTTCTAACTTGTACACTGGTGAAACTTTATTTTTAACTTGTTAACTGATGAAACTTTCTTTTTAACATACAAACAGCTAAAACTTTATTTCTAGCGTACACACTGATAAAACTTTATTTTTGATCTGTAAACGGTTGAAACCATATCTTTCATTTACAAATAGTAGAACGCTTAGTCTAACTTGTAAATCTTAAAACATTTCATATGGGCGATGATGGTCGATGAAATAGTGTCAAATAAAATTAAGATAGCTTACACTTCTGATACAGGGATAGCAATCGACTGCGAGCCATGTGTAAAGAGCTTGTTAGACTACGGATGGGCTTAAGTGGATGATTTAACCATGTATACTTTTTCATTTGGAAATAGTAGCACGCTTAGTCTAACTTGTAAATCTTAAAACATTTCATATGGGCGATGATGGTAGGTGAAATAGTGTCAAATAAAATTAAGATAGCTTACACTTCTGATACAGGGATAGCAATCGACTGCGATCCATGTGTAAAGAGCTTGTTAGACTACGGAAGAGAGAAGTGTGTTATGTTGCGTGTGGCGCGTGAGTGTCCTCCCATTTCATTCCATTCATCAATTCGTCTCATTGATAGAGACAGGTAGAACTCATGGTTCTCATAACGTATGCAATGGAAAGTTTTAGGCAACCTTCGACAGTTGGCTAAATGTCGCCCTGGCGCGAATGCATGCTACGTTGAGGCAGAGGCAATCACTTGCAAACATGACGCAGAGAGGTGAAACAAGATTGACCATTGCCGAATGTCCCTTGCGGTATACATAGCTACGGGTTTCACCGCCGCCCTTTACAGGAACGCCCGTCGAAAGGAAGTATTACACCGAACTTCATTTGCAACGTTCAAGTTGACTGATAGCAGATTCAACTTAATGATAGTATTCGCCAGTCCGAAGACTGCCCAGGGCAAACCGCGTGGAGGTTCTATCATGTCTTGCCCCATGGTGGCCCTTAAGAGAGCCGATGGTTCGTTCTCGGTGTCAATTAAGTTGACTATTGGCTGGAATAGTCAATGGGTATGACGGTTAGGTTCTCATAGACCCTATACCGCCTAGGTCGTGCTGGTGCATCTGGCACCTTTCGGATGCGGGTGGTATTCGGAGTCCATACCTCATCCGTCCAAATGATCTTCTTAATCTTCCCCTTCTTCTCATCCTCTTCATCCCACTCGTCGAGTATGATGAAGTCGGGAATGGCGTTGTCTTCATCGATGAAGACGGGAATGGTGCTAGCAGACGTTGCTTCCATCGTGACTTAAAATTGAATGAAAAGCGCTACAATCTTCTGGCTTATATAGGGTTTTCAACAATGAATTGCTCAACAGCGAATCAGAATGCTTCAGGGATAGCAATCGACTGCATAACGTTCAAGTTGACTGATAGCAGATTCAACTTAATGATAGTATTCGCCAGTCTGAAGACTGCCCAGGGCAAACCGCGAGGAGGTTCTATCAAATCTTGCCCCATGGTGGCCCTTAAGAGAGCCGGTGGTTCGTTCTCGGGAGTAACGTCATCTTACAGCCTACCAATTCTGCTGAGAGAGTCTTTGACTCTCTCTTTGGTAGCAGTGTCGGCTTCCACGCTAATTGGCACGTGGCTGAAAAGTGGAATGTAGCGCCATTCCGTTGGATTGACAACAGTTGCTGTCATCGGATTGCCAATCCGAGCAAGATTATTGTGGACTCTGTCTTGCTCCTCTAGTCTGACAAATTCCTCAAATAAATTTCGCGGCCTTAACTGCGGTCCGCGAGGAGAGCTGACTTGACTGTTAGGCGTCTGCATGATTGAAATGAAATGAAATGAGAGGCAGTGGATTATTACTGCCTGGTTTTTTACCAGTTCAGTTTTTTACCATTCAGTGGTTTTTACCCTCTAACGCGACGCAACGTTCAAGTTGACTGATAGCAGATTCAACTTAATGATAGTATTCGCCAGTCCGAAGACTGCCCAGGGCAAACCGCGTGGAGGTTCTATCATGTCTTGCCCCATGGTGGCCCTTAAGAGAGCCGATGGTTCGTTCTCGGGAGTGTCGTGATGGGGTGATGAAGGCAGGGAAAAGATCTGCAATGAAAATGATATGTATTAGAATAGGATATACTATCTTATTTGCTTTTCACTTACCAAGTTAGTCATCCTTAGGCAGTCTCGCGGGCTTCCTGACTGAAAACTTTTGTAAATGGCCGCGCATTCTGAGTGTGGCATGTAAGCACTTCTTAGTCGGATGACCATTATAGCAGATTATACTCTCGTCCAGGCTTTGGTTGACGAGGACTTGACCGTCCAGATGGTTATCCCGAATAGGGATGTGGAACTCAAACATTCTGTCCTCATTCACACGATTCCACTCATTCCTCATGCGCTCCAACTTCGCAAACGACTCTCTCTCATCACCCTGCCTACTCACACTCCTCTCCAACTCAGCATTCCTCGCTCTCAATACACTCATCTCCTTCATCAACTCCTCATACTTCGACTCTGCCTCTCCCATTCTCCTCTCTGCAGCACTCGTCCTCTTCTCTCGCTCATCATTCTTGTCTTCCAACACTCGCACATTCTCCTTCAACTCTTTCACAACACGCCTCATACGGATATTCTCATCTGCCACCTCCTTACATTTCACCTCCTTCATTTTCAGCTCACTCAACTCACTCAACGTTCTCTCATTCACCTTCTTCAAACTTTCGTACCGATCAACCAACAAAGCATGTGCCGCTTGCTGCGACACATGCTTCTTTTCCATGTCCTCATCCCACCGCGCCGACTGCTTCCGTACCCCACCACCCTTCACTATTGGGGAAGATGAGCTCTTCGGGGGGTCGCTAATAACAATATTGGATACCTCCGATGACGAAGAGCTCAACTTCCTCACACACTTCCTCACTCGCTCCCTATCCAAATCCACATCATCCTCATCATCGCTCTCAAACACTCTCTTCCGCCACTTGTCAGCCTTCAAACCGGCCACAGCATTCTCTACCTCATTCTCCACAGCATTCCCACTAGCATTCTCAACAACATTCCCACTAGCATTCTCAACAACATTCTTGGCCTCTTTCCCCAACATTCGCTCCTTCTCAGCATTCATGAACTCCACAAATCTCAAATCGGTCACCAACCCTCCTGTACACTCACCATGCCTCAAATAAAACTCGGCCTCCTGCCCAACAACCAACAGCACCCTGCACTTCACACAGGCAACCCTACTCAGGATAACCATGTGGTCGGCCCCTGCCTTCTTGATGTGGTCCTTGAGACCGTCTCGACGGTTAATTCGGCCGCATATACACATTTTAATGTGGAATTTCTTATTTTTGTCATTATTGACCATGGCTGCGATTTTATCGTTAACTGTAAGATAATGAAATTTGTATAAGTTTGGAATCATGTAGTATACAGCCTAAAGCATAACACTTAGTGAGGAATGATAGATTTGAGTGTAGTGAGTGGCACTCGATCCCGTCGACAGCCCGAAGGCCTTGTACTGATCACTAGGGAAGTGAGAGATCTTCCCCGATACCCGCTATTTACAGCTGAAGACATCATTGTCACTGCCCCGAAGTGGTAACAGCAACGCCGAGTCAAAGGTAGTGATCAGTATCTGGGATCTAACCCCTCAAAGCTGCCTTAAACTGATTTAAATTTCAAATCTGATAGCAGATTTGAATGTAGCATGCGGCCTAAAACATAATGTCATCATTCAACACTTATTCAACATTCAACATTCAACATAATATCAACACTTGGTGAGGAATGATAGATTTGAGTGTAGTGAGTGGCACTCGATCCAGTCGACAGCCCGAAGGCCTTGTACTGATCACTAGGGAAGTGAGAGATCTTTCCCGATACCCGCTATTTACAGCTGAAGACATCATTGTCACTGCCCCGAAGTGGTAACAGCAACGCCGAGTCAAAGGTAGTGATCAGTAGCTGGGATCTAACCCCTCAAAGCTGCCTTAGACTGAGTTAAATTTCAAATCTGATAGCAGATTTGAACTTAGCATACTTGAAAACCTTAGTCTACATGTTAAAACTTTGAAAAAACTGAAAATTAAGAATTTTTTAAAAATTCCGCATTTTACTACTCATACTACTTTAAAAAATTTTATCAGTAGTAAAGACACTATCAAACTCTATCACACAAACTTTGAAGTAAGAAGATAGCTTGCCTACTTCAAAAGATAGAGTCCTTTGAAACACCCGATATCGGGAGCTCAGAGCGACGACCGTCGCTTACCTCGTCTTTCGATGAAGTGATGAGACTTACGTTGTCGGGGGTTTATATATGCTCGGAAGAAAACTTAAAATGGCTCTATCTCCGAAAGTATTCATCGTAGCGACATGCGGTTTGTTGCAAACGATTCGTCTCATCATTTTCTATCATATGACACCTGAACCATTCCCATATGACCACGGGAAGTTGGTGCGTCAACACATGTCCTTGTAACATGCCACAAGTGAAAAAATTCCTAAGTGTGAGAGCTCCAGTGTGGTGAAAACTTTGAAAACTTTAAAACTTCCGAATTTCGACCTGGGACCTTCACCAAAACATTTTTCATCTAATTTCACTGACCTCCCCCCTCGTTCGGAGAAATTTGATGAAAAATGTTTTGGTGAAGGTCCCAGGTCAAAATGCCGCACTTTGGAAAATTTTCAAAATTTTGTCCATACAAAGTCACTCTGACACTTAGAATTTTTTCAGGTGAGCTCCGACCTAAATTCTTAAATGGCGTCTCACATCTAAACGAAGGCAGATATGAACAAGCCGTTTCTTTCACTGAATTTGTCTCACTCTTAGCTTTCAAACGAGCTATTGCACGACAAAATCCGTCCACTAGAAGCAAAGTTGGAAGTTCGGTGCCGAGAGGGGGACGTCAGCGAAACTTTTTCTCTCCGATTGCTTTCAAATTCACCATACCGATGCAGAATTTCACGCTGAATCCGAATCTGGCCTCCGTTTTCCCATCCGATGCCTCGTTTTGGCGCTACAGCCTAAAACGTCCAACATTCTAACTCTGTCAAAATTTTGAAGAAACATTTTTTCTCGCCGATTGCTTTCAAATTCACCATACCGATGCAGAATTTTACGCTGATCACGAATCTAAAGTCCGTTGCACCATTCCACCACGACAACCTAGACGGTCGCCCACGTCAACCTAGACGGCCGCCCACGTCAACCTAGCCGGTCGCCCACGTCAACCCGAGGCCAACTCACCCGAGTCTCACACTCTGTCGTTTTTCGAGGGGGGGGACGTCAGCGAAAATTTTGTGAACGTGGCACACCACGACAGACCACAACCTCTGTCGTTCCAGAGGGGGGGGACGTCAGACTCGAAGCCACACGGCGGCACACCACGACCGACTCGACGGAAAGGAGGGGGGACGTCAGCGACGGCGGCCATCTTGCGCGGTCCAGAAGTGGAGTTTTACTTACTACTTTGCATCAGTCAAGCGCAATGAGTAAAAAAGTCAGTTTTCCAAATTTTCATAAAATCGTGCGTAATGCCCATTGAAAGACACTTTTATAGCCTCTGACCCTGTAAAAGCTAGTATCATATTCATGCAATCATGCTGTGTTGGACTTGTGAATACATGTTATCCACTGTGGTGTTATCTGACTTCGACCAACGCATCGAAGTAAATATAACACAAAATAATTTCACAGAGCACCTCGCCTTCGTCTTGGTCACTCATGATAATATTGGCTACTATTTTTTTAAATGTAGTTTATATAGGCTTGCAATAATATTACTTGTCCTTTACTTCGGTCGAAGAATCAACGGATATCAACCACGGATAAAAATTCTGCTCGCATTCTTCACATCCTTATTGATGTCACTATCATTCCGCCTCTCAGCAGTCATGTCAAAACAATGTCACATTCATCTTCACCGTCTCTATTTCTCTCTCTAATAGGCCTACGTAATAGCAACTGCATTGTCCCGTTTACAGAAACGCATTCGACCCCATCGCATACCCCAATCAATTGCAGCTCAAAAATCCAAATTCTGGCGTTGTCATAATGTCACACCATGAATGTATGCTGAACCTGAAACAAATCAGAATACTGCCTTCACTCCACTTCCCTTCTTTATCTTCGCTCGTCGTATTGCAGGCATTAGACAATCTTGCTCGAGGGGAAATTTGGGAGTCTCACATGGCATTTGACCTTGAGAAATTCATCAGCTGGTATGCAGGAATACAAGTCAGATGAATGTAAATATCAAACTTTAGTATAATAATTTTGATATCAAACACATCGGTTGACGTGATATACTTACAAACGCACATTCGACATGCTGGTCCATAATCTCTTATGTTGTAAAATGTCACGCAACAGTCAATTTTTGCAACTATTGACTGTGAATTTGAATGGTGCATTGTCTTTGGAAATCAGTTTTAGTTTTAAACACATGCTGAACATTCATAACGAAGAGACATTCGGATATAAAACCATAATAAGCTGGATATTGTTTTACCCGTGAAACGCTGTGCAAAGTCCAAGTTTTGGCTTGGTAACATGTGGTATCAAAATTATTTCAAATGTAATCCTGAAAACACTAGATACCTATAGAACGCATTTGGTAATATTTTTTGAGAAACTGATGCAATTAGTCATACGAATGACCGTTTTAATAAACATGAAAAATTGGATTGTATGGAAATTATGTAATTTAAAATTCAATTTAGTTTAGACATGTACTTCGCAGATAAGCGGCACATCATACATGTATACCCCAATCTTTTAACTATGTTCAGGTTTTGGTCTGTTTTTTTTGGATGATCGATCGACGGGAACTCAACTTAATTCCGTTTCAATCAGTCATTACATTTTGATATGAAACAAACAATTCTATTAATGATGATTTTGGCATTATTATCTTTCTGTTCATCGTTAATGAAGCTGCTACTTCAGCAATGGATCAGCAGGTGTTGCAATCATCAATTTCATGCAAACATTGGTCAGTCAGTGCTTTGCATTGTTACTAATCCGTCAAACAATAACAGACGCCGGCTACTTTGAGCTTTGTTACCAGCTGATGATGCAGGCAGATATCGTTACATCACTGATGATAGAAAAATTACAGCAGATGCGTCAACGTGAGGTTTTCGCTGTTATAAGGCTGCGGAAATCATCACACTAAGCCTGGAATGGAATTGTATAAAGAACATATCAATTCCTTTAATATCCAGCGCGGAATCGTGACGTGTAGTCTCATCTGTCTGGTCATATGGCTATTGACTAAGTTCCAACGATCAAATCACATCTCCACATTCGTAGGTAAGCCTCTTCCTGGCCCAATTGGTCTGCCGTTGGTTGGATATCTTCCATTTCTGGGAAAGAGCTTATGCTTAACTATCACTAAATTAAAGAAGCAATACGGTGACATCTTCGTAGTTCCTGTTGGAATGGAGAAGTTTGTATTTTTGAATTCTTATGACGTCATCAAAGAAGCGATGGTGAATCAAGCAGACTGCTTTTCGGGAAGATACAGCTTTGATTTGATGGAGAGATCGAATCGCGGCTGTGGAATCATATTCAAGGACGGTGCTGTGTGGCAGGAACATCGTCGCTTTGCTCTTCGGGTGATGAAAGACTTTGGACTTGGTCGATCCCAGTCAGAGGACATAATTCTTCACGAGGCAGAAGATTTGAGGGAAAGACTGATGAAAGAAAGCGGCAGACCTCAATACACAAAGACTATGTTCTGCAGTAGTGCATCCAATGTCATCTCGGCGCTAGAGTTCGGGGACCGGTCTGGCAATGATCCCGAATACGAGGAATTTCTTGGTAGATTAGACAGAATGATATCGAACGGAGGCTTCATGACCCTCGTACCTGTCATTTATCCATTCGTCAATTACTTAAAGTGGTTGTTCGCCATCGTCGAATATTTCATGAAAGTTTGGGAGGACATGGAGTGGGTTCACGACTTTGCCCGAAGAACGAAAAACATCGAAAAACATAGAAAGCTGCTTTTGAAGAACATGTCGCCGATCCCAGAGCATGGACATAACTATTGCGATGTGTTGATCAATGAGCAACTTCGAAGAGATGCTTTAAAACAAGATCACAGCTTCACAGAGTGGCAACTGATTCGCAATATAATCGAACTATTCCTTGCTGGAACTGATACTACTGGAGTCACGATGTGCTGGGCGTGGGTCTTTCTTTCCTTCCATCCTGATGTCCAGAGAAAAGTGCACGAGGAAATTGACCAAATCATCGGAAGAGATCGACTCCCTCGTATGACAGACAAGCGGTCTTGTCATTACATAAACGCCGTGTTGGATGAGATCATCAGAATGTCTTCAATTCTTCCGTTTGCTCTTCCACACAGAACATTGGAAAATACAACTGTGAAAGGCTTTCATATTCCAAAGAACTCCCTCATCATGCCCAATCTCTATGCTGTCCTTCATGATCCAGAGTTATGGAATGACCCGTACGAGTTCCGACCAAATCGCTTCATCAATCCGGAAGAAGGAACATATCGATCGTCAGAGTTTCTCATTGCATTTGGAATGGGGAAGAGAGCTTGTCTTGGCGAGACATTGGCAAGAATGGAACTGTTCCTCTTCTTCACTGTTTTGATGCAAAGTCTGAGTGTTCGCTTGCATGAGCCCCATCCATCAAAGGAGGAACTTCTTCATGGTGAAGATGGAGCTGTTCGTCATTTGAGAAAACATCAAATTGTGTTTGAGAGTCGCGACAATTAATCGGCATGATAAGGCCATCACATGCATGATAACATTAACTTAATAGTTAATGACAGTTGTTTTGCATATTTTCATGAATAATATTTTTGTAATTCTCTTCCTATGTCCGAATTTGTACAAAACATTCAATGTTGCTGGATTCATAAATGTATTGATCTCAACTGATTTCGATGTCTGTCAGAGATATACGGCAGAGTGATGACATGCATTTGACAACTTCAGCAGTGAAAAATTATACAGATATCAATCGATCGATGAACAGCGGTTTAGCGAACTAAATGACATTACAAGGGGGTGAGGAAATACATACACTAGGCAACATCGAAAAGTTACCACCATAGAAATCTGCAGTTTCCACATGATTTTAAAAGTTTTTGGCCATTATTCTGATAAAAAATAACTTTGAAATTCTACTTCCGTGACTGCCTTGAGTTATTTGCTAAGCTTTCCACGAAAATCTAGAGCTTTGATTTATTGGAATGTATTGGCCTGCTTTAAATATATATTTTGACTTCAATCGTTAGAATTTTGCCGATTTTTCAAGATTTCTGAATAAATTCTGTCAGCATCAGTCTTTTGTCATTCGTTCAATTGTCTAGACATAAGCCACTAAATAATGATGTGATAGACATCGGAATGTATTGATGCACATCATATTACAGGCACACTATTGATATACTATTTGGTCCATTCTTCAAATATGAAGTTTCGAACTGAAAAATATTTCATGTCTTCGAACTGATGATTTGGAATGTACGAGTTCTTCTCAATTTAATTCGCAGGAACTATTGACGAAAAAGACCTAGAATTTTTTTCAACAATTCCCGTGCGGTATTTTCTCGAATATAAGCCAAAGTTTATAGGCTATCATTTTTTGCATTTTAAGCGGGGGCTCTATTCGAGGGTGGATTGTATGAGTAAAATTTGAGTTTATAATTTAACTCTCGATTATTTAGTGATTAAATGCGTCAACATTGTGTATATTCATGATGGAATACAAAATGGAAGAAACCGAATAGAAAATGCTTTCGACAGCAGTGACGACGAACTTGGAAGTGAAAATTTGCAAGAAGATAGTCTAGAACCAGACGCCTACTTGAGTGACGATGCAGTATTGATTGTTTTATTTTTATAAATTGTTTTATTTCGATTTTTATAGGCATTTGGTGAGCGATTATCGAGTCTACCATTTCTAATCAGTTTTACAAAAAGTGAAATTCATGCAAAGGATGTGAATGAGATGCAATGAAGATATGCCTCCCAAACAAGCAGCTGCATTTCATGATGTTTGAAGAACACCGGCTGCAACGAAACAAACATGAATTATGCTGTGTTGATAAACTTGTGTCAATAACTTATAGCTAGACTAACTGCTGAACAATAACAAATGCTTTAACAGCTATTCTAATACAATATGAAGACTTAGAACTTATATGAATTACCTCCAATGGCAGTGGATTTCATAGTACATTTTATATAGCCCTGCTCTATTTGAGGACAGTTCATGTGATTACTTTTTTCAATTAATGTGCGGGTTCTGTTTGAAGGCAGATCGGTGACGGCTCGTGACTCTTGGCTCAGGTGGGATACAAAAGGTCTTACTCTTTCCATTGCAATATCACACACTCTCCTACAAAACCATCATAACATATTTTTTGCCTAAATCCATTTTATTTGCAACTTCTTGATTTCGATCGACTGAAATCTCTAGAGCACAATGCTTCGTTCAGACACAGGTAAGTTCTGATGAGCCTATTGATTAGATCTCTGTGACTTGCTACACACAGCTTCAACTAGAAATTAGCTACGTACATGATCATCAATTGATTTCATTATTTGCGTGAATGAGTCCTAGAGAGATGTGAGCCGTGACATAAAGCTTTTCAATAAAGCAACTGAACGGAATTCATTACAGTTCTCAATTAACAGCAGATTAGAGTAATGTTCTGATCTCAGACAATTGAATCGAAGCACAGGCTGCAATAGGGTAGTAAGCGGTTAGGTTTTTCCTTGGTCCATTTTATGATGACATATTTTTTATTCAATTAAAGGTGTATGCGCCAAGCTCACATCCTTTTCTGACGAATTCATCATGTGCATTATCATCTCTACGTAAATTTGGAGCAGAATGTATTGGATCGTAGAAAGCTATCTATTATAGCCTAGGTATTCAATACATAATTGTAATAAGCCTTCCAACTGCTTAACAATCTAACTGTTGCCAATGCTATCTATAGAGAAACTTGGTGATTTTGTATACGTAGATTTAAAATTCTTCTCTTAAATATTTTGAACTCTGAACTTGTGCAATAAAAATCATCTCCTCAATTTATGAATTAAATCTTATAATGAAATAATTTAGAATGTAGGACTAGCATTTGCACATTCGCAACCGTCAATGTGTTTTCTTTATCATGTCAGACTTGGCCTCTGCCAGTTAAGCATTACAAAAGCTTGCTCATATGAGAATGAGCTAAAATTACAGCTTTAATTCATAAGAATTCTATAAATCAATATGAAGCTGATAAGTTACAAGAGATACAATAAAATATCAATGTCAACTACAAAAGAAAAATGTTTGAGCATTTTCGATCAAAACTAAAGCTTCAACATTGTTCTCAGATAATAAAGATCGATTTGAAGTAGCACTGTATTGGATTTCACAACAGCAGACGTCTTGACTGATGCGATAACAAGACAGGAGTTTTTCATGCATTATGACTGGTCCTAGGGATAACAAACACAGCCTACAGGCCCACAACTATAATCATTGGAGCTATATGAATGCTATCGATGATGTCACAAACATGACCAAATAGACTGACCGCATCTACTTTAAGTTATCGGTCTACTTTCCTTTAAACATGAAACAGTAAATACTCATAACATACTTATACAAGATAAACAGACACATAGGGGCCATGCAACCTCAACTTAAAATTTGTGGCAAGATCACTTCACTATGCGATACTTAAGTAGATACAGCACATGCACATACAGGGACAACAGGTTTTTCACTTTAAAGTCTTACATGAATTACCTTTGAACAAATTTGATTAACGCATTCGTTTTTAAATGTGTAAAATCATTTTTCAAGAATTTAAATTTTTCCACGATCATCGACCAGCTTTTCAACGGCAACCGGCTACAACCTTGGCCGGTAATTCTCGAATAAAAGAAACTGAACCCACAATGTATTAAGGCTTTCGTTTAAGAAACTTCGTTTTCTTATTTGATTTAACATTGGATTATTCGTTCTTTAGAGTTCATGATTGTTAGTTTTATAGGACACGGAATTATTCAACATTAGCTAGATGGGCCAGTGTCCCACTTGCCATTATGGACAAGCCGCGACTGGGGCGCATTCCAACTACTTTCATACTTGATTGTAAGAAATCAAAGAAGCAAAAGTCTTCAGTCGAGAGTGTAATAAATAAATTCGAAATAAAAGGATTGTCACAATTTCCTTTGAACTCGAATTTATCTTTATATTCTCGGTTTTTGATTTCTCACGATTAGAACTCACCATCTGTCTAATCGATTGATCAAGAAAGCCATATATTTGACTTGTTGTCATTCCATGCTGTCAACAAGATTATTCTGAGTGATATCCTACGGGGTGCCTGCAATCACTTGCATTTTAGTTAACTTGCATAGATTTACTGTATGTGTGGTGTGCCTACTGTGACCTCTACGTTTTTGTATAGAGGGATATGCCGCTATTATGAAGCATTTAATAAAACAGGGATTCATTCAGAGAATATATTTCAATTATTAAAATATTCTGACATCGTTCGTATTGTTGTCAACAACATTTCGAACTATTTTACTGCTCTGACATAAAGTGTTCAAATCATGAACCCATTTCTTTAAATCTTTTGAGTCATTTTGTATTGTAGATCTCCAAGTTAAAGAGCAGTAGAGCTAACAAGGATATAGATTGACGTAGACCCAAGATCGATCGAGATAGAAAACTCCCCAAGATTCGATTGTAAGGATATGCAAACTTCGCAAAAATAATCCCAAGAGCAAAACCTACTTACGTAGCTGGTAAGTAGAAATCATCAAACTCATAAGACTGCCAAGTACGATGACCGAAAGAGCCACAAGACCAAGCTAGAAACAAAATACCAGGACATAAACAGGAACCAGAAGGCGCGAGAACGCAGGAAGCTAAACTCAGTCACCAACATCAAACGTAATCAAAATTCACACGATCACTGTCAAGACACACAAACTGCGCAATCATTATCCTGTATCCTCCATTTCCTACAATGTCCCACTTTCCTTTGATTGTCACATTTCGTATTCAAATTTTGTCAGCTCCCCACGATGCAAAATGTTACGATATAGTGCGGCCGCTGTTGACCATGATCAGTCCGATAAACAGCATGTGAGCCTAGTTATAGTGATAATGTCTGATGTATTCATCATGTTTTATTAATTGGAAGTGATTCGGTGATTTCCAATTATCCATCGCATATGGAAGAGCGTTGACTAGATCCTGTGAGTTCACAGGATATCACCACCTTTACCAATAGGTCTTGTTTTCAATCCTGCTGGTATTGCTGGCATACTGCACATACGCGGCTAAGACTGGAGCTAGGTTTGGTCGACGAAAAATCAAGCAATGAAAATGATCATGATTAGCGAGTTTCTTCTGGTGCAATCTCCCGAATTCTATTACGCTTATGTTGTGACTCTTCTTACCCGGACTGCATTATAGGCCCGGCAAAAATATTGATGCAAAAGCAGAAATATTTCCTTTGTGATATAGTTTTAGGAAAAAGTATTTAATTCGTGAGAAATAGCGACGACCACTTCTTTGTTGCTATTATTTTTTGAAGAGTACCGGTATTCCATCGTTGAAAAAGTAGGCATAAGCTTACTACAAAAGTTAAATAGTTTTCTTTGAATTTGTGTGCACGACGCATCAAGTTTGTTTATCCCATTCAATTCATCCCGCCGTTTTTTCGGCCGATTATTACTTGCCGACAACTGCTTGACTAGTCGCGAATGAAGTTGATAAGTTGGCATAGTTAGGTAGTTCATGCTCGTTCTATACCTGCACTCACTTCTCAGAACTCGATATTCTTTCAATTAACTGTTCCGTCTCGGCGGCTTGGTTGCCTGCTCACCTACTATCAAATATTGATATCAAAAGCTGCTAACGAAAATCTGATTAATAATAAAAAGCTAGAAATTGATAATGGCTGAATCCACAGAACTAGATTAATCTGTGGCTGAATCGGAATCAAATACCATAGGCGAAGTATTTGGGGGAGATATAGGGAAAGTAGGCTATCCCGCCGCGGTCGTATTGGAGGTCCCGTTTTATTTCAAAAGGAAGGAATAGCCTGCTGTAATTCACGTGTAAGTAATGGAACTCAACTTTTCTTATTTCTTGTTTAATAATCAGGAAAATGTCATGACATTTGTTTTACAGAGTAATCATCTAAAATTCCATTAAATGGTCGGCTGCAGCTTTCGTGATGTCATTTTCTCAAATACAATATTTCAACTACTTCAGAGTTAGAATAAGGACATAGGGCCGACATGTTTTCAGTGACAGTGTTTAGGCCCCTCGATGATAATGTCTTACACAGTTACAGCGCAGATCTCTATCTGAGAAGATACATCCCTTCTTCACTTCTTCCTAGGCTGACGAAAGGGCCGATATGGCCATGCGCCACTTCGCTGGTGTTATTTCTCATTTGAATGTTTTTGGTTGACGAAAAGACGCTTCGATATACGTCTGCATGCACCCTATATATTCAAGACTTCCTCTTAAGAATTTGGTTGAGAAGAAGCGGTGATATGAAAAATTGCAATTTCCGATCAAAGTTCGAACTTAGGCTTTCTTCTACTGCCAAATCTATAAAACCCGCTCACAACAATATCTCAAATTTTGTGAATGTGCCCTTCGTCAACCCAGGAGGATAGAAAAATAGAAACTTTTCTTTTCAGAGTAATTCTTTTCTTATATGGTTCATTAATCGTGAAATCCATAATCGCAAGTGCTCTGTGTCTTGTTCTTGGCGCTACAGTGAAAAATGGCTTGCCAGCTAGAGACAGAAGCCATAACAAGACCCGCAAGCGCAGTGGATTTATAATCATATCAGGAACTAGGTTTAGCATTAACATGCATGTGTTCGGTATCGTGGAAGTCAAAAGACATTGAATTCGATAATCTCACAATCAATTGTCGCGATTCTCAAACACAATTTGATGTTTTCTCAAATGACGAACAGCTCCATCTTCACCATGAAGAAGTTCCTCCTTTGATGGATGGGGCTCATGCAAGCGAACACTCAGACTTTGCATCAAAACAGTGAAGAAGAGGAACAGTTCCATTCTTGCCAATGTCTCGCCAAGACAAGCTCTCTTCCCCATTCCAAATGCAATGAGAAACTCTGACGATCGATATGTTCCTTCTTCCGGATTGATGAAGCGATTTGGTCGGAACTCGTACGGGTCATTCCATAGCTCTGGATCATGAAGGACAGCATAGAGATTGGGCATGATGAGGGAGTTCTTTGGAATATGAAAGCCTTTCACAGTTGTATTTTCCAATGTTCTGTGTGGAACGGCGAACGGAAGAATTGAAGACATTCTGACGATCTCATCCAACACGGCGTTTATGTAATGACAAGACCGCTTGTCTGTCATACGAGGGAGTCGATCTCTTCCGATGATTTGGTCAATTTCCTCGTGCACTTTTCTCTGGACATCAGGATGGAAGGAAAGAAAGACCCACGCCCAGCACATCGTGACTCCAGTAGTATCAGTTCCTCCGATAAATAATTCCGTGATGTTGCGAATCAGTTGCCAGTCTGTAAAGCTGTGCGGTAGTTTTAAAGCATTTTTGCGTTCCTGCTCCCGAATCATTTCATCACAGTAATTATGAGTGTCTGTCGAGTCAACTTCACCGCCATCTTTAAGCAGCTCTCGTCGATGTGTTTCAATTTTATCACGTATGTAGTCATGACACCATTCCATGTTGTCCCAAATTTTGAAATATTTGTCACATATAGCAAACAGCCAATTCAAATTGTTGACAAATGGGAATATTATTGGAATCATGCTTGTAAAACCTCCTAGCGCTATCAATTTATCAATCCTGGCCATAAACTCAGGAAAATTGGAATCATTGCCAGACCGGTCCCCGAACTCTAGCGCCGAGATGACATTGGATGCACTACTGCAGAACATAGTCTTTGTGTATTGAGGTCTGCCGCTTTCTTTCATCAGTCTTTCCCTCAAATCTTCTGCCTCGTGAAGAATTATGTCCTCTGACTGGGATCGACCAAGTCCAAAGTCTTTCATCACCCGAAGAGCAAAGCGACGATGTTCCTGCCACACAGCACCGTCCTTGAATATGATTCCACAGCCGCGATTCGATCTCTCCATCAAATCAAAGCTGTATCTTCCCGAAAAACAGTCTGTTTGATTCACCATCGCTTCTTTGATGACGTCATAAGAATTCAAAAATACAAACTTCTCCATTCCAACAGGAACTACGAAGATGTCACCGTATTGCTTCTTTAATTTAGTGATAGTCAAGCATGAGCTCTTTCCCAAAAATGGAAGATATCCAACCAACGGCAGACCAATTGGGCCAGGAAGAGGCCTACCTACGAATGTGGAGATGTGATTTGATCGTTGCAACTTGATCAATAGCCATATGACCAGACAGATGAGACTACACGTCACGATTCCGCGCTGGATATGAAAGGAATTGATATGCTCTATGTATGCTTCCATTATGCGTCGAAGTGTCTCCTGAACCCTAGATTGGACGAATATGTTGATTAAATCTGCAGATTGATAAGTTTATGAATTCTCATACCTGATGAGTGATGCATTGAAATATATAATGCGCTAGATTTCAACAATATTGTTTCAACCAACTGTTGCGTAATGAAATGTTGATCAGTCAGATGCAGTGAATCACGCCAGTTAGTTGGTTGCTGTGCACTAAGATAAGACTTTTGCTTTTTCAACTTACTTGTCAATCGAAATTGCCATGCCTTCGTTTGAATGCTCATTCGCATGCAAGCCTAACATCGGTATCTGATCTTGGAGTTGGTTTCAGTTCCACAAAAGTAGATCTTTTAGACCCAGAACACTTCCCAACGCAACAGGAGTGGATCAACTGACCAATAGAGATACAGGTTCTAGGATTTCTTTGAAAAAATTGGAGAGATTTTGCAAATATATCAAAATACCATGAAAAACAAGGACATCGTCTTGGGAATATGGACCCTTTAAATAGCCTCACTTTGCACGAAAATTATTAATCATACTTGCATATTTTACACAATGACATGGTTTTATTCTCCTGTCGCAGATTGTAATTTTGCTATTCTACTCCTATTGGGAAAAAGAATCCTTACTATAATTTTCCTAGTAGGAAGCTTAAAATCGCAACATAGCATGTACAACATGGTTCTAAGTGCCGATGCTTCTGTCGTATTCTCCATATGGATATATTTTGACCTCATTGTGATGGTGTCATCGTAATATTCTTAAGAACAGAAATGGTTAAACAGTGATCTTCCTAACTTCTGCGATAAGTTTATTACATCCATATCTGATGAAACAATGTCTTGATGTACAATGGAGCTTGGCAATATGTCAGTCACTAAACCCATGATCTTAGAATATCTTTTTCGGAAGGTTCATCCAACTGACACCGATAAAATGAATGTCATGCGACGTTTGCGCTCTAAAGCAAAAAGTACTTCCAGGACGATGGTTATTCTTTATTCTTCGTTATTGGTCACCCGATAGCCTTAAATTTTCATCATCGTTAGTCTACGGAAGTGGTTCCCAACCTAGGGTTAAATTACCCCACAGTGGTAATCTGCCAATTTTCTCGGGGGTAATGGGAATACCTCTTACAATTTATGTATATCTTACTTAGGATTAATCATCACATCTTCCGTTATGAGTTGAATATTTTTGGGGTATCTAAAGTGACTTATCTATCATTGTTTCTACTCGCATCAACAAGATTGAAACTGTTGAAATAATGTAAAAATTGAAATAATATTAGATACCTAGTAATTTGATAGTGATGTTAGTCCTACGAGGGGGTAATGAGACAAGAATAGTATGGGTAACAAATCATACAGGTTGGAATCACTGGTCCAGGGCAATGCGTTTTCTGTCGACATTATAAATAGAAGAAAATTGATATTTCAACAGAAAAGCAGAATTCCGCAGAAATTGTCAATTTTAGGTGTCAACTGTGTAATAGACGATGTAGTTGACACTCACACATACCAGATCTTTGTAGAAGAAGTTCTTGCATTTACAGTAGAAACGCATTTTACCATTTATAGAATTTGCGAAGGAAATAGCTATACATAGCCTTCAGAAAAATGTAATAGATTAATTTCATACTGTCTTCATATTCGTCGAGTGACATTCATTCCGATAATGGAAAAGATGCAGTGAAGAAGAACTGATTCTTGGTGACAGAGTCATGCAGAGAAGGAATTCGTATTTGCTAAGATTTCCACTAACGATCCATACATTTGGCTTTCAAGTGCTGCCGTTGAACGTTCATTCTCCCAATCAGGGCATTTTCTAAGGCATTTCTACTGGGTAACCATTCACTTGAGAGGGCACTTTGGGACCCTATTGCACGCTGAAGACAGCATTTCTCTAAGAGAACTGTCGCTGACATTGAAGTTCACTTTGATGACCCTTGTCCCACACATCCCAGGGTACGTCTCAAACAGCACAGGCTTTAAATCTTTTCAGTTCGACCTCAAAAACAGTTTTTAAGATGGTGAGTGATCTATCCTACTTCGAGTAATTGATGAGCACAACTGTCAACCTTGACCAAAAAATGTGACATGTGAAAAGTTTGTCATGGTTTGGTTTAAATTGCTACAAAAAACGACCAAAGCAAGTGGAACATCAAAAATGTAATCCCACAATACAAAGAATTGCTCTGATGGTAAATTTCGGTTGCTTTTTGACTGCGCTTGAACTTAATGAAGAAGTAAGCTCAAAGGTTTTCACTAGACAAGGTCATCGTGGAAGTGAATGCAAGCAGACTAAGCACTTTGAATTTCATGAGCCGCACGCCTGATCATTGTTTACCTACGAGTTCACAATGGGCTGTATTTCAGAATTCAAAATTCAACAGAATGGCATTGAGATAAAACATGGAATCGAGATAAAATCGAGCTCCGCTTAAATCCAGACGATAAATAAAAGCTAGCCATGTTCTTAGACAGCATAGTTAATTCCATTTTACGTGCTCAGGCTACTTCTTATAATGAATGAATTCTCGTGTCCGTACACATTAATTTAGCTTTTAGTCACTTTTGCTTGAGATGTTTCACCAGTCCGGGGACTTATTAGCCACACGATATATCTATGTTGTTACACCTTTTTTGCATGATCCTAAACTGTTTAGACTTCTACATTATCCAATGTGTAGCTCTTCATCAATCTAGAACGGAAAAGCGGTATCGAAAAGCCCAAATTTGATAAATGCTTATCGTGCATGCAAGCTAGTCTGATGCAAGAAAATCGGAATGAAATGCACGTCAGTCAAAGGCTGAAAGACATATTGCAAACGAAAAACTTTTTCACAAACCATCTCCCTTTGCAAGTCACTAATGGTGACTTTCTTTCATAGTCATGAACTTCGCCATCCTAGGTCTCGGAACAAAAACGGCCGTTCAAGCACCACTCATGTCAATTATCAGGCGATTGATTGTCCCTACGCTTCCCGCTCTAAGGCCATGATTCGAACGCACCTGATTGTAGTGGGATGCGACGGTTTTGTGGCCATACTGTGTGTGGTTGCGGCAAAAGCTGCAGCAATAATGTACTTCATATTCCGGTACTCTTTGCTTAGAGTTGACGAAAATTCACTGAGTTGTAGGTTCCACCATCAAAGATAGCGATGGTTATTCATATTTTTCCCCATGAAATATCAGCAAAAGAAGACATTTGATCCACTCGCTATGTCGCGTCATAGAGTATCAAGCTGTTGCGAATGAATTCTTTTGGATTTAATCTGTGGATGCCTTCCTCTTCCGTGATTTTAGTACTGTGACGCTCCCATCATTCAAACGTTCGTTGAGAAATGCTTCAGCTTCTGAAATGATCACTGCAAATGTTGATTGCTACCTTTGTTTTACATTTTTCATTTTCCTCTTGCCCATCAAAAATGCACTATCTATCATATCAGACAATTTCCGAAAGGCATCTCCGCGTAGAGTCAATACATCTGACATGATGAGATTGATCTATGCAGCTCCTTTTGAAATAGCGTTAATTAAGATACAAACTTATGTCATAAATGAATGCAGCCAGATTACTTGAGGACACTTTTGCTAAATAGCCAACTTTTGCTTACAATCTTTCCGTTCTCGAACATTCTCTCCATAGAAGCATGAATGATTACTTGTAAGGCTCACGCGTGATCTTGGACTAACGTTCATTTACCGAGTCACAATTTTAAATGTTTTATTTCTCTCAAAATCGGTCAGTTTAATTCTATAATGTGGATATAAAAGTGTAGTTACCTAGTTTTCAATTTCCCACAGGGTAGCGTTAACAGCTTGAGGGGGCAAGGCAACCATTTGGTTACCTAGTTAGAATGTAGAAAAATACCCTGGTGAAGAACATGTACCCATGAAAAGGTATATTATGATCTCTATTAAGGAAGCTAACTTAGCTATTCGAAGTGCAAGTTTGCAGGGTAGTCTGATAGTAGGCCCACTGTGGAATAGCATGCTCCTTGCCTAAGGGCTTCCTGTCAGCTCAGCTCATCAAAGAAATATTCGGCTCATGGAAATCTTATGGTAAATATTCGCACATTTTGAAAAATCCCGTGGGAATGGGATGGAAATGGAATGAAGAAATCTCGTCACACGGCAAGCCAGATAAAACCTCAGATAGCTACTTTTACTGAAATTGAATTATTCCGTGTAGCAGAACACTACATTTGCTAATTATCCTAACTATTTTAATTTTATCCATCTCTATCGGAAATTGGCCTACCGCAACCACAACTATTTCACTTTTAGGCTCTCAAAACCGCTGTGGAGATCTCAAACTCCTCAATTACTGCTATACAAAAAGCTTGGCCAGCGGTCTATTCATAGTGTCGTACTTTAAGTATGATGGCAATTTTCATCTTGAACATTGATTTATGCTGAGTTGCTCCTACAAGCCAGCCACTCAGACGCGATCATAAGTGAAATCAACGTGAATACACCAGCATGATTTATGCAATAATTATATTAGCTTCACTCATTATGCACCATCATGAACTTCCACAAAATCGTTTATAAGAAAGCGTTTTTTATAGAAATTCCTACACTCTCTGAGACTTTAGGGGGTGCCTTGCCTTTCATATTTCTACTTATTCAATGGACGCGAAATATCACATGCAGATCCACTGTCACTAGTGATGATTTCCATGGATATGAGCGTCTCTGACGGTTAATGCTCAGCGTTTATGACTCAGAGTTTCACAATCACTGAGAGGATAAATTTGGTGAGAAAATGTAATTCATCAAGAAATAATACAACAAAAGCCTCCAAGAAACCGAGAAAATGGAACTTCGTCTTTTGTAAGAGAGACTAGTGAAAACCTCCTCATGTTTCATGTCGGTAATGAGATTTATTTCATATACTATTAGGACTATTTCCCGAATATATTCCCCATGAATTACTGTCAATTTCCGAAATTTCATAACTCAATAATACTTATGCTATATGTACAAACATCGAACATGGAGTAATAGAGAGATTCTAGAGAGACCTCGAGGACTGCTCTGCAAGTACAAAAAGTCAGTTCTTCAAATTCTACAATATCTAGTTGCGACTTGATTGAACTAGGCCTACAAGCTTATACAAATGACAGAAATTAAATTATCTCGACCCGACACGACCGTCGATCGGCGATCGGGCAGACTAGGTACAGCTATGGCTACTTTCCATAGTGCATTTTCCACTCAATAGTGCACTTTCCACTCAGAAAAATTCAGCAAATTTTTTCAAAAGCTTATGGCATTAATTATTTTTCGAAGCAAATCCAAACGACTACTGGAAATGTCATACGAAAAGTAAATTGTGTGCTTATTTTATGCAACGTTGAGCAACAGACATAGTAATGCTAGTATGGTAGACTTTATGCAATGTTAGTATATTTGAATACAATAATTTCAAAAACATTTTCATAAGCTCATTCGTCCGTATTCAATTATTGCGTTGTTTTCAGGAGATTTGTCTTGACATGTGTGTTTGATCATAAACGAACACGGCCAACGCCTATGCGCGGCTACAGTTGAAAGATAAAGAACTCAGAGCCGTCTTAGCCGATGCGATATGTGAATATGGATTATTGCATAATTTTTTCAAACTGACAGAATTCGAAGATCATCCCTACCCAACACATCTCAATTTTTATGAGAGGTGTCACAAAATGTCTACTTGACAAGCACAGCAGACTGCACTCTTTTTTCCTGGAGACGCACCCAGTGACCGCGCTTGTGATGTGGCCAGTTCATACTTGAGCCTCATGGAATGTGATGTGTTACAGGGATGAGAACTGGGTGCCGGACCCGAGGTCGAGGGAGCATGCCCAAACCCGAGATACATCAAAGGATTGGCTGCTCAGAAGTATGACTCTAAATTTTCTTAATGAAGCGGCCAAACCGGCGAAACAATTATTCTGTCAAAATTACTATTGAGTATTGCTCCTACTCCGCTACAACCACGCGTCAGATTACTTTTAGAGCTCATGTGCATATACATAGTCTGAACAATTGTTTGAAAAATATACTTATCTAATGCGTGATGCATCAATTGAATGACTGTATTGTCAAAGGTACAAAAAGAAAAATTTTCCAACTATAGCTTAATCATGATTTAAACATGATGTTAAAACAAGCAATAATCTGCTAGGCCTGCTTCACTAATCAACTTATTTCAACAGTTATTCCTCTTATCTGTAGCAAGCTGTCAGCATAAACTCAAAATATCTTTTTATTACTAATCAATCGCTCTTCTATGACCTCAGGGATTAATTTCGGCTTGTATCGAGGAAATATATTTATCTCCTGCTCACAGGAACTCAACAGCATGTCGAAGAATTGCGTGCGGTTCACATTTATAAACTGCATTGCGTATCCACCGATGGTGTTTGTTGCAAGCAGATGTTGTATTTACTTTTCTAATTATTGATTGAATTGCGTCGTCATATACAATTCCATGCAGGACACTTCCTATCACATGCAAATCTATAGAGTATTATTTTGCTGCGATGATTGCATCTACTTGAGAGACAGCTAAACTCTCAGAATGAAGGTCGACATGCTATGTGAATTGACGATGTTTATAAGAGAAAATTGCACACATTAATAGAGGTGCTAAACCAATCTTAACACAACCAGAGATACATTGCGTTGTTAAAATGCTCCATTGTGACAGAGCAAACTGATCCCTGTGACCTTAATATTGAAGATATGAAATGAACATTATGGTGCTATTTTTATCCTGAAATGATATTAGATAAGCAATGACATTTCCGTTTATAGCATGAAAGTAAAGAAGAAATGTATTTAATTTGCAAAAAACATCTATGGCATTACTCGTAGACAGGGGTTGAAAAAAGTAATTGCAGTTTAATTGGTCTCATTTTGTGTTAACAATTAATTAGTTTAATTGGATCACATTAGCAATCAATTAATTGCAATTAATTTCAGCTATTTTTATCACTCCGATTTTTCAGAATCAAAAATTCACCAAGTCTCTCCCGATGTTTATTAGCCAAAATGAATAAATCAAGTAAAATAAGGAGCCAGACGTTTCGCGCCCGGGCGCTTGTTCACTGTTCACAGAAGAAGTGAAGTACGAACGAATCTACATGATCGGGAGTCGTGATACCACAACATTCTCGTGACGCCTGTTCAAGCATGGTTTGTACAAATCGATAAGCCGAGATTCCACCAGACTTGCCTCGATCGGATCACGCACGCATCTGATAAAATTAATATTAAAGTCCTGAATACTACTGATATCACTATAACTGTTAGTGTGCTCTGATAGAGCGCTTTTTTTGTCTTTTGTATTCAGGACTTTAATATTAATTTTATCAGATGCGTGCGTGATCCGATCGAGGCAAGTCTGGTGGAATCTCGGCTTATCGATTTGTACAAACCATGCTTGAACAGGCGTCACGAGAATGTTGTGGTATCACGACTCCCGATCATGTAGATTCGTTCGTACTTCACTTCTTCTGTGAACAGTGAACAAGCGCCCGGGCGCGAAACGTCTGGCTCCTTATTTTACTTGATTTATTCATTTTGGCTAATAAACATCGGGAGAGACTTGGTGAATTTTTGATTCTGAAAAATCGATTTGATTATGAAAATCCTCCCGCCAACCGCCATCAAACACATTTTTATCACTGCCAAATTTATAAGAAGATTGTTTTTTAATCCGATTACCTATTGTCCTCATACAAAATGATTGCATGATTGAAAAAATATTTGAAAGTTATATTCATATTTTGTGCATACTTAAGGTGTAGGTATACGAGGATGCATTTAAACACTTACAGAACTTACCTGTAATGACAAACTTGTATTTTCTGCATCATTATATTCGTTGAACTAATTTTCATGAAAAAACATGTAAATGTACTGATAGCAATATCGTGCAGTGAGTTTCGAATAATGATAAGTATCATTTATGTTCTCCCCTATTTTACAAGTGCAATATTTTCTAGCTCAAACAGTGAAACACGACCACATTCCGACCATCGCCATAGTATGCATGTGTTTCATTAGGTTTAGCAAAATTTGACTTGTATAAGATTATTAAAACATTTGAAATGCACGCATGGTTGGAGACTTTTTGAGTCAACATTTGAATGAATGCTATAGTCAAAATTGTCTTTTCCCTACATAAGAGTAAAAAATATGATATCCTCCAGTGTGAATCTTATATAATAGTCGTTTATTTAACTTGTGAATAATCGCAATTAATTGGAAAATTGGTGCAATCGATTGGAAATTGGTTCAATAAATTAATTGAATAGAAGAAAGTCCATGAATTAATTGCTTGTAATTTATTTCCAATTAATTATTTTTTCCAGTCCCTGCTCCTAGATTTTACCTGAAAGGATCATGCAAATTTTTTACTCGGTTTTCTTTGAGTTTGCGAAATTGCCAACATCAGTTTTGTGGCGCTTCAATGATTATGTTCGTGTGCAAAATAAAATATTGCACTAGATGTTCAATTTACATCGTGGCATCAAGATATTTCCTTCTTCTTTTGAGAAACGTTTTAGGTCTTTAAACTTGATCGATAACTGTAAACCAATAGCTTTACCGAACAATAATAAGATTGCTTAATTTTCATGCACTGATAGTTTAAAATACCATTGTAAATTACGTAGCATTCACAATGAAACGCAGTCAGTGAATGATTTAGAAAGTTCCATAGTTCATCTAGTGTTCAAAAGATCAAGAGATTGTATCGAGACTGTGTGGATGACTCGTGTTGGCTCACAGCATATTGCCTCTAAATGGCCCTGTACAAAGGTTCATGATTGTCAACCACATGACAAAACCATGAAAAATAACAGAATAGCCTTCTTTACGGTCCTTTACCTCTTTAACCATTGAATCCTTGCCGCACTTGCGAGATCTTCTACGGCGAGGCGCATAATAATATAGGTCATCACATAAAAAATTGCGTTTTTTATATGGTTCATTTAATTGGATTCTATGATATTATTCTTTATCATTTTATTCTTTTGTAAACAAGTTTGTGTCATATCTGTAAACCGTTCATTGTCTCTACTATATTGCATGGATATCTATATAGTAAGGGGATGACACACTACTCAAAATCAATTTAGCTCTATACCAACTCGGTGTTACTTGAATCAAAGAACTTTGTAAGTTACAATACGGCAACGGCAATAATACAGTTCAGATGTTGAACTGCAATAAGCCTAAGTCAAATTCATTTCATTTTGAAGTGAAAACAATTTATCGTGTAGAAGACGACTGCTTCGTATCAGTAAAGAAATCAGCCATAGCTATAACTTATTGATTTTCCCACGAGTCAAAAAATCGACGTTTGAATGTGCACATGGATTTCTTTTTCATTTGCGACTATTCTCATCTACGGCGTGTTCGGAATCCTTACTATACAGATATCCATGTATATTGTCTCTGGTTTGTTCCGTGTTTGTTCCATCATCGCCACTTTTCACATGAATCATAGATATCTTAAACACAATCATCATTATCTTTAACATGGATTCACTTTGAAATCAATTTTAATTTTGATTCCGAAAACCAGCATTCATTTTGACTGCCGCAATGGAGATGAACAGTCGTGACATCAACCTAATCGTCGAGACTTTAAGAAGAAATAACTTTAAAGGCACAAAAATACACGAGATCATAACAACTGCTTGGGGTGATAAGCGGATATCAGTTAGACGTGTACAACAAGTTATGACTGAGTCTGGAGAAGGTCGCATTCAATTTGATAGAATTGATGGAAGTGGGCGTCCAAAGTCTCAGAAAAGAATCGATCTTACTCAGATGGTTGCTGATGAGGTGACCGTGAATAGGAGAATTACGTGCTACGAGCTTGCTGATAAATTGGATACAAATCATAGAATGATTTACGACATCCTGACAGAAGTCCTGCATATATGATCAATCCAAGATAAGTGGGTGCCACATAATTTATCCGAGGCAAACAAAGAGGCTCGTGTTTCGTGCTGCACTGAGCTTATTGAGAAATTTACAAGGCGCAATATCCATCGCAATCTTGTAGTTGCAGACGAGAAATGGTTTTTCTGTAGGCCAGTTGGTTGTCCTCAAACCAGAAGGTCTTGGTGTTCAGCTGATGGTGATGTTGATAGAGATCAAATTCCTAAACGTTTAACCGTCGACAGAAAGTTCATGGCAATTGTTGCTGTGAATTTTGATGGATTATCGTTTTCTACAGTACTTGAAAGGAATCAGTCTGTAGATTCCGAATTGTATACTAATTTTCTGATTGACACAGTTAATTCTTTCACTAACCATGATCTAAGAAATGAAAGAAGAGAGGTGTCATGGGAGAATATGGTTTTGATGCATGATAACGCTCGACCACATGTATCACGCCACACTAAAAACTTTTTGGCAGACAAGAATGTTCAGCTACTGTATCAAGCTCCATATTCACCTGACTTAAATATATGTGATCGCATGATATTTCCTGCTTTGGAAATGAAGAGAAGTGATTTGGATTTAATGACAAAGGAATCTTTAGAATCCTACTTAAATGAAACTTTGACTTTTACTCCACAGGTAATGAGAAGAGCAGCATTGAAATTGATTGACCACTGCAGAAATGTGATTGCTGCAAACGGCAATTATTTGTGAGTTACTTACTGTCTTACTGACCCCCATTACCCATTTACTGAGGCCCCCATTTATGAGTTAACAGAACACAAATTTTAATAGGTCTCAGTGCCATAATAATGTTTTCAATTGCCATTAAAAAATCAATTATAAAAACGCAGTTTTTTATGTGATGACCAATAATAAAAGTAATTTTAGAAAAGATGTACCACATTTGAGTAAATGTTGGCTGCCAAAACGGGCCATGTGACTATTTGATGCTAAGAATAGGTATGCGCAACACCCTGAAAAACTAAGAACATTGAATTTTATGATAGAAATCTCTAATTGAAGATAAGTAACAAAAATGAAATGATCGACTATACAATATTTGTGGGTAAAATGCATGTAGATGTCACTGAAGGAATACAATGCAAAGTAATGAATTTTTTAAAATAAAACTCGTCAATAAATATGTCATGTGCCCGCTTTGATTTTTCTAGAAAACTAAGCTGACAGTTCTGTTGAGAAATGCACCAAACGTCTTCGGGGCATCGGAATTGCAGTACTGAATCTGTCCGAAAGAATCCGATACGGAGCACATCCTTGGTTCTTTCAAGACGGTCAAATAATGAATAAAACAACTTCGATGATGAGATTTCCAAACCAATCAACCCATTATTTGCTAAAATGAGATAGCACTTCCATTGGTAGCGGGAAAATGATCGTGGAGTTCTTTTCCGCTGAAATACTGTTAAGGGTCTGCAAGTATCTTAGTTGCAAAGATGATGGTGATTCGTTCATTATATCAGCAGCTTCTTTCAACGCTCGTGAAGCTCTCTGTTCACCTTCAGCTGCTATCACTTTCGCTCTGGCCTCTCGTGCAGCTTCGGCTTCAGCCGCCATTGCCCGCTGAAGTTGTACTGGAAGTCGAACGTCTTTGATTTCTACACGCTCAACTTTTACTCCCCAGACATCGGTGGCTTGATCCAAACCACTTTGAATGCCATGTGCGATCTCTTCTCGATCAGCCAAGATTTCAGAGAGGTTTTTTGTTCCAAGGATGTTCCGAAGCGTCGTTTGTGCCAAGAGTCTTGTGGATCTGTTTGCATCCTCGACGTTCAGAACAGAGACGGTTGGATTGAAGATTCTATAGTAAACGACGGCGTCAACCGAGACTGTGACAGAATCTTTGGTGAGAATTTCTTGAGGAGGAACATCGAAGGTGACCGTGCGCAGATCAACTTTGCTGATTGAATCAGTACAAGGGATGACGAAGAACAGTCCAGGACCTTTGGCTTGTCCCGATGATACGCGGCCAAGTCGAAGGATTACGGCTCTCTCATATTCTGCCACTATCTTAATACACAGCCAAATTGAGATTGGGAAAGTGATAAGAATTAAAAATCCACAGATTCCCACAAGTAAATATCCACAGCAGCCAAGGCCTTCAGATACATTTTCTGTCTCGTCATGATTGTCGATGCTCATTCTAGCGGAGGGCATGATTGTTTCAACACACCACGAATCAGAATCGCACACACGATCCTTCTTGCCTTTCATGAGCTGTGTGTTTTATGCAAAAACCGACAGCTGTACATATTCCATTTATTGGTGAAGCATGAAAGACGCATGTGTGCTGTAAATGGCGTTGCCAATGACGATTGCCAGAGGACAAAAGAAGAGAAGTTTATTATTCTAACAGATTGTTACTCATGGGTAATGTCAATCACATTACCTTGGACTTTAATTTGCTAATATTTATAAATACGTCGGCAGTCTTCCTTATGCGCTTTTAGTCTGTGCTTATCAAATATATCTAATAGTTAAGGATTTCAAGTTGAACGCAAATTCAGAATGTGAGAATCATAGTATTGAGCCAAGATAATGGTTTATTATTGAATTCATAGAGGTCGCAAATCAATAATGTTTACAGAGTACATGAGAAAGTGTGATTGATATCACTCTTGTATCTGATCGATGGTTTCGGAAGACACTAGCTTTATAGTGGTAGTCAAAAGTTATGATTGAGAAGTGTACAACAGTGTGAAATTCACAGAGGTGGGCAATCGGACCAAGTAGTTTGATTATAAATACTCCGAACTTCATCTCCGAATCGAATAATCGAAGCTTAAAGATATTTGCAAAACGAAGCAGATAAGCGAATCGGACTGGCAAAAAAATTTGAAAACGATTATCTGATTCGGAGAGGTCGAAACCATCCATGTCTTTCCCAAGTATGACGCATATTTGAGTCCAGTACCTCCTGCTTCACAACCATTTCGGATTTTTTTCACGTCGCCATGCATAGGCGCATTCAATCGCTCGTATGATGAGGTAGATGTTGATCTAGATGAAGTGGACTGTGCATAAGATTTTCGCATGACTTTCTGTTGTCGATTCTTTGCTACATGAGTTTTATCTACATTATCATCGGCTTGGCTATAGGTCTTTTTAGTACTGAGTGCATTGCTGTCGATGATTTTTCCCATGTTTTTTCCATTGAGTGTTTCTTTAATCGATGTCTTGTTTCATCTATTTTACGTTAGCATTGAGTGTTTTGTTATCGGTGTTTTGTCACATGTCTCTATGGTATTGACTGCTATGTTTTCGGTATTTCTAAAAAGTTTTGGTAACAGTTTTTAAAAAGCTGAATTTTTGCAAGTTTATATACTACTACCGACATGAAGCCCCTTTATAAGTAGTATGAAACAGGTTGGATAACAAAAGGAATGAATATTCGCTAACAAGCATCTTAATTAAACGGAAATTAAGCTGATGATCTAGGAAATTTCATGAACCACATTATAATGCAAGTCCCTGGAAGTCTTCAAGGAAAATGTTTTTAATTCTTCCAAAAGTCTTCGATGTCATGTTTATAATTTAGTTGTCATCGGCATGACTTCATGATATAGAAGGATTCATTTCTTGAATCTGAATAGCAATGTGGACCTATTTACATCCCTTATAAAAAAAGTTCACTGTGATCAGTTTCCTTGATGATGATGTTTTGCTCTTTCAGTGGCAGGTAGTTTGTGATATGATCACGCATAGGAAAATAATCTTATTATAATAAAGCTGAGCTTTTAGTAATGGTAACCCATCCAATTGCTAATTTAGCAAACTATATTGCCTCTCCAAATTGACATGACATGGAGGATTTGGGGAGTACTATTCTTTATTCTGTATTGCTATCATGGTCAGTCAGATTCGTGTTATTCTCCAAAAGTGTATAAATTTACATATCTCACAGGTGATACTCGGTCTCGACTCATGTTCATTTAATGAAATCGTAACTGCATGCTGAGTTGCTGCTCTACCTAATATACCTACTCTATGATTGAGTGTTTTGCTGTCGATGCTTTCTTATCAGTTTTCTTTGCAAGGAACATGAGTTTTAAGTATAAGCGCTTTGTTGTTGTTTTTGTAACACATGCTTTAATGTCACTATCGAATTTCTTGTTTTCAACTTTGCTGGAAAGTACACACGCTTTAAGCATCAGTGTTTTGTTCTAATTTTTGAAATATGTGTTTTTAGTGTGTTTGTCGTTACACGAGTTTTCTTACGCAATCAGAAGAAGTTGCAGTGTTGTCATAGAAAAAAATCAAAATAAAAGTGAGGAATATGATGGTTGTGCAATGCAAAGAAACAAGCAGGAATCAATTGCCAAAATGTTTGTTTTATTGGAACTTCAACAATCATCTAATAATATTTCATATCTCTGTTCTTAATGAGTGATGAGGCGATGACCTAAAAACTGATTAGTTGCATGACATTTTAATGAGACATTTCCTTTATCATGACAGAGGCAAGATATATATAGGAAACATACAATGTAATTTATTCAAACGAACACAATAGTAGATGCATGTGGTGCAGGCGAATAAAGCAATTGCTTACAAAACTTAGCCTATTTCAATTATGGGATACACAGCTAGTAGATCATATTTAAGGATTACAATAGGTCGATTATCTCATTATTACATGGAACAATGGATAAAAATAGCCGTTCTTAAATTATTTTGAGCTATGCCGGTTTGAGGACACCATGAAGTCATAAGTAAATGTTGATATCGATTATGATTATATCAGTCGACTGAAGTTTAGGCCACAACTTAGAAGTTGTCACTGGCATTTATAGAAATCGATTAAGGCATGAAGAACGTCGATGCGAGCTATGTAAGGGGCCTGATGATTCACGGGTAGAAAACTTTTCATGATTGAATGTCCAAAATATCAGAAATCACGCCAGGAGCTAGCACCGGTATTTTGCAACTGCGAAAGTACAACTGAGTTTTGCAAGGTGATAAGTACGCAGATTCCAAAAGATCTTAAATGTATTGCTAAATTCATTCAAAAAGGATTGTACACTATACGATCAAAATTTAAATGCAAAGACACTTGATTCATCGTCGATCGATTTCTCATCGTTTATTGATGCATCATCGGGGCATCAAGTCAAATCAGCAAAATGAGATTTATATACAAATTATAATTATCAGATAAATACACTTAAGAACAGCTGAAATGAAATTTGCAATAGAATATAGAAGAAATTGCGCATTTGCAATTACCTTCTCTGTAGTACAATTAAAAGATATGCAACGGAACATAAGAATCACATTCGTTCAATAAATTGTCAGTGTAATGAATTTCAATCAATAGGGAATCAGCTATGATATCGAGTAATCAGGTGTCTTTAAGTCTTACCAAGGTAGCAAGTGTCGCATTTCCTACATTTGAATTTGTAAACTAAACTAAAGATGAGACTCGTAGCACCGGATCTTTGTTGGGAAATATATTGCGAGTTCTGAAAGTATTAAAAACTACGAAAAGCTCATTGTTTTCCGGTAGGATAAGGTTGACGGCATGAACAGTTTTCAAAGTGTCATTTTCTTTTTCTTTCACGTAAGATAACTTCCAATAAGTAAAGGAATTCAGATTTTGATAAGAGTTATGCAAAATAACAAGAGCAAGAGCATAGAGCAAGAGCCTGTGATTAAAGTTGTTGTTGTTTAAATTGACCGAAAGCCTGAAATACACTGCTTGATGTCAGATGAAATTTGTACAGTTGTGTTGTGAAATGTGAATGTTTTTGTTTACATGTTTCTTCCATGCTTTCCAATATATTTGGAAATAGACATTTATTGACTTATTGTTGTCGGTACGGTACTATGTTATAGCCTTCAAGCGCCAAGTTGCTCGGGTCTTCAACATGCAAGTTACCCATCCATATGTAAGTAGCCCATCCAAAATAAACTATATTTTATATTCTTTGTGCATGTCTCATTTTAACTTGGAATTGAACAGCCGTGAAACATATTTTCTATTTGATTTTCACTTCATGCATATGTTTTTTCGATTCTTTTATTTGATCTCTTACAGAAGATAGGTAGAAATTTTCTTTTCCAATTAAAATGCGGCAAAGGAATCGGATGTTCGGATAATAGGAGCTAAAATTTTTTCGTATTCGAATCAAATAATCGAATCAAACTTCGGAGCAGGTGAATCGGACATTTAATTTTCGAATTGCGCCCATATTTTGCGTCAAGAGCATGAATCGTGGCGGATTTTTCGGGCCGAGGCCAGTCCGCGGCCCATATCATTTACAGTTAGCAACATTTTGAATACATCTTTAAAAATACTTCAATAATATTCAACACGCTAGGTAAGTTTACGAGTATTGATAGCTCAATTCCATGTTGTTGGTGCAATCGCCTAAACTTTACAATAGTCGTTCATTTAGGGTTTCATTATGAAAATTCAACAAATGATGAAAATAACGAAAATCTTTTTGCTGAGATCAGTGAATGAAAAACACTTAATAACACTTAACAGTAATAATAAGCTTGAATGAACAATGCCATTTGTCTTGTTCACTGATTGACTCAATTAAATTCTGAGGAACAGTAATAGAAAGGTAAAGTGATGCTTACATGAGTCTCATTTACATTATCGGGTTGATTACATGTCTTTCTAGCATCGAGTGCTTTGCAATCGGTGTCTTGTGACATGTCTTCCATTTATATTCAGTGTTTTACTAAACCGGTGTTTTAGGATGTGGACCACTGGGACCAACATTTGGTAGCATTATTTACTGTCTCATATTCTTAGTAAAATATCCTAAAGTTCATAAATTTAGTCCCACTGATCAGGAATCTGTAATCAGCTTTCTGAAGTTCACAGTAGTTCCTTTGGAATTCGAAAAAGCGTCCACTTTTGCCCTCACTAGTCTCAGTAGAATGAGGAGGACCATGGACATTGCATTATGCATGAGATGTTTAAACAACATCACAGATATGGCTTAATGTAAATTGAATTAGTTGTGGAGAATGAATTGAACACGTGTTTTCCATATCAGCACATAATTCCGATAGATAGAAATGAAAAGAATTCATTGTATAAAACATCGTCGCTTTATTCCACTAAAGATGCTTGAACAGCTTAAAAATATTTATTTTGAGATACCAGATTCAACAAGTTGTTCGAGGATCTTCAAGAGCATTTCTGAAAATAATGAAAATATTGTTACATAAAGAATTTTCATGCAAATTTCTCAACTTACCTCTTGCAGCTCCAACTGCAACATCAAGAAGTTGCTGCACAACAGTTGCGCTGATTTGTCTGCCATGCTCAATGAGTTCATTGATGATTCTTTGAACTTCTGCGACATCGACAATTTGGTCAATGATCATTGGAGTTGGAAGGTTGGCAGTGTAGCTTGTGTCTCCCTCAAGATGTTCCAAAATCTTCTGAAGCATCTCTAGATGAGAAGAAGAGAGGAAGAATGTCAACAACTGATCTGTACGCTGACCTACTTGTGATATGGGTACGCATTATGCACATTGATCAATGTTGTCAAGATGCATTTATGAAAATACATGTATAATATAGCATGTAAGAACAACGTTTCTAACTTTTGATGAAAGAGGTTAGGGGCTTAATCATAGAGAGCAGCTATACCATAGATACATTGCATATTATTTTAATAACGTCATTAATCGCATGGAACTGTATCCGTCGATCTGGGACTTGATCCGGGAGTCCTTTATGGCAATGCATGGACTCATTTCATTTGTTTGAAGCATGGTGTATATCACTTCATTCAATTGGTGTAGGCCTACATCGGGATAAGACACTGCCGACATCTCTTGATGCATTAGAAGTCCGATTGATCTTGAAACTAATCTTTATGACTAATCTGCATGCATAAAGAATAATCGTTTATCACGATTCGATTTTCAAAAATCTTTTTGAGTTCCGGTATGTGGTTGATGGATTTTATGCAAGCTGTGAGCTTTAGATATGCACTGCAGTCATAAGATAGCGAAACACATTCTCAAAAGATGGTTGGAAATGATCAACCTTCTAAACTTGAACTCTCGATGAAAGGAAAACGAAGACATTTAAGTTTCTTCATCGAAGTCTTTCAAAGCAATTTTATATCTCATGAACATGTCAACAATAAACCGGTTGAAATAAGCAATATCTTTCTAGAGCATCCCGGTCTGATGGAAAGCTGATTGAATGAAATGGTCGACATCTTTGTAGGAGCACATGATGAATGCTTCAATTGCAAAAATTGAGTTATATTATCTCGTTAAGAAAATATTGACATGTGTAAAAATACTGACAAACTGCGATATCGGCGAAAAATTTGGAATATATCAAGATGTACATCGATGATTGCGTATGCTTATTATTAATCATTTACGTATCAATGGTAAGTAAATTACCAGGATTAGAAACAAATGCTAAGAGAAGTAGTATAAATTTCAGCAACAAAAAATGATGTATGGTCACGTGGTCGTTGATGACCGTGAAATACTCGTACACAGACCTAACTCCAGCAGCAGGAGGATCTAATCAAGCAGCTTTACTTGTTCAAATACATGAAGGTATATAATTAGGTACATAATACATTAATGTTCAAATACATACTTAAATTCAATAACATGTCTACTACGAAAAGTTGAGGAAAATTCCGAGATTTTCCTAAAACGGCTACATTTTCAGAAATCTCTGAACACAACGAATCACTGACTTTAAACTCAGGTAGAAAATTGCTGGTATAATGAATGTTTCTTGAAAACTCAACAACTTTGTGTAGTCTCTTCCTCTAATAGTCTGGGAGCTACCAACATTTTCTCCCTACATTCGAGCACAAAAGGTTTGATATAATTGATGAAGATTGATGAATTTGCATTATCGTGAAAAGCCACATATAGACAATCGCATAAAACGTGCTCGGTGATGCTTTCCATCTGGGTCCTCATCAAAATGCAATACAGTAGGTATATCAACTCTCACCATAGGATGAGACGTAGCTAATTGCTTGGTGACCGACATCGATCGACGTGAGGCATGTCAAGCGACGAGCATCAAGTCGGCCCTACAATTACCACGAGCGGCAAGATATTCCACTCTTTTGGAAGTACCCTGTATCGCGCGAATTTCGCATATAATCCGCAAGAAAGTTCTGCTCATTTGATTCAACACCGACACTCGGCTTCGACAAGCACTATTAATCTGCGTTGTCCTGCGTTGTGTTGCATTTCGCTAGGAGTGATGGGGATCTTCTGTGCTACGAGTATTAGTTGCAGGCATGCGTGTATTGGGCGGACATATAGGTGTTCTGATGGATGCGGCTACAGGGAGGATAGAGGAGCAAAGAATTTCGGCCCGTTTGTGTTGTGAATGTAATGGTATTGTAGACAACATTTGGACGACATCAGCTTTCTCAGAGCCTCATATGTCCACTTTTTTATTTCTTTTACTGTACCGAAGCTTTTAACTTTGATGATGTTCCTGTATGTAAGATTTAATTGTATTTTTGTCTTAATTGACGCAAAATGAAATGAAATAATGCTTGGTTTTGAAATCCATGGCTTGAAGAAACAGAGCAATCAAAGCTTTCATACATTCCTGACATTATTCAAATGACATTTACCTTTGGCAGCTCCTTTGGCAACCTCCAAAATTTGTTTCAAAGCATCTACTCCTATTCCTTTGCCCTGCTCAATCAGTTGATTGATGATATTTTGGATTTGCTGTGTGTTGATGATGTTGATTACATTAACGTTGATGTTGCTGTAGGCTGGGGAAACTCCTTCCAATTTGGCAAGAAGATTTTCCAGGAGTTCTGAAATGCAAAATTATCAAAATCTGATGTATGTATATTTAATTATTTCAAGAAAGTAGTTTCAGTCTATCCAGATAATTTTTATGCTGTGAATTATATTTTTAATAATATTTTAGGAATTTCATACTATATACAATATTTGTGCTGTGTTTCGCCACAAGGGAAGACTAACCTTATGAAATACGTTGGGGGTAACAGCACTATCGCTATGTTTGGTCCGATTCTTCCGCAATACTAATTTAAGTGATCAATTTACTTTAGTGTTTTTTATATCGGGGACGAGGTTAGCCACTTTAGATCCAGTATTATGGAGAGAACTTAGCAACCTTCAGCAACAGTGGCACTGATTCAAAGAAGAAAATTGATTCCAAACGTTTGAACTGTTTAGTAATGAATTCATGCGTCTATATACAGACAAAGATGTTTGCTAAACTGCGAAGAAATCTGATAAACTTGATTTCTAAAGTATGCATGATAGTGGATTGATAGCAGTGGACGGAAACGTATGATAGATAAACTAATTAGATGCGGACTCTATTCACTGGCGGATCGTAATCAAGAGTGATATGTAATCGAGAAACTGCTCGCACAATAGCTTGTAAAAAGTCTACCGAATAGATGGATTCCACTTTGCGTTTGAATGTGGCTAAGTCCCCATCACACAACACGCAGAGAAGGCAATATCTGTGGTCTGTTACATTCAAATCTTTACCTCTCACAAGTCCTCCGGCAGTATTGATAAGCTCTTTGATAACACGAATACCAGCGGCAGTTCCGTGTTCTTTGATAGCGTCCCAGACAGTCTGGAGAATTGCTGGATCGACGATATTTTCGATGAAGAAAGCAGTATCGGTGACATTTCCTCCACCTGATCCTTCAAGACGAGCCAAAAGTCTCTCCAAAAGATCTACAGATTCGTAAAGCAGTTGTTGTTGATCGACAGATCTCAGCAGTTTGAAATAACAAGAATATGCACATGTCTTAGATTTTCCTAAGTCTAGCAGTTCTTTTGCAAGCAGCAACAAGTTTTACGGGCAACATTTCGCAATCAGTAACAGTTCATATACGTACAGCAACAATACCCCGGTAATAGCAGATTCCCTCACCTCTTGCGATTCCCCTTGCGCTTTCAATCAAGTCTTTGAGCAATTGAATACCAGCAGCAATGCCACGTTCGCGGATGGTGTCCATGATACTCTGGATGATAGCGGGATCAATAATGCGATCAATGATGTAGGCTTTATTTTGCTTCTGTTGCTGAGTAAGAGTTTCAAGAATCTTCTCCAGCATCTCTGCAAGAACGATCATTTTGAATCGACTTTCTGAAGTGTTTGACATACAATAATATAATAATTATAACCTTCATAAATAGATGCAACATTTTTACCATAGACCGTTGAATGAATGCGTCAACATATAACTGCTAAAAATGGCAGAGTGTTGACATTTAAGTAATCTAGGGCATTTTATTTATGACATGTCAAGTTTTTGTCATATTTTGACGTGTTACGTCATATTTAGTCATATCTCCAAATTTTTCTATTTTCCTACATTAATTACTAATTTTGCAACATCAATAATTAAGACTTGGTGATAGAATTTGTGAGCATGTTCCTAATTGGCTTCACAGCACATGCTGTTGTCGACCGCGATTTAACCCACCAGCATACAGTGCCATCACTCGTCCTCTTCAATTATGTTGTGTAATGTTGATGACGCTTTCGACCGCTTCAAGATCGCTTTCCGTCCTCGAAACTTCCCGCTATATCTACGAGGCATTGTGTATTAAACAGTTTGCACCTGACTTTTGTGTTCAGAAAGATATCTTGTTCACTTTACGTCTGCCTTGGTGACCGCTTATTTGTCAATCAGTTTTTGTTCAACGTGAACTAAAACGGATGAAAATGCTCGTTGATGACTTTGGTGTTTTTGTATACATAACTTAAGTGAGGGATCAAATTTCTTTAATTGCACGATGTTTCCTACAACATCACTTTGCCGATTCTTGGTTTTGTTGTGAATTATACTTTAGGTCATATAAGAGCATATTTTTGCATGTTTAAAGTCATATTTTGAATGTTTTTGGTTCATAAAAAATTGCCCGAGTAATGACACATGCATCAAAGACATGTTTATGCAAGCAAGTATTCGACAATAGCCAGCAATGATCCTAATAATACACAATGTCGCCGTGAAGCCTCAAAGTCCGTAGCCTGTCGCTGAAGCTGCGTGATTTATGATGGCGCATATTCATTCAGTTGCAGTGTACCGGTAGGCCTATACACCAAAAATTGGACATTTTGCTAGGGGTTTAACCTTCCATGGTTTTCTTGGTTTTCAGTCTCCAATGGTTAAATTCATTGTCTGTTTTGATAGCTTTTTCTTTCAGTTGTTATGAGCTTGAAATATATCAGCATTATTTGGCCTACTCTGTAAATTGTACATTGTTAAAGGCAGCGAAAATGACCGTTACCTTTCACAGAAAACGTTCGTCGCAAATCGCAAGGAAATTTAATGCTTGATAACATCATATTTAAATATGGTCAGATTATCATAGAAAATCAGTAATTGGTTTCCTGATTTTTCTGTGTCGACTCTAAAAAATAGATAAAATTCAAAAAATTGGCTATTGCTGTAATCAGCCATGACGGCTTTCCACATATTTTCATTGTGTAGGTTGATACATGAAAGACTACGTTTATGATTGTGGAAAACGCAGCGCGAGTTAAGAAGATGAGAGTTTTGACTGACCTTTAGCTGCTCCCTTGGCAATTTCAATTAATTGTTGTACAACGGCTGCGCTGATTCGTTGTCCATGGGCAAGGAGTTCATTGAGGATTTGTTGAACTTGGGAGATGTCAATAATTTGGTCGATGATTTTGGTGGTTGGCAGAGTAGTCTTGGTGATTCCACTTTCCAACAATTTCTCCAAAATCTTCAGAAGCATTTCTGAATAATAGATATAGAATCCAATAAAGTAAAAGAAAAAGGACTGAAATACACTGAGAGAATCATCAAGTCATGTTCACTTCACAATTGTTATTTAAGCCGGAAAGTCGGTCTGAAGAAGCTATGTTCTCACAAGCAAAGGTCATTAAAAATTAATTGCAATTCATTTTTGGCTGAGCAATCAATTAACTGCAATTATTTCTCATCAACATTTGAGTCGACTAATCATTAATTTTGAATTTTTTGCTTTTATATTTCACATTTGCGATTAGGCTACTAGGCCTGCATAGACTTTACAAACTGCATAATGGCTTATTATCAATTTGGATGGTGACTTGTGTAAACCCATTACATGAAATGCACATAACTACATTTTAAATTGGATGTGACTATTGATAAATTGTATTACAGACTTAAGTTCATGTGTCACAGTTATAGCGATACTCAATTATTGTGAAGCAAGTGAGCTAATATTCACACGTGTCATCCTTGTAATATATAGAACGTACAGTAGAATTTCAAGACATATCATTTAAGTATCACAATAAAGAGATTCCAAATAAATTATGTACCAAATACTTCCTGAACAGAATCCTGAAAGCTATCAGTTTGGCAATAAGATACATGTATGTTTAGTAAGATTAGTATTTCAACACAGTATTTCAATGTGAATCAATGAAGGTGCATGTACATCTTTTAAGGTACGTTGTACATCTTAAAAAATATCTTTACAACGCTGACTTTTATAATAAGGCTAATAGAATTCGAGTGGACATACATGAGATAAGTTTCAAATCCAAAGATAGGTCTAAACAAAAGACCTGATGGACAGGACGGATCTGGAGTTCTGTCTGGTCCTAGTGCTGTAATCGAATAAAACGAATATGGTTGACAGATCTATTCATTGATAAAAACTTTTCATCACATGCGCGATTTTACTTGCAACAGCATTTTCTCTTAGTTTTTCTTACGTTGGCTTGACGATGAAATTCCGATATCAAAAACTTCTCACTAGTTGGCGGTAACTATGAAGGAAAGTCAAACGGAAAAAATAATGATTCTGGCTATGAATTTCCTAAATGGAATATGTACTTGAAAGTCATTTTGATGTCATTAAATGCATTTAAAGGCTAGGAAATCTCAGATTTAGTTATTACTTCCGGGATTCACTTCGAGCAATTAAACAGGAAATTCCACGCGTAAAGCATCATTCTTTTGAATCCAGGCATCGTTTGAAGCATTGGATGATCATTTGGTCGCAAGAATGACAGCGCGGTTTTTCTAGTATCGTATAGGTGCATCTAAAACGTTAGTTCAATTGGGGTTCTTGAAGACATTGTGGTGTCTCGCACCACGGGCACACGAACCAAATATTCAGCTGACTGACATGAAACAAATATATAAGGATAAACATAAAGATTGATATGAAGATGAAGCATAATAATCAAGTACGGTACGAATGCGAGCATTTTCACATTGAGGAGAATCACTTGATAGGACCGGGATCGTTAAAGCATTTACCTTTGGCAGCACCTTTGGCGATCTCAATGAGTTGTTGTACAACTTGAGCGCTGATTTGCTTTCCATGTTCAATCAGGTCGTTGAGAATTTGTTGAACTTGAGCAACATCGATGATCTGATCAATGATGTAGCCTTGAGGATCGACGGTTCCAGTTTCTTCCAATTGCTGGAGGAGAGCTTCAAGAGCATCTGAGAAGGCAAGAATTTAGATGAGTTATTGGTCAAGCATTCATCGAAACAAGTGCATTGTTAAGTTGTCGATATGTAAACAAGACTGGTACAATTAGCATGAGCATTTTTAAGCAGAACACACCAAGCAACCATCTTAGTGGAGGCATAGGCAAGCGAGGTAGGTGGAGGGCTGCGCTCAAAGAGTTTAACTATACTGGGGTGGAATTGGGTGGAACATAGGTGTCTGAGAAGGGAAAAGCACGACTGTCAGAGTCTCGTTCACGGGTTGGCCCCACAGTTCTCACTTCTAGCAAAGTGATAGGCTTAAACAACCTAATTCTGTGTTCATTTGCGTGTTGGCCCAATTAGACCGGCTTCTTGCACGTTTATTATGAATACGCTAGACAACATGGTGCAATCTAATTCACTCTTTGTTGAATGCTATCGTTCTGTGGCAGCAGTGATCCTGAATCGCTTTACAGTCGCGCCTATTGATTAAGAAATTGTTCTTAGATGAAGTGACTACAAGCCGGTTCGATGAAATGGTTAAAAGTCAATACGACAGCAGATTCTTTAAGCTGAATCCACTGTTTGGGTCAACCCGCAAACAAAACTCCGAAGGACGCTCGGTCACGTTTTCAGACTGCCATGCTTTACCGGGCTACATGCATTTAAATCCGCAATCTTTCCAGCTAAGTTAATAATAAACCCTTGGTGGCGGAGCCTGTTGTATTAATCCTGCTCCTTGCACTTGTACTTACACACAATCAACAGATCTTGGAATGCTTCCTACGAAATGAGAATGATCTCAGTGCAAAACGTGATACCCGAGATGCACAGGAAAAGCCATTTGAGCAAATTGCTCATTCTGTATTGGCACAAGACAGGCCTATATCTTGAAACTTTCAGGACTCCAAAATGATTGTGTTGAAACAATGGAGTTTTAAATTGAATGAAGATATTTCACCTTTCAAAATTCCCCTGGCGCTGTCGACAAGACCGGTGATAAGTTGGATAGCAGCTTCCCGACCGAAATTTTTGATGGTATTCAGAATTTGTTGTAGAAGTTCAGGACTGATGATATTGTTGATGATGTAGGCATCAGTGGTGCCCTGTTCAACCAGCGTTTCAAGAATTTTCTCCAACATTTCTACAAGGAATTGGATTTCATCAAATGTAATTGTCAAAATGTGAAGTTTAGGTGCTATTAAATAATATGAATTCAGGTTTTAATTCTATAAACCTCACCTTTGGCAGCTCCTCGTGCGACCTCGATCAGTTGCTGAACTACAGCGGCACTGATGCGCTGTCCGTGAGCAATGAGCTCGTTGATGATTTGTCGAACCTGCTCAATATCAATGATCTGGTCGATGATCATGGCAGTTGGCAGTTGAGCAGCGTATGAAGCATCACCACTTTCAATCAAATGCTCCAAAATCTTCAGAAGCATTTCTAAAATGAAGAAATCGATCTCAATTTTCAGTGGCATCTTTTTATGCTTCTGAACCAAATCTGTTCTGCCAAACATGTCTGCAAACCTGCTTGTAGACATACATGGCAATGGAAAATACTTGAATTCATTTTCTCCTTTAATGACAAAAAATGAGAAAATGAGAAGCATATTTTCTCACATCTTTTCTGACGACAGTTATATTTTTCCTACATCTTTCAATTGCAGCTCTCGTGTATATCTGTGTACCACTCGAGATGTTTCAAGGGAGGAATCAATAATTGAATGCAACGGTTTACTTCCACAAATAAATTCAAAATTGCGTGTTTTATGCTTTTATGAAGCCACGCATGGTGACGATATTTGATTCTACAACTGATCCTCTGCTTTCCATAGTGGCATCAAAATTATACACTAATTTTCAGAATAAATCAATAATAACAAATCGATGGTTCAAAGTGGTTCAAAGGAATCATCGAAGCACAAATATCAATGTGATCAGAAAAAATGGTGTCATGCTGGAGATAGGAGATAAAAAACGTTTCACAAACTGAATCAATTGTTTTCATACAATATACCGAATTTCTTCGAATAATAGCCGCTCTTGAATAGTAACCGGGGTTAGTATTCGAAGAAATACGGTACATATGTAATTTTCAAGACGCATACTTGAAGGGAATTTATGACAAAAAGACTGTTCAGAAACATGGAACTATGAAGTTTTATTATTAATAGCGACAAAAAACTCAATCCAATTTTCAGAATTCATATTTACTCATAATATCGATTGATATAGTCAATCACTAATAATTGAGTTTTTATTGTGCTATAGAATGTGCGTTTTCCATCAAAGCATCTTCATTAAAAAACACAATATGAGAATCAAGAGATACTATGATGAAAATGCAGAGGCCAATTGCATTCTTACGATAGTGATTGGGAGCGTATTATACACAGGTGGGCAACCCGTAGATCTTGAATATTTCGATTTCATACATTTGTTTAGGCAAATGCGTAGTTGCAATTCGTAAAGCCAACGAACAAAAAAATTGGTCTGGTGCTTAGAAAATGATTGATAAACTTCGTTCCAATGTACGTGCGCCAGAAAAACGTGTAAGAAATCAGATTAGTGTTAACAGTGGCGGAATTCCACTAGCGGAAGAAGTAAGCATTTTCAGCATTATATCAATGCACTATAATGCTGAAAATACTTTCTTTTTCCATTAGTGATTCTAGAAAAATTGAAAGTTACTTTAAACAGGCCATTATAATCAAAGAATATGGCTACGTATGAAGTGGTGGTGTGAGAAGTGGAATAATAGTAATCGATTATTGGAACGGATTTTCAGTCCCACCAACAAGTCTGCTTGTTCTCCGTCATTGCAAAATATGAGAACCATCATAATAATTTACAAAATGATATTTACCTTTGGCTGCACCTTTTGCAACTTCAATAAGCTGCTGAACAGCTTGAATACCAATCTGCTTGCCATGTTCCATCAACTCATTGAGAATTTGTTGTACTTGTTGAATATCAACAATTTGGTCAATTATAAGAGGTTTTTCATGTTGTTGTTTGGACACTGGCAGGGCCCAGAGAGTACCAATCAGACACAGTCCGAAGGCCAAGAATGTGATGAGTCGCATCTGAAATGTAAATGATGGAAACTGACTTTCAGGAAGAACATGAACCTGTGAACTGTAGAGTTATGTCAGTCAATCAATCAACTGAATATCCAAATATCCAAATATCAAAAGATCCTTCATAATATCCAGTTATTCATCAATAAAAATTATGTTTATTATTAAATGTGGCAGCTAAGTCGGTACAGCTGCCTACAACACCACTGATATTTTCAAATCTTTTTGAAGCAGAAAGTCTCCGTTCTGAGAACTTCAATGTAATTTGACATAAGATTAAGTCCAAAAGCGTTTGTTAGGAATTAGAGAGTGACCACATCGGTAGTCAGACAATCTCAGATGTTATATCAACCAACCTGAAATTGATTATCATCGCTTTGAAATCGAAAAATTCAGCTGTATTTTTTGCAATTGAATTTTATCTACAAAGTGGACATTATCAAAAAATGTACTTAAATGTATTCGAGCCCGTTACCATCGAGATAATTGATCATGTCGGTATTCACCAAGTTGTCGACACAGCTTGCACCTAGCCCTCAAAAGCTCGAAGGTTGAGACTTAGTGTAGAGGTTACAAGTGAAACATTTTGTTCTGTTGACCTGAATGCAAAAAAGGAAAACTTGCAAGATCTTGAGGCTTCTAGATGATATTTTCATCTAAATCACGGATTCAGCTATCATCGAAATATTGCATTAAATTATTGAATTTCACGGAAAAAGCTTGCTATCATATCACAGCGCATGTATTTATGTTGACTGGATCTTTACATGCAAGTGCTTGTGAAAACTAAGTTTAATTCTTCATCGCTCATATGCACATTGAGCACATTGATTGAAGCAATTCTTCAATTTATGTAGTGGATTTGATGCTTTTCTCCAAGTATTCTAATTTGATGAATACCAATACAAAACCATGTACATCACATGGATTGGAACCGTTGCATATGACAAAACTTTCTTGGTTATCGATGGGCAATTTCTTTGTTGTTGCGATGTATTGGGCACGTGACATGTGGCAAGAATCGTAACATTTTGCGTCTACTAGGATGACCATCGCAAATATTGATTTACAAACGAAGTGCATATACAATATTTGCTTATGGAGGATTTGTAATTCTCCTGCCTAAAGATGTGAAGCCTAAACGATTTAAACAATACTTCAAGGGATTGTCGAAATTAAGATTCCTTTTGGCTGAATCAGAGAGAGTTCTCATCGTTATCAGCACTGGATTGGAAGATGCATCAATGACTATGAACATGTATAATCTCCCTCGTCCTCCATTGGTGGGCTTATGATTGCAAAATCCTTAATCACATGTTCCAAACTTCCTTTCTGTCTGGTTGTCGTCATCTGACTCGAAATAACGAATATTTTGTGAGGCGCTATTAGGAATAATGATAATTCCGCGACTCATGGAGCTGTATAATAGTAATTATTTGCAGTCTAATTGAGCTCACTTTAAAAGCAGTGTAGATTATGACTCAGACTTACAATGTGAATTTGAGTTATCTTTTTTCGAAACTATTTATATATACAGCTTTCAAGGCTTGCGGATTTCACATAAAGATATCTTTTCGGGCATCTGAAGATGCCTCAAGGAATTGCAAATTTGCATTAAACGAATCGGAACAATATGTTCCACTTTGAACCTTAAAGTGTAGTTTTATTATGAAGCCGAAAATGAAGAAACAGTAATGACCTTCGTTTCTGGATATGCAGTCTGTGATAGATGAATGTTTAAAGTTCTGAAATAACTTTAAGCATAATTTTTTAGGCTTTGTTCAAAATCTCACATTGGAAGCGGCTTGGAACAAGGTGCACCACATTACCCTGTGACTGTTAAGTGCTGTGCTGTCTTTATGATGCTATTGAATGTGTTGATGACCGATATGACATGTCTATGTTAGCGATCATGACCGACAGGACGGGAGACTAGCTAATTTATAATATCGCTGTTAATATCGATGAAAATGATTCCTATCCAATGCGACAAGTAGGCTTTTTTGGTCAACATGTGGCAACGTTTCCAGTTAAGGTAAACTTCCTAGTGCCTGCTCTATATTCTTGTGTCCCTGTATTTGCTTGGGCTTATGTAAATGTCTCCAAAAAAATTAACCTTAATGAACCAAAATCTACAAAACTAGGCTGCCGGAAGCACTTAGCAGCTAGTGAGTAATAGGTCATGAAACACCATCGTTTAGTTATACATACATTAACTTACCTTCTTTAAAGCGAATCAGGGAATGTAAACTGGAAGTCCTTTTAAAGTTTATATATTGCTTTGGATCCTCCGAATGGTTATCTCCCACAAGCCCACGAAGTACTATCAATCCAACATCGGTTGCGTCATGATATTGCTGATTTTTGCTAATGCATTCAGTTATGATGCAATGTATGAAAAACAAGTGGTTTATATACCTTCTATATTCAGTACAATTGGAATGATCACGAAGATGATTTCGTTAATGAGGATATAATGCAGGTGTGCCAATGACACGGCAGCTAGAAGCACAGTGACCAAATTAGATTAATGATTAAACAGTTTTATTGAATGAACTGACAGTTAGTTAGGAGGTAAACCATGTAATAGATTCTTATGACTCGAACAAACTAGTGGTCAGTGAATTTATATAATGCTGCTGATTATACGCTCGTAAAAGCAATCACACCACAATAATAAATTATAAATGAGATAAAACTATGATAAATTATAGTAAAAAACAGCTTGGAACCATTTTATATCTCAATTATATTGAAGGCACATGTGAATCAGATCAGTAGGAACACATTTTATTATTAATTACCTCCACTTGGCTTTCTAATTTGTTTGTAAATTGTAAAACGTAGTCAATCATCACCGGATTTGCGAGTTGGTCGGGTCGGGCTTGGAAAATGCTAGAGTCCGTAAATAATAGGCTGTGTACGAGGAGAATTTCTGATGCAAAATGCGTGATGTAGAGACTGCTGTGACAGACATCTCGGTTAAAACAATGCGAAAAACTGCAAAATTCATGAAAACATTGCCTGAGTCACAGAGGTTTATTTCTTTTCTCATATTACTCATGGCATTTGCAAAAATTAAAACACGTAATTAAATATGACAATGTAATCGTCGATCACTTGTAAATTGAGGAAAATGCCCATTTTTGTAATTAAAATTTATCCAATCGATTTTACTTTTTAGTTCATGATAGAAAAGTTCTTTCATTGGCACTCATTTAATTTAACCAAATTGTACAATTTCAAAGACTCTCGTCTTCATCTTCAGTGGCCTATGTAATAAAAAGGAGCAAATCAAGACAACAAAAGAGTTTAGGTCTATAATTCACAACTTTAAAAACGATGGGAAAGAGCTGGTATTGTTGTTTAATATGACATCTGTGTGATAAGCAGCTATGAAGACTGATTCTGCAATGCGAGTTTTGTTCGTGCGGGCGATGACGGAGAATGATTGTTCAAAGTTCACATGATTGTGTAGCGTTATTTCAGATGGTAAGGAGCGACTCGACCTGACAAGTGCTCTCGAATACGCGTTTGTAGATGTCTGGTTGTCTCGCCGATGCGACACCTGTCACAGTGTTCACAAGCAAATTTGTAGACTACCGGTATGTTCGAGGCGAGACAGCTTTTTAGTTACTATGCTCATCGATTTGATATATACATGTACGAGTATACTAGCCAAATTCATATGCTTTTCCAATTATATTTTAGGTATATTCAGGGAAGTCAAGTATGAAGGTATGTATAACAGTGTATATGATCTATCGTAGCAGTATTTATAATGTTTTTTATCGTTCATCGCTGTTTATGGCTTCTGTTAAGGACTTGTTGAGACATCCTAATTGACTGTCTAAATTACATTATATGTTTGTCTCTCAGATAAGTGTTGCGGGTGGCATGGCACCTGAGTGCGCTTCTTAGTGTGGCTGAATTGACGGTTTATGTTTTGATCAGAACAATTAGAATGACATGTTCATTACAATTAAAATATTCGTGCTTCAATAGACAGTATAGGTAAGGATTACCGGGAAAATGTCATTTGAATTAAGAAAATGCAATAAGGAAAAACAAAAACAGTGCAAACGTCACAGAAAAATAATTGAGGCTGATTCATCGTCATATTCGAAATTAATCAGATCAATTTCCGCTTCCTCTCATCTGTAATTTTTGTCATTTGCGTTAAAAAAGGTCTGGACCCGAAACGTCCGATTATATAAAAAAGGAGTTTTTCTGATTTGTTGGCATTGAATTAGAGGAAGAATAAAACCTTTATTTTCATTATCGAAAATTTTCATTTGTCGCTTCCACCAAACTGATGAGATGTTTAACCCTTCGTCAGTGTTACTATGTCAAACTTCACTGTTCTTAATTGACGTGAGAATGTCGACTGATTGAATCAGCGGTCGGTGCTTTCATCCAACCAGCACTTGCTATATTTGTTGAAAAATAGAAAAAGAATTTCACTCCCAATTTACGACTTTATCTTTTGAATAAAACTTCCTGTAATGAACCTCTTGTAATGAAAACCCTTCGCTATATTCACATCATGCAACAACTGCCTGCCAGCGAACAACAACACAGCAGCGAGCGCGATTGAAGATTGACGGTATAAGTGACACTGATATTTATGATATTATTTTGGTATACTGTAAGTGAGTCCGATCGAATTGAAGTGAATTCAACATTAAGAAGTGAACTGTAAGTGTAAAGTTTTTCTTTTATCGTTGCGTATTGTATCTATACAACTAGTCTTGAAAATTAATATTGTTAATTGTTGTGATTGGAAGTTGAATAATAGTTCATGTAATTGAATAACTAATTATTAGAATAATTTGTTGACACTGTCCATATTATGATTTGAACTGACAGGGTTGCTGCCCTTAAATGCAGCGCTAATTTTCCTCTTTCAAAATCAATTGTTTTTCGTGTGTACAACAATTAAGTTAATCTCCAATTTTTGTGCTTATCCTATCAAGAACTAAATTCAACAATTGCTTTATTTTGACAAATTATCTTACTTGATAAATAACTAAATAACAAATTGAACAAAGATGATTGTCTTTTCATTGTCTGCTTAATCGCTGAAATAACATTGTCCGGGGCTGTAGGCCTATCGAAGTCACAAAAAACACCTTATATTCAGTTGACCCTTGAAATACACCACTTGTAATGCGCCTTGGACAACTACACGTGGTTTTCCAACTTGCACGCTGACTTATATGCCTCAAATAATTGTTTACAACATGTACCAAAAAAGAGGAAAAAAGTCATTTGACATCTTGTCTACAAGGAGTGTATGCGAAACACTATAAAAACTTTTTCTCAGATCAAGAGCGCAAATATGACAAGCCACTACATTAGGTTTCTCAGTTTGCCTCAGCATAAATTCTTGTATGCCTGACACAGTACCTGATGCTGAGCTGCCCGGACCGTATCAAAATTCAGAATTGTCGATTCGCTTCAGAAATCTATTTTGGCTGTTCAATGATTTTGGCAGAGATAGGGAGCTTAGAAATCGGTCTCGTGTCACAAATCCTAGCTTGGGAAGGTAGCTTTCAGACAGAGGCTGGATTTCATTTTCATTCATGATTTTATCAGCTCGATTTCCAAATTAGCGGAAGTCCTCAAACACGTTGAAAATCATAGATAGCGGACTGAAGACGAATTTGATCCTGGTAATGGGAGGAATTTCATCAGATGAAGCACTGGCACGGGGATTAAATCGTAGAAGTTCTTGCACATCATGAGATTCAAATTCAAAAGTTACAATAAAAGACTGAGGTCTCAGTTCAGCACATCAATCATGAATGAAGTGTAGATCAAGTGAAACATTTGTATAAAAAGAATAACAACTTTTAAAAATGTCACCAAGTAGCTATTTTGAACAAAATACTCAAATCCCACTTAACCTTAATAGTATGAAATTTTTCATTTTCATGAAATTTTCAAATTCTTCATTACTTGCGGTGTAGAAGTTCACTGGAAATCTACAACTAACCTACTCTAAGACTTGAAAATGCTTACAATTAAATGCGTAACGAAAACAACGTTAGCAGAATGCCGGACTCATTCCCAGACGCCACTTTTCCAATGTATATATATATATATATATATCAAAAAAACGATTGAAATCAAAATGAATAAAAATAAATAATACAGTTTTGACCCGAAAGAAAAGTCAGCAATTATTCCCGACCGGTTTCTCCTGGTCTAGGGCAGGCTACTCATGGGAATGAATTTATTGGAAAGCAAAATACAAAATTGGAAGCATAGACTTCTAAATCAAAAATTAATGACATAAACCTTGCGATTTTTGCTAGATATGTCATAGTTCAGGTGGTTGAGGTCTGGTTCAATGTTGGTTTAAGCATAGAAATAAAAATGGATTCCTTGCGCTCTCTTTCTATGCGTGAAGAATTCGGCCGAAGCTGAAAGAATGGAGCAGCCTCAAATTTTAACGGTAGATCTTTAGCACATACAGCATGTGCTAAAGTATGACGCATAGACCTATGTGCCTCAGTCTGAACTATTTTTGAAATTAAAGTATGCACATTTGAAAGTCTCAGTGACATTTGATTTATGCCTAACAAGTTCATGAATGCCTACTCCAATGATTGGCCTTAATTTCTCACTAACTCGCCGAAAAAACTTTAAGACCACGAGCTCCGCCTTCAGAAACATGATATTTAGAAAGCAAAACGATGTGTAAATTATCATAATTAAAATGGATTTAATGTTGAAATAATTGATAATTTGGATACCGGTAACTAATCTTGAATACTGTTTTGCGCGGAACTACATATGAATGAAGTCAAAGCAACACTTTACATCGACCGTTAGAATGCTCTGGACTCCGAAGGCCTTGTCTTTCTTCTGCTTATGACCTAATGTGATAAACCAATAAGCATTTATCGAGTGAGTCCGCATACTTTGTCCTGACCACAGAGAAATATTGGTTTGTCTGCGTTGTTTGGTCTAGATGGTCACGCTTAGAACTTGTCTCGAGGGACAGAAAGATCCATTTTCCATTGAACGTAATGCAAATTCAAGTGTAAATTCTGACAAACCAGATCATTGACACCACACTGAACGTTCACAGTCAATAAATTTAGATCGTGAGGAGTCGGACGATGTGAATAATAATTCCATTTGATGAATTTATCACGGAGAAATATTGAGTCTAAGATGGGTAATATTCACTTGGCAGGTGTCCAGTCTTCAATGTGAAAACGGCATATCATGCGCTCACTGATACAACTTTCCTTACGCAGTGCGCGCTTAGCCAATCACGCAAGACATATCTCTCCACCCCTCTCTACCATTGTATACAATGTCTGCGATAGAAATGCGTCACCTCTAGAGCAACAGCGAATCCATCTCTGTGGTTCTGACTTGAACACCTTGGAAAAAATGAATTCCTTTTTTGTTTCAGATGGTGTCAAGTTGTTGTTTTAGAACTGTTGCAATGCCTTCAATGTCGACAATGCCACTGGGAAAGTGGAAGCTGTTGAGGACCAATATGAGAAATTATACAATATTGAATTGGCTCCCGGTATGACAACCTTCAGAGACTTTGTATCCAAACTTGAACAGATCTTCTCAGGAAGCGAAATCAAACTGATCAATCCTGCGAGAGGAGAAGTGAGTGGCATGGAGGTTGCGGAAGTGGCGTGAAGATCTTGTGAGTGGGAGTCAAGGTGGAACCATGCGATTTTCGCGATGTGAACGGCAAAGAATACTCGTGGGAGGAATCAGAGCGGCCTAGTGGGAGATACTTCTTACCAGGTGATGAAATCATGGTGGTTGAGGGAAGACGAAGTACCTATCATTGGATTAACGAATAACCCCTACTCCTTTCAGTCAAGATAATCACGTCATAGAGTAAGTATATTAAGTAGAGTAGCAACTCAGCATTAATTAATTCCCCAATGAACTCGAGTTGGGACCCAGTGCCAGATGTGAATTAAGCAAATTTTTGCAGTTTTGGAGAAGTTTCCACGGAATTGACTGAACATGACAGCAATACATAAGAATGAAATCCTCCGTGTCATGGCAACCTTAAAAGGATGATGTCTGTTAAATTAGCAATTCGCTGGGTTGCTATTACTATAATGCTCAGTTTTATGAATAAGAGTATTTTCTTAAGCGTGATCCACAGAATGAAATATTTTGTTTATCTGCTTCGGTTTGCTAGAAGTGTAATTTTTTCGAAATCAACGGCACATCGAAGAACTTAGTAAGTGGGCAAAAAGGAATTCCTAATACCTTACAGAGATAGGAAAAGGTCGTGCGTCACTAGCGGATTACTGTGAGTTCTAGTCAAGTGCTTTGATTGCCACAATTCCTTCAGATTCGAAAAATTCAGACCATTGCGCACAAGTTTTATTCATCATATTGGCCCTTCCGATCATTATTAAAAAAATATCAGGCGTACGAAAATTAGTTCACCTGATGATTTCACCATCGTCTTCTCACCATTCCTTACTGAATCGAATGCTAGCCAGACAGCGATGCGTGTGTTGGTGTGTGCAAAGTGATATCACAGCACGCTCAACTCTCCTACTGGCTCTGGTGTTCTATGATGACAGCTTATTGTTTGCCATTTCCAATAGCAAGCGAAACACGAATTATCCATTAGAGAAGGAGAAAGTTGTCTAATTCTGTGATGTGCCTGATTCATCCTTCCATTCTAGGAAACCGAAGACGCATGTTTCATTCTGTAGCGTGATCATATCACAAACTATGTCTGCATCGCTATTAAGATTCCAGACATGAAACATAAATATATTGAATCTTAAAATCATGCCGATGAAAATTGAATTAAAAACTTGAAATTTCACCCAAGAAGCACAGTCAGTAAGATATCAACTTTTCTATAAAGACTTGCATTACAATGCGGCTTATGAAATTTCCTTGATAATTAGTTGAAATTCCGCTGAAATTAAGCTACCTGTTAGTAAATGCTCTTTCCTTTTGATATCTGGTAAGTTTCATGCTACTTATTCCGAGGTTCCAAATCGCTAGTATATAATCACAAGAATAATTTGAAAAAATTTGGCTTCTTAAAAAGTGATCAAATATTCCTTCAGACCGAATGAATGTAGTCTCCACAAAAAGACTGAATCTTATAATATAAACATTTTCATCACTGACGAAGGCCTATAACCAGGGTTGCCCTGGGGAATTGAATTTTGAGTCCCCAACCCACCCCATATCCACAGAATCCTCATACCTCCACAGGATAAGGCATCTAATTTATATGCTATTTTTCTTCATGCAGAATAGCTGAAGTTCAATATTTCAATCTCAGTAGAATTTTTATGCCATCCGGCAGCCGCCTTTGATGACCTGATTGTAAGACAATGATTTCCACTATAATTTACTTTGTGTCACCTGATCAACTCATGTGCATGGATATTATTTCTATAACACAATCGAACTCAGACAAATGCACTTGTATTGAATTGACTCTTCAATGATTGTCAGCCAGGAGCGACCGCACAGAAACAGTGTTACATAGAGAGTTGATAGTGACAAAGTAATGTCAATGGGTGAATGATACTGTTAGATGCTGATGGCTGCATACGAGAGGCAGCATTTTTAATTTTCGTTTGTCAGAAGAAGTTCTTCACTCCCATTTTTATTGCCAGTAAAAACAAGTAAAAGAAATCACACCACCCAACGTTTCGAGCTTCAAGCTCATCGACTGGGGAATATTAGGTACACCTTCAACCTCCGCAGACGAGGTATTTATAGTGAATGCCATTGTCGAGCGCCTATACTATGCGTTCATGTTTACGATTGATTTTCGGTTGAATTTTGTTAATGTAATCCGCTTCAGAAACTCTGGTTCTCAGGGCATTACTTTGCTTGTCAATAATTTCAAAACTGAATAGATCGATACTGATATTGTCGCAATCAGCGTGATTATGACGTATGCGGTCTGAGAGAACACTTTTGTCATCTTTCTTGGTGATACTGGACCGATGTTCGTTATAGCGGACGTGAAAAGGACGATTGGTAGATCCTATGTACATGTGATCACATAACTTACAAGTGAACCTGTAAACCACATGTTTACTTTTGCAGTTGATGCTTGGCTTCAAACTGCAAATACTGCATTTACATTTTCCTTTTGTATTTTTGTTGATACCGTGTTTCGCTGTTTGCCTAGCATGGGAATGATATTGAGTGGTAATTCAATTTTTTTTAGTTGGATTCTTTAACTTTCTAAACGCGCTGTCGTTAATAGAATTGATGTATAAGTTACAAGAATCTTCTATATTTGTTTTTGGTTGATTTTTATTTGTATTGGTCATTTTAGTTTTGCTTGTAATTTCTTTTTCACAATAATGATTCATTCGGAGAGCGTTTCTAGTATACTCTACATGCCTAGATCGGAATTCTTCGTTTGAGCATTTGCCCCTCACACATCTGAAATTATTCTGGATGAAGATATATTTTACTGAATGAAACACCCACCTACGTTTGTCAAGCATTACGCCAGAGTCAGTGGGCTCTTTGTATAACTCGTAGTCTGAACTTAGGACCACGACTTAATTTCTTTAAGACTGGAACCGGAACATCGATCTCAGTTTCATTGCTGATGCAATTGCCGTTATGGTTCAGATACTGTACACAACGCTTGACAGAAGCATTGCTAAACCAAAAATTGTCATGATGATTGAAAGGAAACCATGGTTTAAACTCACTACAGCACTTTTCAAGCACCGTGTGCTGTTCATTTGTCAGATTTTTCCATTTTTGGATACTTTTAGAGATTTGTTGTCCTAACAGTGTTTTGGTGTGGTCGCACCAGGCCGTCAGACAGCGGGTTTTAATTGACATTATTTGTACTTGGCCAAATGTAACGAACCAAGTCAAATGGCTTCATGTAGTGAACTTACCCAGGTCTCATAAGTGTATGTAGAGTCAGTCGGATCACTCAGGATATAATTTTCCTCATAAGCAACTATTGCAGTACTGTTTTTCTTCGTAATTGCATGGAACATGATCATCAGTCACCGGAGAAGTTTCAAACTGAAAGTGTTCATAAGTTTCTTGACAAGTTTCTGCAGGCAAATTGAGAAACTTATTTACTACCTTTCGACCAACGAGTTAAAAGAAATTGGTATGTTTTGACATTTACGATCCTTGATCACGTTTTGGATACCGATCTTAACCTCATCAGAACACGCCGATGCGTTGCTAGAGTAAGGACCGTACAGACGTGGATTACTCGCTAGACGAGTCGTGCATATACAGTGTAGATAGGAAAAGTAATAAAAGATAAGATCACAATGTTGATTGAAGTTTTCGGATGACCTGTCAGTCGCTTAGCGGGATGTCTTTGATGCAACAAAAATTTTCGCTACATCAGTGTCTTTTCCTCTAACGACTTTTAGGAAATCGTTTTCGCTCAGTGCAATTGAAACGAAATTTATTCAGAACGAAGGCCATTTTTTTCTAGTAAGGGTAAATGTTAGTTTTTCATCAATTTTTAGAAGCTTTTCTTACGTCTTTTACACCACAGAATTTGAATAAGCGCATGCTAGGAAGTAGGTTTATTGAAATGGGTGCTATGTGGTGTAGAAGATAACCACAGTTGAGCTTAAATGGATGATCATGGCTGAATTCAAAGAAAATCTTAGGCCTGTATAGCGCCAAGTTTTGACATAAGGTGTCAAAATAGAAGATGATGGAAGGGGAACGCATCGCGCCACAACAGCAACACAAAATCTTAGGGACAAGAGGAATTCATATATCACTACAACGAAAAATGAGCGTTTAGTGAAAAAGTTTCCGCATATCCTATTAATATCAATCTGCTTTACTTACAAACCACCAAGACATTCTCATACATCGGATTTGCTGAGAATTTTGATGTGCCTCTATGAGAAACACCGCATGAGGACAGATTGCCACTGACGTCTGCTACAAATTTTGCTGAACACCCTGTAGTATACATTGAAAAGCGTTTAGATCTTTGTGCGCGCCTAAAGCATTGTTGCACAACGGACATCCTTTATTTTGATAGTCCTGTGTAGTCGAAATAATGAATTTTGAAAAATGGCTTCTGGACAGTGCAGCTCAAGTTTTCTGTGGACTCCCATGTATTGTATATTTAAAACGCAAAGTGTAAAAGAGACACACTTTATTTTGAAATTTTTTATATCAAATACACAACAGGTTAAAGATCAATCACATCTATCACGCATGCATAATTTAATATCACACAATAATTTTGAATCAAAGTTATATGATCTTCAATGCAATGCATCAGTGATTTATACAACCAGAGCTAATATTTCGGACGTGCTCACCACAAAACATGTTCGTGGCGTTCTTCCCCGAGGAACTTCAGATGATGCTTCAGACGTCCTTGACACATCGAAGGTATTATTAATCATTCAAATTATTGACATTGTGTAATGGATTTAAAATAATCATAGATATCTCATAGAATTTATGTGGTGAAATGGTAGGGCTCTTGACAATTCAAAATCATAATTTATTGTGTGAAAAACGTCAGTTCTAATTGCTTCTAGTGAATAACAACATTCATGATGATCCCCACAGAATCCCCATGGAAGCGCTATGGGAGCTGTGGGGATGACCTCAACATCCATACCCATCCCATACCCATGGATATAATCACAGAATCCCCATACCCACGGCATATAACGGCAGAAGTATTTGGTGTCCTCGTAACTTGACGTGTTTTGTTTCTTTTTCATGCCGGAATGGGGGCGGCGTCAGAGCACGAGACATTCGTCGACATATCAGTCGATTGTAGCTGTGAATTGTATTATTTAGTATAGAATGCTTTTACCGCTGCCCTTTGTATGCCTTTTTCCGCTGAGGAGGGAGCTCAATTTGCTCTGAAAGGCGTAGGGATCGCTGTGTTTCTCCTGAAAAATACATGGGCATACCTCTACCACATTTGTACTAATCAAAAATATGAAATCGTGTGATGATTCATTATTTGCGATCCCCGGGACACACGATTCGTTGTATACTTTCCTACAAATATCATAGAATACCGTTAGAATACACCCACATATGCAAAAAGGGGCCACCCAGGTTCCTTCTCACGCGGTGCAATTGTTCATGTCAAATAAGTCGATGACAACATTCACTGAGGATCCGACAGCGAAAGATTTTCTCAAAGTTTCCTTCTAAAACTGAATGGAGTTAAATGGTAAAAATCCAGAAATTACGATTTAATTTTTAAAAAAACAGTAAAATAGAAAATCACGGCGTATCGGACAACCAACAGTGTCCTCTGTTTCATTTTCAATGTGTGTCAATGTTTTTCATTTCATGCATTTTCAGTTTCAACTTCTGCAGTTGCGTGATGATAATGGATCATGCATAACAAGTTTTGTAAAGTTTTATTAATTGGGAATTTAAATTACTTTTATTGAGCTTTCACTGTTGCTGATCGCCCACATGCTCAACTGATTTCTTTCTTCACCATTACGTAAATGCTACATGTGCTGCTATGACTGCTACCCGATCAATCAATTCAGCAAGAAATGGCCTTTTCAGTGTCTGTCCTTAGAAGCTCAGAATCTGAGAATACAACTTGGGTCCTAAAACTGAAATATTTTACCTTTTTTACCCAAGACAGCTAAAATAGTCGGTCGTTGCCACCAACCGATGTTTTGTCTAAACTTGTGTTTGAATTGAGAGAAAGCGAGAAGCACTATCACCACATGCACTTCTACATTTACAGTATCAAGCAATAGGGAAACTATGTGGACAGATATAGAAAGTTGCAGACTGCATAACCTTGTTATTATTTGATGTTGCATGACATTACTTTTATTATAGTTTGTTTATTTTATTTAATTATCATAAAACCTGAAGTAGAAATTTGATGAAAAGTTTGTTTGTCCTGACAGTTCATCCATTATAGGGTTCATAAATTATTCATTCATCAATCTTCATATCGCCTAAAACAGCCATGTTTTTGTAAAAGTTTTGTATTCTCAAAAATGTACACAAAAAGTATATCAATGCAAATCATTTCTCTCTCGCTACTGTTCATGACAAATTGGCTTCGAGAAGATGTTCAAGAATTTTCAATAGCATTTCTGTAAATCAAAAATTTAGAATTATGGCATGATCCATTGAGATTCAGTAGAAACATCTTAACAAGCAATTCCTAAAATGTTCAGCACATTTTGATTTTGAGAAATGTTTGATTCAAGTCAATGTTTAAAGCACTGAGCAATTTTACTAACGGAGAATTTTCTAAAAAAATAGTTGAGAATGGGGTTTAAAAGATATCTTTTAATGTCGTGAAACAAAAATACTTTTTTATATACGTTCTTGTTACTTTAGTTTTTCTAATTTAAAACATAACTTTGTTTTTTATTCTAGCATTTTCCATCGCTTGTTTTCAGCTTAGCGGCATATTAAATCTGTCGGGAACTTCAAAAGCACTTTGATGTGTGAAATAAAGCACTTCTCATGTAATTTGAAATTTTACTGAGTTACTATATCACACTATGCACTTGCTAAAATTCAATCAATTCAATTTAAATTCTTGAAAGTAAAAACATCCGCATTCGCCTCTCGAACACGCTATGAATTGACAGTATGATTGATGGCTCACTTGTCTTAATCTGATCTCGCTGTAATTAAAACATCAAGATACCTGTCAACTATCACACTCATCAATTCATGGGATCTCAATTATAGATTAAAGACATGTCGTATTAAAACCATATTTAAACATCAATGCTTGAAGACTTGTTTACAATATTGGTTATAATGTCGGCAACAGATTATAAGACTGATATTCAAAAGTGTGTCTTTAAAACCGTCTCTGATAGCAATGTGGTCAAGCACAGTGCAAAAAAATCATGTCTACAAAACTGGTTTTCAAAGTAGTTTAGAAGTATTGTTATAAATAAGACATTAGGACAAAACTGCTACTTTTGTCCATTTGACAATGCAGCAGTTTAATTGATATTAGAAACTTGATACTACTTTGTAAAAAAACGGTGGCATCGTGTGCAAAATACAACCTGCGGTAATGAAACACTTTGCTTATATATCAAGTCGATGTATATTTGTAGTTCCATCGAAGCACCAAAATACACTTAGAAAGCAAGGGGTACAGTATTTCTAAAGTAACAAGAAAAAAGCTAATCTTCCAGGGTTTCGGACCAAAAGTAACTAGATTGTACTTGAAAAAGATTGTCGAATGATAGCATCTTCTCCTATTAATAATTGTCGTATTCACACGATTAATCTTACCTTTGGCAGCTCCTTTGGCAACCTCAATCAACTGTTGAATGGCTTGAATGCCGATTTGTTGACCATGAGCAATCAGTTCATTGAGGATTTGTTGCACTTGAGCTATGTCAATGATTTGATCGATGATCATGGGAGTTGGCAGGTTGGCTTTGTATCCAGTGTTTCCAGTTTGAGTCAAAGTCTCAAGAATCTTCTCCAACATTTCTGAAGAATGATAGAGACATTGATGTACACGATCAGAATGAGCATTTCATTTACATGATAGTCACCTTTGGCGGCTCCTTTGGCGATTTCGATCAGCTGTTGAAGAACAGCGGCGGAGATTCGCTGACCATGAGCAAGAAGCTCGTTCAGGATCTGTTGAACTTGAGTAATATCGATGATCTGATCGATGATGTACGTCTGCTTGCTTCCTACAGGATCGACTGGACCTTCTCCTGAGCCTTCAAGTCTGTCCAACAATCCTTGGAGAAACTCTGAAATGACAGTGAGAGATCAAGTTGTTACACCATTCATGACTTTGGATTTAGAAGACAATTTTTGTACTGCTGCAGGTTTGACTTCTCACCTTTGGCCATGCCAACAGCGTGGTCCAACAACTCCTTGATAAGTCGAATGGCGGCGGCTCCTCCTTGTTCTTTGATAAGCTCAAGAACTCGGTTGATATCCTCGATGTTGATGATCTGATCAATGATGTAGCTTTGTTTCTTGGATCCGGAATTCATGAGTTGCTCAAGAATCTTCTCAAGCATTTCTGTTGAGGAACAGGTGAGCATTTCATCAACATGATGCTGTTAAACAGTTCAGAATGATCAATAGATCGTCATTCATTTATTCATCTTAAGTGTTGTATGTAGACTGGCAATTCTTTGTTGCTACAAGCGATTATTCTTACCTTTAGCAGCTCCCTTGGCTATTTCAATCAGCTGTTGGACGACTTGGATTCCGATTTGTTGACCGTGAGCGAGCAGATCTTGGAGAATTTGTTGCACTTGAGCGATGTCGACGATCTGATCAATGATCATTGGAGTTGGCAGGTTGGCTTTGTATCCGGTGATTCCACTTTCAACCAAAGTCTCAAGAATCTTTTCCAGCATCTCTGAAAGAATCAAAATTAAGAAGCAGATCTGACACAATTTGAATGATGATTCTCCAACTCACCTTTGGCAGCTCCCTTGGCAATCTCGATGAGTTGTTGAAGAACAGCAGCAGAGATTCGCTGACCATGAGCGAGGAGCTCGTTGAGGATTTGCTGTACTTGAGTTACATCGATGATTTGGTCGATGATGAAGGCCTCCCAGGAAGAGATGGATGTGCTGCATGATGAACTCGAAGAGGAGGACGACGAAGACGACGAGGAGGACGACGAAGACGACGAGGAAGACGATGAACTCGACGATGATGATGATGACGAAGAGCATGAAGATGAGGATGACGAAAAGGTCGATCCACCGCTCTCCAACCTCTCAATCAGCCTTTGAACTAGATCTGCCGACAAACTTCTCTCATTAAAGAAAAAATTTTAATATCTATGAATGTATTTATAAAATATTATCAAAGCATGAAAGCGCATTTCTCCGATAAGCTCTCGTTGTGAAGAGGTCTTCATAACTTTTGAAGAGATAAGCAATTTCTCGACAATCAACGAATTGGATAGAATATTCAAATATCACATTCGATGACCATCAATGTGAGAACTTTCACCATAGCTAAAAGTTTTGATGAAGCCAAGTACTTAAGCCCTCGAAGTCTATGTATGTTCATCGCCTGCTGTCTGACAGCTGACATTTATCTGAGTTCATTTATGGTTGGCTGAGATAATAGAGCAATGCATGTTTTGGTTGAAAATTACTATGGGCAGTAAAGCAATGCATGATTGTGTATTAACCAAAGTCACTATATGAATCAATGGTCTGCGCATATGTGATAAATGTGTCTGTTATGCAAAAAGACTTAATGTAAGTGCACTGTAACTCGGTGGATTTACTACACTTTGTTCCTACGACAACAACAAGTACGAGTAAATTACGTGATTCGTGAGAGTGAAGCTGAAATTCAAGCTTTATACTTGAAGATGGGAAAAGCTCACCCAAAAATGTCAAAATCTATGAAAAAAAGATTAATTCTGCATGAAAACTAAGTCTCTATCTCACGAAATTATATCCATCAGTGTGACATTTGTGAATCTGGACAAGCCCGAACAACCAGATGAATATTTTACAATAATTTAGATTATCAAGATTTTTCTCAAATATTCAAAGAGCCGTGCTGATATTTGTAAATCGTGTTCGGGCCGTGTTTCTGAGATATCGGAGTGGTTCGGGAAGTAATTGTTGCAGAAAACCGCTCAATGCATAAAACAACTGCTACGTTGCTCTTCTTTTTAATCAGCTCTTATTCGATGTAACCATTATTGTTTAGACGTATCCTCTGGTTGTTCTGATTAAAAATGCTATTGAAGGATATACTGCAAACTAGAAAATTTTCGTTATCGGCAAAAGCGAATTTTGGGACTTTATATTTTCTTGAATCCTCTTATGTGAGAGCAAAAATACACTCACTTTGAAAATTACGAGAAATCGAAGACATTGCTTGCAGTACTCTAAAGTATACAAATAATTAACAACAATAATGTGAAACTCGCTTCTCTGGAGGCAAAAGATGCTAATCGAAATGCACTGGCTCAAGCACAGTCTGAAATCAGCTAAGCTAATTGGAAATGGACTAACATTGTGCGAAGTGTGTTCCATCTGTAGTCTGCGTGAGATCTGTGATTCTTGTGATTTATTTTGCAATGTTTTGATGTACCTATGTTTTCAATTATTCATGATAGTAGAGTATTGCATTATGATGTAGCAGAGTCATTGCTTGGAAATAAATCGTGGAGGTTTCAATGCACGGCCCCAACATAAAGTGACAAAATAGATTTAAACAAGAAAAAATTGCGCTGTGCTGCAATGTCATGAATTGAACACATTTTGCAAAATTAGGGACAAAAGCATTTCCCAGATTGTAGTAACTTCGTGAGGCAAACAGTGAATTTTCAAATGAAATTAATCGCTTTATAAAGGTGAAATATTCCCAGCTTCAAGTATACATGATCACATTCTTGCTCAGATTTAACTGCATACGCTTCGTGACACTAAGTGGATTGAAAATCACTTCTATAAAAAGGTGCAAAGTAAAACTGAGCTAGCTAGCATTTCAAGTTGTCTACATGTTTTCTTAATTTTCAGATCCAATAGTATTTTTAGTGTTTTCCGCCTTTAAAATTGATCTAAGATTTGTATTCCCTTCTTGCCAGTTACTTCAAACCTTCATGTGCATTGCAAGAAGTAAGCGGAAGGCATTGAGGAAATCAACTGGGACACAAAAATAGAACTTGGACTACGTCTATGCGGCCCATTTCCATCCATCTCTGACGGAGACTATTTGCAATTTACCTTTTGCGAGACCAACAGTGTTTTGAAGTAATTGTTTGGCAGCTCTTATAGCAGCAGCTCGGCCTTCCTCTCGAAGAATCCTCATGATGCGTGCAATCTGGGCTTGAATTCGATCAACCACACCGGAGCGTTTTGTAGCTCCTGAGTTCATAAGCTGCGCGAGAATCTTTTCCAGCATTTCTGAGGAGCAAGAAAACAATTCTAATGTTAATCATCTTTAAATGTAGCTAACTTCAAATATCTCTGCATTTTTGTTGAAATGTATTTCCAATGAAAGTTAATTGTTCTAATCAAGTGAAAACAAAGTTTGAATTGTGTAAAAGGGTTGATTAAGTATTCAATTTCTACCAGAATCCTTTCATGACATAAATGGACCACAACGATCGTGGATTGCAATAGTTAACGACTATAAGCACATGTTTATCCATTGTTTACGAAGTTCCATTTTGAATAAAGCTATTTCACAAACATACTTGCATTAAAATTGTGAATGTGGAATATTTCTTGCTTTTTTAGTCGTCATTGAGCTCTACTATTATAATCAATATTATACATGAATCGCATTTTTCATTGTATCTGTGATTTATTGTGACTCTGCATATGCAAGATAGAATATGTACATGTAGATCTGGTTAGTAGATTATATCCATTGATATCATAAGCAGCTGTGTTTTGAAAATTCTCGCCATTCTCACCTTTAGCAGCTCCCTTGGCTATTTCAATCAGCTGTTGGACGACTTGGATTCCGATTTGTTGACCGTGAGCGAGCAGATCTTGGAGAATTTGTTGCACTTGAGCGATGTCGACGATCTGATCAATGATCATTGGAGTTGGCAGGTTGGCTTTGTATCCGGTGATTCCACTTTCAACCAAAGTCTCGAGAATCTTTTCCAGCATCTCTGAAAGACACAAAATTGAGAAGCAGATCTGACACAATTTGAATGATGATTCTCCAACTCACCTTTGGCAGCTCCTTTGGCAATCTCGATGAGTTGTTGAAGAACAGCAGCAGAGATTCGCTGACCATGAGCAAGGAGCTCGTTGAGGATTTGCTGGACTTGAGTTACATCGATGATTTGGTCGATGATGAGGGCAGAGTCGGTGTTCTTTGTCTTGGACACGGGTAAAGCCGATGCAGCGGCGAAGACAGTAAGTCCGAAGGCCAAGATAGTGAGGAAGCGCATCTGAAACAATTTTGACATCTTAAATGCCTGCTTGATGATATCAAATAAGACAGTGTTAATGATTCCAATTATTAAAATTCCTGGTCTCTCGTCCTAAAAAGTTATCTTCCAAAAGACTTTCATAAAAAATCTAGAATCAACATACATACATTACATACAACATACAACATACATCATTTATCATCTTATGAAGGAGAAATGCTTTTGAAAATTCAACTTTTTTCAATAGAATTAATTGTGATGCTTAATGGAATGGTAGACCTATTCAATCTCAATTAAACTCTTTCAATGAAGATTCCCTTGAATATGAATCATTGATGCTTGATTTAAGTGACCTTTTATTAATCTAACAAATAATTGCATATATATAACAGGCATATACAATATGAGCTTATATATCAAGTATTGGCCGTATTGGCCTATATCAAATATATGCAAAGACATTATATGGTTTACATCAATGTTTGTAGTTGTACTTTGGTTCTTGCACATTATGCGCATCAATTTTTATAAATCTGACATGATAAATATGCCATGAATCTTTTGCTACATCCCGCATATCATTTTAACGCTTCCATATAAGTATTAACAATATTACATAAATAGATGTTTATGTCGGTATTTCATAATTATGCATATGACAGGGACGCATGACAGTAATTATGCATGACAGTAACTTCAAGCAGATCAAATTGGGTATTTTTCAAAATCACTAGTTCGTATAGAAAAACATGCGTATGATCAATTGCATAATCAATTTGTGCTCTATAGACATAATCTATAACCTGCTATCTGAACACAAAACTACACAAAACTGCTAAAAACTAGCTAATTGAAGAAATCTCAACATAAAAAAGCTGGACACGTTTCAGATTTTTTATGTTGTAAGTAAAGATGCTGCATTGCAAATGACGATACAAAAAGTGAAGATATTCTACCTTTATGGCCAAATTAATAATATTGAATGTATGTCTCCGTCCTTCCAATTCCTCTTTTATAGTCTGCGTCATTCTTTCACCTGACATTTTCGCATGAAGCAACTGCACATGCCTATCCCATTGATTGCGTATGACAATAAATGTTTCAGAGATTGTGAACATGCAAAGATAAAATTCATGAATTTAATTTCATAAAATTCGAGATGACAGTTTCTTAGAGATGAAGTTTCTTTGACAGCTAAGAAAGATAATGCAAAGATTTGCACTTCAATTATGCCAGCGCATACAGCATGTGCGAAGACGAATGCATTTATTGGAACTGCAATATGTTTAGTAAATAGTCTAAGTGAGCAGATTGGCGATTGAAAATCGACACACGTGTCAGGAAAAGTCAACTGTCTGTGCTGGTCGGCTATGCCCCAGTGGAAGAGTGTGACAGTCGAAACGTCGGGACTCTGTACCGTTTTTAACTTTGAACATTTTTTTGATAAGATAAAAACCGAGGAGTGAGCAGTGTGTTTTGCCTCAAAACCAAAGAATATGAACAGCCTCTCGCATGATGCCATAAACATGATGAGAGCTGACTTGAATGTACGCGAGGTTGGAAGGAGCTTGGTGAATCGTGTCATGAAAAATGTGAGGCATCTGATTTTCCTACAAACAATTTTTGTTGTATATAGCAATTCAAAGGTTAAAATTACAGATTTTGATCTACTTTCTAATATTATGAATTTCTCCAATGTATCACTGTCACGAAAAGTCACTGTACAGTACAAAAACAGAGTGATAAGATTGATCATTGCATGGAATGCAACTCAAATATGTGCATCTGAAATACAGATTCTAAAACATGAAATATAAGGTTTTCTTTCAAAGAGAAAACACTCTAATGTATCTGTGAAATGACACTCTGCAATTCTTTGCAGGGATGTGTAGTAAGCGTTCGCAGTTGACCTTCAGATGTGATTATAGAGACTAAAGACGACTGGAAGATACCCAGAGCATATTGTTAAATGATCAGGAATATACGCAGAATACTCCTCATTTTACCACTTTAAATGGCTTATTCACAAATCAATGAAATCATTCACAGTTTAAAGCTGCATGCTATGCCTATATGAAGCATTGACATATGATGTGTCAAAATGATCCCAAAAAGTGGCAAATTCAGACTTTTGAAAAAGAACTTTACAACACAAGTGATAAATTTGCCCTTTACACTTACAAAATACATCGGTTTTTGAGAAAATTTTAAAAAGTGCGTTATAGCTAAAAGTCACAAAAACATAAGTCAGGATTGCCTTTTAAGATGAACAAAGCAAAAAAAGAATGGATGGCCATACTGCTCTCGTAAATGGCCTTAATGTCTCTTAAATTTGCTAACTTTAAAAGATTGATGGAAAAGCCAAGTTATAGGTTCTCAATATATGTCAAGCTTCTATCATAGTACAAAGCTTCTCAATATATGTCGGCCATTGTCAAGAGTTTCTATATTTTCATCAATTTTTTGAAATTTACAATACACGACCAAGCAAATTCTCATACACAATAAACATATTACATGAAATTTCGACGGGAATTGATTAAAAGCTACTGATATGTCGCCAAAGCTATAGTGCGCCTGTAGTAATTAATAAATGCTACTTTTCACAAGCACATGTAAATCGAATGATTAAAGGTTGAATTGCATCCTCAATAGAAAAATGTGAACTTACCTGAATAGCTGCCACTTTATCTAACATCAGAAGTCATCAGCAGGCTTAGTTCACATCTTTCAACATCGACATAACTCCCTGATATTTCTGATATTGGATGAAATGGCAGCTATTCAGGTATATTCCCAATTTTCAACTGAAAATGCAACTCAATATTTGAATATTCTATTTGCAAATTTTCATAATCATATTTAGTTTCGGATTCGTCTTCTCAAACGTATCAAGGGCAATGCAAAGCATTTATAATTCATAGAGGCATAATTATATTCAGTGGCGTTGATTCGCGTAGTCGCGGCGTTGATAATGTCCGCTTCCTGAATATGTTTCTGCGACTACCAATGAATGTCAAAAAAGTTAATTCAATATTACATGCTTTCGAAAATGTCAAATAATATATTGTATTGTGTGCTGCCCGATCATGCGGAAGGGAAAGCCTTACCGAGTCCGGTCGAGGCGCTAATAAATAATCTGACAGCTTTTGCTACGCAGCGTCCTTCAGCCGCAAATTTTTCTTTCCTGTCCATGCACACTGGACGATTTCTAACTTTTGTGTTTGGTAAGATTTGATTTAAAGGTATATTGAGAAATGTTGAAGGCAACAAATTACCGCCGCTTCTGGTTTCACTATATGCGCTGTCATATGTCAATAAGACGATTGAATGCCAAACCAGGCAGTGGCTATCTATCCAAAAATGAAAAAAATGTTTCTTTTTCAAGGAAAAGCAGCTAATGCATCATCTGAGGTTACTTGAAAGTGAGTGCAGCACCTAGGTGGAAGTTCTGAGATGGGATATCTGCATCGGATAAAGATTTTTGGTTACTTATTCCTGATATTTCTACGCGATCGAGAAATCGTGCATCAATATCTGTGACATCAGTCGAATAAAATAATTACTCTGTTTCGAAAAGCATTTGAATTTTTTAAAATTTGCTGCCAAACAATGAAAATTAGCTTTGAATCTGTAAATCCTACAGGTCTATGCATGCAAGTTGAATTTTCTTGGGTCATGAGAGCTAAAGTAAGGTAACATGAATACTAAAAATCAACTCCTTTTTTAAATTTGCTCAGTATTACCTTTCTTGTGTAGATTTCCGTTGGCCATAGGTTCAAAGTATTCGAAGTTATTCTAAATAGATCTGCTAAAGCAGAAAGACACAACAAAGAAAGACTTTTGCAAGGATTCTCAGTGATGAACACTTGTTATCATGTCAGTTTCTTTAGTCGTGTAATTCCTTCTGACGTTGTCTTCGAAGTGGTGCTTAGTCCCAAATGGATGTCCGGTGTTCACAAGTTCAAAATGCTAGAGATATTTCTAGATGATTCCACTGCAGCAAGAATAGACAATGCTAAAAGATAAATTTTTACCATGATTCTGTGCTTATTCTCATGCTAGTTTCTCAAGTCTTGTATTTCCTTCGATTTCATTTGTTAAGTGGCATTATTTAATTATTATTAAACTTTCAAGCTGTACATGTACTTCTATTAATATTCAGATGTTGGACGGCTGCAGTGTTCTTATATTCTTTTTAGAGTTCTAGGCAAATTAATTTTTTCTCTGATACTGTGAGATGTGCAATCAACTTTTCTCAATCAATTTTTTTCATAAGATATTGACTTCCTGTCTTTACACGTAACTGATTTTGCTGTTTTATTCCAAATCGTGAAATTCAGGCTCATTTAAAAACTAATGCTATTGACTTGCGGTGTTTTCGGCAATCGCATTTACTCAAACATGAATAATTCAGCCTGCTGCTGTCAGATTCATGGATTTTAGCGGCTACCTGATCAAATATGACTGACACAGCAAAGCTTGGAATTTGAAGATATCTATGAACAGCATGAAAGCTTCTGTGGTAGGTCCTTACTTTCAATCATGGATTTCTATATAGGTGCATGTAGATTTTCATACTTTCAATACATAGAATTAGTCCGATATCTTTTTTGAGAGCATTTTAGTTGCTGTCAAAGAGTTTAACAGGAGGAAATATGGAAGTTTTATATGTCTTATGTCTTAAGATGATGCCGGCAATTATTAATGGTCCGATTTTTTTTTAGCTAAGAATAGGTCCACATTTTCATTGAACAGTTAGCATTATCAATATTTTTCAGAGGCACCTCTCAAAGCGTTTTGTGTCCAATTTTGTCATTCTGTTTCAATAGTATCAGCTCGAGTCATCCCTGTAGCTCCTACATTGCTTTTGCTCACGCACAGTATAATTTTGGTAATTTATATTCTACTATTCACTTACACTTCATATAAGTAGATAGAAAGATATTGATTGATGGTGCAGAGAAGTGAAATACTTTCAATGGGACTGTTGACGCAGGAATGGCCAGAGGACACTCTCTATGCAAAAACAGGTGGTGGAAATGAAGTGATGAAAACCACGGTTTGGTTTCTTGTTCTGGTGCATATGCAGCACAAGATTTCTTTTTTATCTATTATTTATTTTCGAAAAATGCCTAAAATAGTTATAAAGTGTTCAATTGCACGACGGTTCGGAAGTTTTGGTCACGAACAAATGAACCCGAATCAGGCTTTATAAACATATTATATAACCTACAAACATACAAAATAGTATGTCTGTTGTGTTGTTTATTTCAATAAAAAATAAAAATCATTAAGTTGCAGAAAGAAATTGAATGTTCACAAAAATATAGTATTGAGCAAAAACATAGAGACATCGTTTTTGTGAGAATCGGAGTAGAGGAGGCATGAGATGATGGAGAATATCGTCTCCTTTCATCATCTTGGTAAAAAATTTAACACTCTGGTGTTGTCTCCGAATGCATAGTGAGGTAAATTCTCTGCAACTGTAACCTCGTCCGCAAATGATCCGATGGGCTCTTTGGTGGATCTTCTCAAATTTCGTGTCATTATTAGCATCGATTGCCAGGAAGAGTGACGAGTTGTATTCGAGAATACTTCTTACAAGCGAATTGTAGATGACGATGAGGTAATGACGTTTAAGGTAAGTTCTCAGTCTTCGAATAGCGTTAAGTCGACTATTGGCTGTTTTGATCGCATTATCAACATGTTCATTCTATTTCAGATTTCGCTGAAAGATTACACCGAGAATTTTAATGGTTGTTGAGACATTGGTGACTGGTGATGGGACATCCTTGCTTTTCCGTATATGCATTATGTTTGTCTTGCCATTATTCAAAAATAAACCATGATGCTACACCAATCACTGCAGTTTTGAATTTCACAATTTATTTCCTTCACAATATCTGAGGTTTCAGTGTAAGATTGTATATAAACCAACATCAGCGAATTTGACAATTATGGAATTGTTTGAAGTCGGTGCAAGTGAGCTTACATGAACAGCGAATAGATACGGCGAAATTGATGACCCTTGTGGAACTCCTGATGTTATCTTTCTCGTACTGCTAACGATGGCCTAGTATCTAAAACAGATATAGGAGTTGTGTATGCAAGCTGAAGTGATTTTGGCTTTTATAACATATTGCCAGCCTTCATGAGTGTCTTGCAGGTATTTATAGATGCATTTCATAGCAGCCTAACTTATTGACATATTGCACATTCATTCAGCGTAAAACAACGCGTAACAGCATTAATTAGCCACAAAGGGTACGCATCAGCGTAAAGCATAATTGTTGCAGGCTTCAATTTTTCCACATAATATGAAACTTTTGATTTCAATTTAACAGCCACGTTTTCAAAGGGACAAATGTTGCAAAGCTCTGATTTTTTTAAACAATGTTTCAACCCTATCTTGCACGGGAGCTCCAATTGTTTCCTTCTATGCACTTGCTAATATTGTTCCACCTACTGAATAACTGCGACTCCAATTTTTATGATTTTTAGTTTCTATATGCCTATGATAACCAATTCAAATTTTATCAAATTTGGCCTATATTTAAATGTGCTATTTGAAAATAGAGCAGTTTCTTGCAAAACATAGTTTCCTGATCAATTCAAATTACTTCAATAGACTTTTGTTTTTGCTCTTATTCACTGACTTGTCGCAAAATAAACAAAATGGAGGAACAAACCCCGTCGGCGCTTTGCTACAAATATAAAATCCCTCCTGTTAATGTAGTGCTACTCACAATAGCTTCATAAGTAATACTGTCAGTTTTATGTCACAAACAGTGGATCCCAAGTCAAAAAGGAGTGATTGTCCTGTCTCATGATATTTTTGGTAAGTTTTGCAATTGAGATGAGCAGCTACTGTATTTCCTGCACGATATGAAAGATGAATAATAAGATGCAATCTAAATGTACTAATTTCAAAAAATCTACTTGAGTTGTATTCAGCATACAATCAAACAAATGCATGTGTCAAATGCAATCAAACATATGCTCCCACCCCTTGGTAATTACTCATGAAATGAATTGATTACAATTACCTCTATTAATTTAATTGATGAGAATTGCAAATTGCTCCGTTTTTCTTCAAACACACAATTACTTTAAATAATTGTCAGTATTACTGCTATCTCCATCGGACGAGTGCCTTTTGAATTAGAGACGATTACTTGAGGTTTAGCGACTTCAGATGCTGGAGGAGAAGTCTCTTCACACGTTTGAAAAATGTTAATCTAAATCCAGATCTTGATCTCACACATGATTTTGTGTTTGTGTAAAAGATCTTTAAACAGAAAAAAATTAAACAGCAAGATTTCAAAGTATCCATAGTTTTGCACGGTTGCTGTTGATTTAGAGCACCCGTCTGGTAAATTTTCAAAAAGCAATAATTAAAGAGCATTCCACATGCTGTGAGATGGCATTCAACAATTATTTAAATATCTAAAATGAAAGCAATTTCGTCGATACGCTGTGTACAGAAAATAATTTTTGATTAGTGAGTGTGCAAGCTATCACTCCACGATGCTTTTTCAGAACGCTCCACATTGAGGCGTGCAAATGAACACTTCCTTGTCTCTAAGAAAGTAGTCCAACTCTTGAAGTCACCAACTAATCAAAATAGCGTGTTCAGACGAAACAGAAAAGCCGCATTACTCTAGCTGATCTCAAGTAAATTTGGTCCATTCGCGCAGATTAGACTAGAATTTGAATTGAAACAAACGAAATATAAACTAATCGAACAATCTTGCTGCGTATAAAATATTCGGTTCCCAGACAGGGTAGGGTTAAATGACATTGACGCTTATCAAGGTAGAAAGTGATCATTTTCCTGTACAGTAGTGGGTCATGGATTTATTACTTATGTCCTTTTAAGGATCACCATGCATTATTCGTCTATAGGCTTTCTTGCCAACAGTACTCCTAAATTTTGGGTCATCTACTACAAGATTGTGCTCTTGTCTCAGGAGCACCCGAGAAGTAGACTCAATATTATATCAAAGTTGTCTTGGATGGAATAATTGAGATTGTGATTGGATATCCATTCGGCTGACGGCTCGTCGAGGCTAGAAACAGATGACTGTCGACTGGTGCGGTCGACTGGGCTCAGCTAAAAATGAAGGAGCCGCTTTATCCAATATTATTTGAGAGGTAATGCACATATTTAAAACTTTTCTGTCAGTGTTTGAAAATCACTTGCTTGCACATCAGCAGAATTGTCTTATGACATCACCATAAAATTGTGCAGGCAGTAGGCCTATGCTGTACATGTGCACACAAAACTCTGATATCATGGAACACTCTCAGCCAGTGACTCTGTTTGTGTTGGAGCCCCCGGCTCCCCTACTAGACCCGGCAGGAGCCGAGAGAGAGGGATTAGATCCGGATTGTCGACTGCCGTATCACAGTGTTACATTCCTGCTTGCACACGTAAACACGTCCATGTATACTCAATAACCAGCCCTCAAGGATCCAGCCTCCTCGGAAGATCTTTGTATTGTCACCTCGAACGACCTTAAATCTCACAAACATGTCCTTAAGTGCACCCAGCGAGCTCAGATGGTGCTTTCCGCTTTTCTGCGAATTATCGCATCCCGTGATTTTGATTTTCTTCTTTGCTTGTACAAATTGCATGTTCTTCCCCACTTGGTGGAGTACCCTCACCTTACTTCAGAAGACATAGCCTAAATCGAAGAGGTACAATGGCGTTTTGCTCGACGTGTGATGACTTAAAAATCTTCAAGAACCTTTTAAGGGTTTTCAAGCCCATGAAAATTTGTATTTCCATGCATGAGTTGAAAAGTTGATATTGCCACAGCCCTCAGAGCGCATGGGCATTACTTTACAGTCCATGTTCAGGCCTGTTTGCCTTTTAAATTGAAAATATTTTCGATCAGTAAATTTGCCATATTCTCTATTTTCATGCATTAAAATGAAATGGGTTTTTCAACTCATATCTATATAGGGCCTATCTAGTGTTACATATCTATGAGTCCATGGTATGACCTTGGAATCCTGGATATTTAGCATCTGGACAGGAGACTAAAATTTCTGTGCGACATTGTAGGCTTAAATGATTAGAACTTTCCAACGAGATTGTCTTTTACGAAATGTATATTTCTTCTCTATCCAATGAACAAACTTCAGTTCATTATGTATTGAATCGAAAAACGCCTTCAAAACAAATTTTGATAATCTGGTATCAATTTGGATATTATGTTTCATATTTGTTTTAAACCAGCAGAAATAGAACATTGAACATCGCACTTCAAAGGAGAAAATTCTTGAAAAGTTCATAACAAGTGAGCACTAATTGTGGAATGGACAAATTTTGCCTCGTCCATTTATTTATGCCGTTATACTTTTACATCGCTCTCCCGAGAAGCACTACATTGTCACAATGCTTCAGCCACAAATACATTTTTTTGACATTTCTAATTGACAAAATGCAACTGGTTTGCTTGACCCTTGATCCACGCTTTATCTAGCAAATGGTGCATGTAGAGATGTTTTCTAAACCTCATAGGCAAAATTGCTATCTGCCTCGTGTGTGCGATTATCAATTTCTACTACTTAATATTGCAATATATTGCTGTATGGGGAATATTGCAACTGTAAAGTTATTTGAACTCGGCCATCACTCAATATCGACAATGCATTTTCCAAAACCTCCATGAATAGCTCGATTGGTGGATAATAATTTGCATAGACAACTGCACGTAGCGCAGAGGGAAGTAAGTGAGTTGCAGACCCGTTCGTTGTGATTGAAATCTAATGATCTTCTTGACCATGTGTTGACCTTTAGAGCGTCTTGGAGTTCCTCTTTTTCTTCCAATGGTGAACAGTTAACGCATTTAATTGATGGTAAGAAGATAACGAAGCTGTTGAATTTAAAGTTCTGATGTAATTAGAAATTTCCGTCATCACTTGAAATCGCATGGAGTTATTAAAGAATTTTCAATAAGAGTTTACACATACAATAATATCATCAGAGCTTTTGAACTTTTCAAATCGGTAAATTGGCTCCATTTTTGCTCACTATCAATGTATCAATAATGAAGCTCAAACCAATCATTCACCCTAAGCATTTTGCTGCAAATAGATTTCAAAATTACATAGGATTCGCTACTTGTAATGCCCTAGGCAATGTGGCAGCAAAATGATAAAGGAATATGATGATCGACCAAATGCACCAGTACAACCATGTCAATATACTCGTATATTCATGTAACATTTCAAGTGATGTGTTTCTGACGCTTCCAAGTAAACAACAATGGTCAATTGTATTTAGTGAAGAATCTGTACCTAAATTATTTGAAATTCTGTATGTTTTATCAGGCTTTAGATGAGCACTTGAGAGAGTTCTTCAATCATTGATGATGAATAATCTACCAGTATTTGTTGGACAAAGTTTTTGAGGGCTGGTTTTGCTTTCCTTTCATAACACTGGACGATTTAGTTCACTTTGCACCTGGATAGTAGAAATTTACCAATGCCAAACTCGTATAATCTTTTCACACATTGAAGAAAAATACTGGTGCAGGAAAATACAAAAAAATTAAAAGTTGTATCCGTAGGAAAGCCTGAGCAACAAAGCTGAGCGATATCGATCGCTATGCTCTCTCGACAGCCATGTCGCTCCTTGTACTGAAAAGTTGACTGTTTAATCTTCGTGAAAATGATTATTTCTTAGCGTGCCAGTTAGTGACGACTGGAATTCCCTGCCCCCTTACATTGTGAAATCTACTGTACACCCCCAACGAACTTAAAGAAGAAGTTCTATAATTTTCTTGTTGTTGAAAAACGAACTTTGTTACTTTCCCAGTACCTGTACATATAATCATTAAGCCATATGTTGACATTGCCTTGTACACCTTGTTGTAAATCTGTTTTGCCTTGATGCTTTATGCATTAAGGGTGTGGGTAATCCATTAAGACAGGGGTTCCCAACCCGGTTTTGAGGAGTGCGCAGAATATTGGAGATTTATTATAATTCGACTGATTCTACTTTGAATTTTACTTTAATTACTTTCCTGTTAAGGGGTCACTTGAACTGTTAAACTTTGTGCGCATTCCGCATTGGATTGTCATCATCTGGCCTTGAAGCAACCGTTGCTAATTAGCGACCACCTACTCGACACCAACCACATACTTATATGAATGCGGATTCTCCACCATAGTAATGATTAAAGGCAAACAGAGAGCTCGTTTGATGTTGGAGCATGACTTTCGCTGCGCTTGTGTTATTACACAAGCGCGTATCAGTTACTCTTAATGAAACTTTTGTGGGATTGAATTACGAATTTCGTATATTTCTAGCCGTAATTATTAAATTTTAATATGATTGAATTCTTGCTATTTTTTATGTGTATAGGTGAGGGTGCGCGGAATAATGAAAAATCCTATGATTTTCTATTTTGGGGGTACGCAACTTGAAAAGGTTGGGAACCCCTGCATTAAGGCTCATGGGTGTAATAAAGTAATAATAATAACAAAATCCAATTTATGTTGTCTTTACAGTTCTACATTTTGCTGTTGACACGCGGAAGCCATCGTGGGAATAAAAGTTCAGATATTAATCGGTGTTACTGAACAACACACCAACGCAGCATTGAATCATGAAACATCAAAATTCTAACGCCTACCTGATAACAATTGCGAAATCGTTTGTGACGGAACACGTGTTAACTTTAACTGCATCCTTCTTTTCATCCGAAATGAGCATATGGCAACCTCAAAAATTGTATATAAGCTTCTGGCAATGTACAACTTCACTTAACATTGGAATCGCAAGAACACAGGGTGAGTGCGATCCGATCAATCCTTGACATAAATATATTTTTCATCCAGCAAATAGAAAATTTGAGCCGTGCATTATTATGTGATAAGTCAATTAGCTGAAGTGTCTATTTCCGATTATATCTGAAAAGAGCCTATACATACACATGATTGGATTCGGTAAGACATACATGAAAAAACTGCATCTACGCTTATGAAGCACATTAGAATCAAGTAGAAGAAAACCATTAAAAGTATTCAGCTTTCGAATGCTCATTCATTCTTTGATCAGTAATCAATCGTATTCTTTCATAATTAGTCGCCGACTTACTGCAGAACTTTTGTCATGGATTTTATTATTATTTTGTGTTCTCGTCAGAAGTTCTAATCTTCAATTTATGGATATCAGCCGTTGACATAGTGGCATTATAATGGCATAAGTCACTTCTGAAAATTCTGAAAATCATGAAATGCTATGGAGTCTCCACTTTTAAAACATTGTATGATTCACCTGTTCTTCATATCTCAACCTTTGACAAAATCTAATTCATGTGTTTATGTTGTAATTTTCAGAAAGACTTTAATGCAACTGCATTCGAAATTCTCAAATTTATTCAATTGTGTCATTTGGTTGAGATTATCCACTGTTTTCGCATACATGGAGCCCCAACACATTTCTTGATATTGCTCAAAACTACAATAGCCGCGGCCATAGACTCCTAGCTGTATGGTCGCGGCTCTAATTTTTTGTGACTGTTCCATGTCATATCCCTGTTCCATGCACATAGTTTCCGCACATTTTTATAACCAATTCAAACTTCAAACATCAGAAGCTTGGATTTAAAGAACTTTTTTCAAAATCTGAGTATTTTGTCAATATCTGGCAAAGCTAAGCATCTTAATCAATTCTAATTAGTTATCTACCAAATTCATCTACAAATCCAAAAATGCACATACGTGCGTATGTAATTGTTATATGAAAGATAGCAACAACTTGCAAACAAAACATACAGGTTTGAAGTTAATACCGTCAGTACTATGGTACAAATAGTCGATCCCAAGTACAAGAAGGAAAGATTATCATACTTCACAATATTTTTGATACACTTGTTTATTTTGATGCGCAGTTACTGCATTTTTTTGCTTACTGTATAGCTTTTCTAGCAGATCTATCTATAATATTCTTCACTTTCCAAGATCCCTGTTTGAGTTGTATTCAGGGAGGTTTAGCGATGTTGGTAAAACTTGATGCCATAGTCCTGAAAGAGTACATACTAATTCTGTTGTTCAGTAATCTTGGGAGCGCTTGAATCATAGAATCATCAAATTCAAAGGGAGCGGTTCCAGGAGCTCCTGGGTTTTCAATGAAGTTTCATTAAGCTATAATTTCAAGAAACATCGTTTTCCAATACAGATGCGTTTCCTCACTCTCTTGGCCTTCGGACTTACTGTCTTCGCCGCTGCATCGGCTTTACCCGTATCCAAGACAAAGAACACCGACTCTGCCCTTATCATCGACCAAATCATCGATGTAACTCAAGTCCAGCAAATCCTCAACGAGCTCCTCGCTCATGGTCAGCGAATCTCCGCTGCTGTTCTTCAACAACTCATCGAGATTGCCAAAGGAGCCGCCAAAGGTAATTCAAGATTACAACGTATTAATACTATTATCCTTTGATCAGCAAAGCATGACCCGGCATTACATTTCAGAGATGTTGGAAAAGATTCTTGAGACTTTGACTCAAACTGGAAACACCGGATACAAAGCCAACTTGCCAACTCCGATGATCATTGATCAGATCATTGACATCGCTCAAGTGCAACAAATTCTCCAAGATCTGCTCGCTCACGGGCAACAAATCGGAGTTCAAGTTATCCAACAGCTGATTGAGGTCGCCAAAGGAGCTGCTAAAGGTAAAATCATGAGATTTTTATTTGTACATGTAAATATTTTTTCCTTACAAGAATTTAAGACAATGTTGAACTGACCTTATTGTCAAATTGATGTCTTTTAAAGGAGCTTTCATTCGCATAATTCAGCATTGCAATTGAAAGTTAATTGCAGTTAAAAGGACCTTTCCTTTCATATCTAAGCCGCGATCAAATAAACATTGGAAATCTCGACTATTCTCTTCTCATAATATTTTGCATTTTTTAATTTTCATTCCTCCTTTCGTATTACATATTAATTCTCCTTAATGTGATGAATACGAGAGTCTGACAGCTTTCCAATTAAGTGCTACATGTATGTAGTAAGCCGCAGTTAAAATATAGATAGCAAAGTGATCTTGCCCTATCATATCAAATATTCACATCATAATCCTGTATTAGAAGTCACTACTTTCAGGCATTTTTCCTTTTATAAATATTAATTTCGGTCTGATGCTCATATCCTTCTCAATTGCTTTCTCAGAGGACTGACTCTGATAACGGCATTATGATATTCATATATGTTGGGCTTACGTAATTTTATATGCTAATTTTATATTGATCGCACTTATAACCAACGACGAACAACAACAATTGATTGAATAGTCCAGGGTTCTTTGAGCACTACTGAACCCGCGACCTAAGTAAAACAGTCAGTTATGAGTTTTGGATTAGACCTACCGTACGACTGGTATTTACAAGCAGTTTCACTATTTGCTATTTCTCGATAGAAAGTTGAAAGGTGACTGATTCTACATGTGCTGTAATTTGTCTTTTTATGTTTCAATTAAAACATTATTGACAATCGAAAGAATAATGTACAATTTATATGCATGGCAGATGACATCACAAATATTTCTCATTATTTTCTCTTCTGAAACATTTCTGCTTGCCGCTTCCACAGAAATGCTTGAGAAGATTCTTGAACACCTTATCAATTCTGGATCAAAACAAGCTTACTTCATTGACCAAATCATCGATATCTCCCAAGTTCAGCAGATCCTCAATGAGCTCCTTGCCCATGGACAACGAATCTCTGCTGCCGTTGTTCAGCAACTTATCGAAGTAGCAAAGGGAGCTGCCAAAGGTAAAGTTGTTTTTCATTGAAGTTAATTGTTATATCTCAAAATGTACATCGGGTGTAAAAAGCATGATGGGTGTAAAATCAGTTTCACTCTCTATATAGCATTGCCCTTTTTGTGGACCTAGTGTGGGTATGCAAATATTCTTCAATCCCTCTTTTCCCATTTTTGACAGATTTTAAGTTGCTCCGCTACAATAAATGAGAATAAACGGAATCGCTGTAAAAGTTCAATAATGATGCTGGCTATCCATACCGGAGTGCGGTCAACTCTCACTGAGAAGTTTTCAAATTTTTAGAGCAGTTTCTATAGTCGGTCACTTGCAGTGATTGCTAACCCATTTACACGGAGGTTATTTTCAAAATTCTGAAGTTCTATTCTAAAAAAATTTAGACGTATCTTCCTCGCAAAGTTGACCAAAAACTCAAGTTAAAAAATGTGCTTTAATTGAAGACCTTGTTTTCGAATTTCAGAATGATTTTCATCAGATTATTTGTTTTGTTAATTGACAGTAAACTATCAAAAATATTAACTTACAATCACACGCAAATACGGGCATATGAGCAGCATTGCTCATCAAAATTAATTTTGTTTTCTTGAGTTTTTTAACCTCCTATTGTCTATGCCGAAAGTGTATTTAGCGTCAATTTTACACTTATATAACTTTGAGGGTGTAGTAAAAGGTTTTTTAAACAAACTGACAAATGATGTGTAAAAAAGATTTCCAGTTTCACCGTGGACTTCAGTGCTGATGTTCAAAGATATATTTATATCGTCGTGCAAAAACAGATGTATAAAATCTGCTTATAAAACCTTTGCAGAAATGTTGGAAAAAATTCTCGAAACTTTGGTTGCAACCGAAAACTCAGCCTACATCGCCAAGCTACCAACTCCAATGATCATCGATCAAATCGTCGACATCGCTCAGGTGCAGCAGATTCTCCAAGAACTCCTCGCTCATGGACAGCAAATTGGAATCCAAGTCGTGCAACAGCTTATCGAAGTTGCCAAAGGAGCAGCTAGAGGTATTTTATGCGATTGCAGATCAAACGCGTTATTATGAATGGCACATTTTAATTGGGCGATCAGATTTTAAGAAAAGAAAATGGAATATGCACTCCCTCGAAAATTGGTCCCGTTCTGGTGCATGACTCTCTGTTGGGCATTCGAAGTAACACGCCTGCAAATATGAATAATTCATGATTACTATACTTATTTCAAGACAAACTCAATTTTAATTCACTTTCAAGATAAACTCTATGAAGTCAATGTCAAACTAGATTGTCTATAGATAATATGAATATTAGATCAATGCAAAATAATAAAAAATTCATTTAATTACTTCTTTACTATTATTGATTGATCGCACTTTACAAGAATAAGAAAAATGATAATTACAGCAAAATGCTCGTGTTAGTGGCATTACCATCATATAATAATAATATGCATGTATTTTTATAACCGTGCTGAAATCATATCATTTTCTATAAGTTATTAAAGTAAATGCGTAAAGTTGATTCTGCTCCAACAACCATTGATCCAATGACGTTTAAGTAGAATTGCTTACATGACATGTCGAATATCACAAGTAGCTTGGTGCAAGAGATCATTTTAGTCAAAATATCAGCCAGCAATAGGGAATAGGGACCTGCTCAAGCGTGCTCATTGCACTCTAGACCAACTCACTCACTGGATCAATTGAATTTATCAGAATTTACAATGAAAAAGGGATAGAATCAATGCCACTACAAAGGAATATTTCTATCTTTTCTGCAATCGCACGCATATATTTAGCAGAGTGCTATCAGCAGGGTTAGCTGTATATCAGATTCATTGATTGATACATGGAAATTTCTATGTGAATATAATCCGCATAATTTGCTCTGATTATGCTTTAATTCGATATAGTGCAATTGTTGTAATATAGGCTAAGGAGGAAAAAACAAATCCAATCATTTATCTTGTAGCAAGCAGAATTTCTATCAAAGTTTAGTCGCATGCGATTTCAAGTAAGGTATGCATGTACATTTACCTTGTGCTAAATTGAAATTTTTCATGATGGAGCTACATGTATGTTTTTCAACAGAAATGCTTGAGAAGATTCTCGAACAATTGTTGAACTCTGGATCTACAAAGCAAGCTTACTTCATTGACCAAATCATCGATATCTCCCAAGTTCAGCAGATCCTCAATGAGCTCCTTGCCCATGGACAACGAATCTCTGCTGCCGTTGTTCAGCAACTTATCGAAGTAGCAAAGGGAGCTGCCAAAGGTAAAGTATCATATCTTATTCCTCTAAAGTGGTGTATGTACATGCGTCTTAATATAGAGATTTTGAGTTTTTGCTAAGTTATGATCTCATTTTATACATTGAATACTTGCTGGAGAGAAATCAAAGTAGTGATAACTTTGCAACTTCTACACATGTCGACAGTTCATCATGTTATAACAATCTGTCGAGTGATTCTAACACAAAAACGTTATCTTGCCATTGTCCACCTTGAAAAATAATTTTCATTGTCTATTTAAACAGCGGATTTATGATTATATTTTGCTGATCTACCAGCATATTTCATCAGAAAATGGATGCCGTAGATATGTAGAGTATATCAAAAATGCACTATCCAACAATTTCATCAGATTTCGAACAGCTGTCTGGATGGAAGGCCTAAAAGCTTCCAGTTGAAGCAGTTCAAAGAGGTCAATCGAATGCAATTTGGCCTATTATAGAATGCAATTTTACTTTTGCCAATTTATTGCACCACAAAATTTTCACCATCTCGTCACCCTAGCTATCAACATTCCACTAATTGAGTGGCATTCTGCAATGTCTTCACATGGACTCAATATTCACGAACTTCCATATACTTCACTCACATAATGCTTCTAATAAATTGACTCTTTTCTATTTGCTGTCTTTAGTTTCTCAATCAAAGAACCCAATAAGATGCAGAATTTTGTCTAAAAGCAATTAGAAATTAGCAATTAGTCAATTAGCATGTTTGCTTTCACCACAATTGTAGAGATGCTGGAAAAGATTCTTGAGACTTTGGTTGAGAGCGGAATCACCGGATACAAAGCCAACCTGCCAACTCCAATGATCATTGATCAGATCGTCGACATCGCTCAAGTGCAACAAATTCTCCAAGATCTGCTCGCTCACGGTCAACAAATCGGAATCCAAGTCGTCCAACAGCTCATTGAAATAGCCAAGGGAGCTGCTAAAGGTACGTTAAACTCGGCTAATAAGTGTGCTAGAAAATACAAGTTACTAAAATGTTTGAATGACTTCCACAGAGATGCTCGAGAAGATCCTTGAACAGCTTATCAATTCTGGAAATGCCAATCAACAGGCTTACTTCATCGACCAAATCATCGATGTAACTCAAGTCCAGCAAATCCTCAACGAGCTCCTTGCTCATGGTCAACGAATCTCTGCTGCTGTTCTTCAACAACTCATCGAGATTGCCAAGGGAGCTGCCAAAGGTGAATTGGAGAAAAATGATTCAACTCTTGTCAGATCTGCTTCTTATTTTTGATTCTTTCAGAGATGCTGGAAAAGATTCTTGAGACTTTGGTTGAGAGCGGAATCACCGGATACAAAGCCAACCTGCCAACTCCGATGATCATTGATCAGATCGTCGACATCGCTCAAGTGCAACAAATTCTCCAAGATCTGCTCGCTCACGGTCAACAAATCGGAATCCAAGTCGTCCAACAGCTCATTGAAATAGCCAAGGGAGCTGCTAAAGGTAAGAATAATCGCTTGCAGCAACAAAGAATTACCAGTCTACATACAACACTTAAGATGAATAAATGAATGACGATCTATTGACCATTCTGAACTGCTTAACAGCATCATGTTGATGAAATGCTCACCTGTTCATCAACAGAAATGCTTGAGAAGATTCTTGAGCAACTCATGAATTCCGGATCCAAGAAACAAAGCTACATCATTGATCAGATCATCAACATCGAGGATATCAACCGAGTTCTTGAGCTTATCAAAGAACAAGGAGGAGCCGCCGCCATTCGACTTATCAAGGAGTTGTTGGACCACGCTGTTGGCATGGCCAAAGGTGAGAAGTCAAACCTGCAGCAGTACAAAAATTGTCTTCCAAATCCAAAGTCATGAATGGTGTAACAACTTGATCTCTCACTGTCATTTCAGAGTTTCTCCAAGGATTGTTGGACAGACTTGAAGGCTCAGGAGAAGGTCCAGTCGATCCTGTAGGAAGCAAGCAGACGTACATCATCGATCAGATCATCGATATTACTCAAGTTCAACAGATCCTGAACGAGCTTCTTGCTCATGGTCAGCGAATCTCCGCCGCTGTTCTTCAACAGCTGATCGAAATCGCCAAAGGAGCCGCCAAAGGTGACTATCATGTAAATGAAATGCTCATTCTGATCGTGTACATCAATGTCTCTATCATTCTTCAGAAATGTTGGAGAAGATTCTTGAGACTTTGACTCAAACTGGAAACACTGGATACAAAGCCAACCTGCCAACTCCCATGATCATCGATCAAATCATTGACATAGCTCAAGTGCAACAAATCCTCAATGAACTGATTGCTCATGGTCAACAAATCGGCATTCAAGCCATTCAACAGTTGATTGAGGTTGCCAAAGGAGCTGCCAAAGGTAAGATTAATAGAAAATATCAACATGTTGCTCTAAAGAACGACTAAGATGGAGTCAAATGAGTGAGTGATATTACCAGAGAAGACGTTGGAGTATCAACTTTGACAGGATGTGCATGTCTCTAACATTTAGTTCAATTGTGAGAATACATTTATTTTTACTTCCTGTATGACTATATATAACACGCGAAAATTATTAACTAGAGAAGATGAATAGCACACATAAATATCTAAATAACAAATTTCATAAGTTTGAAGATATGCTTGAAAATCAAAACCTTACCTATTTTATTCTTGCGGTCACGCTTGCTCTCTGTGCAAGTGATTGATGTGGAAGTGCTGAAAGAATTAAGTATATTTATGTCCGTCGGTTAAAGGACACATCCTTGATCACGTCATACATTAAACGCTTTAATCTTTCAGGTCACAATTCTATGAGCCAATTATTTTAGCACTGTCACATCTATTAATCGTCGTCACTTGAAGAAGACACACTGTCATTTCTATTTAAAGTAAATAAATTAACAATATAAGCAGACGAAAATCCCACGTCGAGTTAAGACAGTGCAAGATCAGCAGCTTTTCTCAGAGATTTTCGAATAGACACAAAAGATTTTTAGTTGGCAATGTAGCGAAGTGTGGTCATAGGCTGTATTATTCCCAAATTAGTTTCAGAGAAAACGATAATTTATCGGTGATAACTAATATCGAGTCAACGGTTTCCGAATGGTCGACAGTCACGACCAATAAAAAAGACGAACAACAAATTAAAAGTTCATTCATGAAATTACAGTCGTCTTTGACTGATGCTGGTAAAAGACTAACTGTAAATTATGACATATATATATATATATATATATATTGTTGAATTTCAGGATGATGCACACAAATGTTTCCAAGGGGATGAACTAAACGCAAAACATATACATGCAATGCATGGCACTAACTCAAAAATATATACAACATTTACATTACTTAATGCATGTGATAGAAAATCACCACGAAAGGCATGTGTACCATTTTTAAATGATATTTTGATCTCACTTCCATTAACTTACTTTTTCGAGATCTTTGCTATTCTTTACAAGGATCTTTCTTACATTTGCAGCATTCTATTGAAGATCATGATTATATTGCTAAGTCGTTCAACTACAGCCTTGTGCATTCGGGTTATTGTGAAATTTTGACTCTAAGATGACAAAAACCTTTTATGTTCCAAACATTTCATGACATCTGAAATTGTCAAAGTCAATTTTGATTTTCAGAAATGCTGTTGAAAATTCTTGAACATCTTCTGGAAGCCAATTTGTCCTAATCTTCAATCTAGCTACACGCCATTGGTGAACATTGACTACATATCATGAATATTTTTTGAGAATAAAAATTATCTATACAAACGTTCAGTTCTTCTGACTATCATCATTACTCTCTGGTGTGGTAATAGACAAAATGTAGCCGAAGATAAAGGCTAAATAAAATGAGTAACCTTTCTAACTGAACTACGTACATGAAAGTCAATATTTGATAAGTACTCTTTTCAAAGGTTGCATCCCAAGATTATTGTGACATTCATTCGCTCTAAGTCACTTTCCTTACTAAAAATGAAAGCAGAAGTTTAAAATTCTAAATTGATAATTCAAAAAAATTCTTGAAAATTTTGAAGTTTTAGCTATACATCTCATGATTATCTCCGGTCATTATGATTTTAAAATAGAATAACCTCTTGAGACCCGATGGCGTGCGATGCACGCCATAACCAGTCCCTTTACGAGAGCAATTTTTGAATGAACGAAGAACAAAGCTATAAATATTAAGATATGGTGCTGCCCATGTTGTTTTGCGAAAATAGTAGTGCACACAGATCCATCTGATCGACGAGGCATGTAGCATCCAAAAAGGCAAGGAACCACTACTACTCTCAAATTCACATGTACAGTAGATATTGTATAGAGGGATGACAAGAGCGCAAAATTTTGAAAAGATCATTGGCTTCAGCATCATACCGCATCTCTATTTTTGAGATACTTCGATGACTGTTTTACTCTCCTTTGGTCTGATATAGTAATACCAATGATCTTCTGAATATTTTGAGCTCTTGTCATCCCTCTAAAGTATACACTATACATGTGAATTTGAGAGCAGTAGTGGTTCCTTGCCTTTTTGGATGGTACATGCCTCGTCGATCAGATGGATATGTATGCAACACTATTTATCGCAAAGCAACATGGATAGGACTATATTTTGATTTTTATAGTTTTGCTCCTCGCTCGTTCAAAATTGCTCTCGTAAAGGGGCTCGTTATCCTTGCAAAATGCATTTGCTTTTAAGGCATTATGGACAGTGAGCTAATATTGTTATGAGAAGCTTTGCTTGCCAACGGACACGGACATCCTCCATTTTTTCTTGATAGACATATGAATGTCAATGCAAATTGTGAAAAAGTGTTTCGGTACGTGCAAATTTCTGCAAATTATTCACTTCAAATTTTAAAATTTAAGTAATGTGAAACTCATTGAATACAAAAAAGAATGAAAATATACTAAAGCGAATATTTATTAAGCGGAATTTAAGTTGATCATTAAGGAAATTTCATGACCGCATTATAATATACATTAAGTCTGCACACAAAAATTTGAAAGCTTATTCTGCTTCTTGGATCAATTTTCGAGTTTGTTAGCTTAACAAATGTAGCTAGCAGTTTTTGTTTTCAGGCAGGCTGAATGAATATGTTGAAACACTTCTCAAAATTATTAACTGTCAATGTATTCTGCATGTGCAGTGACAAAAAACATTGTGTAGAATTGAGTCATATATGATTAGAATCAAATACACTATGCGGCAAGAATTGAGTTATATGTTTATACCTGTGGATTGATTAAGAGGTCCAAGACATGATTTTTTTTTGATTAATTTTGTTCTTTAAGTTTTCTTCTTTATCTGAATAACAATGTGGACCAATTTGCATACATATATTTTAAAGTTAATTATGATTATTTTGTTTGATTATGGTATTTCACTCTTTCAGTGTTAGGCAGTTTATGACATGATCAAGCATATGAAAGTACTCTTAATAGAAAAATTTTATATTCAGAAATAGGCATGTTGACCAACTACTTGTATTATAAATTTCCTCCTAGAAGACGATGACCGACAAAAAATAAAACTGCCAATAAAAACATGAGGCTAATGAAATACATCCACGTTTAATAACAATTTGTCATTTGCTCAGTACAGTTGACCGCACAAAATTCGAAGTAGTTTCCTTTCTTTGGTGATGCTATGAATCCAACAAGCAAGAACCAGCGTCTTGCCGAATGAACATTACTTTCTTTGGCCACTTAGTGTGTTTGAATCTCAATGGCCGATACCACCAGAGATGATATGGGTGATAATCTCTCCATAAGAAAAATTGAGCGATAAATTCAGCTTCTTTTGGATTATCAGAGGACTTATTTCCCCAGTCGATCAAAACGAGAGGAATATTAACCCAATCGAAGAGTCTTTTGGCTGTTTCCAACATGAAAGCATCTTGTATTCCTAGAGAAATTCTCAAAACAGCTTTATCGAAGGAAATCACCTCTAAGAGATCATCACCCGATATTTTCTTTGCCATCACTGCACCGTTGTCGTAATCAAATGCTCTGTTGCGCTTAGATCTCAGGGAATTATGCAACAACAACACATTTTTGTTGAAGTTATTAACTGTGACGGATTGCGCAAGACATTTCAAAGCTTCTTTGTTTTCTTCAATAGCTACCACGCTCTTGCCAGTAGCTGCAATGGCCAGCGAGTATATTCCTAACCTTGCTCCAAAATCTATGAAATGAGCATCTCTCTCACATGATAGATAATCTTGAATAAATTCAACATATTCATAATCCACAAAATGTCCGCGAAGAATTAACCTCGATTGATAATCATTTTCGTCAAGAACAAAAATTTTCGTGAAATATTCTTTATACAATGGCAGAACTCCACCAGGAAAATCGATGTCATCAGAATCAATTGATGGGAACACAGTAACTTTGTGAGTCTTTTTAAACTTCGCGTTGTTTAGCAATTGTTTAGCAAGCAATGAGTTCGGTTTTTGCCTCCAAATTATTTCAAATTTCCAGGAAAATGGCTCGGTGGTTAAGAGTACTTCACCCATCATTGAATAAGGTAGCAAATTCAGATTTGCTAATTGCATAGCAACAGAACCAGGAAATTTAAAATTTCTCCAATCGAGCATCAGCGTGATTTTTTGACGATCTTCGACAAAGCTGATGCTATTGAGAATTCGACAAAGTTGGTATTCCTCCATGCTTATTCTCACCAAAAGTTCTTCATCCTTGATTCCTTTCAAATATTCCGTAATGAAATTTGTAAATAAATCGATCGTCGAAATTTCACCATAGTCTGTTTTTACAAAAGACAAGCTGATATTTGAATCTACAGACATCTGAATGATATTCGATATTAGAACCGAGGAAGTGGAATAAACTGGAACATCCATCACTTTTAAACCTTTGTATCTTACCAATAGTGCCAGTAATTGTGAAGGCTGACCAATGTTAATGAACTGTCGAAAATGTGGATGCTTATTCAAAAACTTCCGCAATTCGTTAAGTTGACGTACTTGGAATATTTCATTGAAACATATGTGAAAACACAGAAGTATAAAGAACACACTGAATACTTTCCTCCAGAACAGATGTCGCACTAAAAGTCTCATTGCAGATGACTCAATTGTTGTTCTTCAAAACTTTCCAACGGAAATAGAAATCATGGATTTAGTCACGGACTTCTTAACAGTGACATACACTACTTGAGAATTCAAGTTGAATGAATAGCAGAACATTAGTGTACGGGAGCAAATATAATATAACAAAACATCATTGTCTAAGCAGCATCCACTATCAGATATCTATTCACGACACAGTACTATATTGCTATCTTATCGTTCAATAGAAATTTAAAAGTCATAGTTCTGACAATTTCAAAAAGAGTATAATAATCAAAAAGAGTATAGACAATCATTGCAATATGCATAGAAATTAACAATACCATAGAAAGTGTACTATTATCTACTTCTATGGTAATATGATATCTTGCTGATAGGGAAGAGTCAAGAATAATTTGATGTTATCTTATTCATTTTACGATACTGTTAATTTCAATCACAACTCAGTGATCATCTTCAGGCAAATTTTGACATAAGTATACTATGAATGTCTAGATATCTATAATTTACTCAGGACACCGAACTATACAATATGTGCAAATTGTTTTAGAAGCTGAAAGTTTGGAAGGTTGAATGAATATACCCCGTTATTCTTTATATTTTGGGATGATTCATTATTGTGGATATCATGCTGTACTTAATAATCTTTCAGAGAAAAGAAGGTGAAGAATATTAAAGAGCAATTAACTTTAATATGAAATCAATCATTACTCTACATGCATTGTCAAGCATGTTTTGATAACACTTGCGATTTGCAGTTGCATTATTTGAGTCGAAAGCCATCACTCTTACACCACATTCATTTGTAATACCGAATGCAAGATCAGTTGGTGACGTAAATATTCCCCTGTTGAAGTGTAAATAGATTTAAAACAGAGGAGAAAGCATCCCGCATGCTCCTCACTATCATCAGCAATCTTGACGATCAAATTTCCACCACGAAAACGAACTGAAAGATCGATATGAACTTCATTGAATGATGAGGAACGGGATCTTTGCACTCCGGTGAATTTTTCAAAGCCTCACGGTTGATCGGGCTTCACTATCACTTCCAGTGGATCCAAAGCATCCAACTCTCTTTCGGATGGTGTCAAGATGAGGCATACACAAAATGTTCCTTAGGCCAGACATGGATTAGAATATGCATTTCTATTTCTCAAAAAATATGGGTAGCAATCTTCATTGTAGTAGATGCTGTAGGGCCTATATCTCTTCCCTTCTGGTTTCGGTAAATAAATATAAGTAAATAAATAAATAAATGAGCCTGATTCATCGGAAGCACATTAGGCATGGAGCCTCGGCTCTTCCATGTGACCGAGTTGTCATTCATCCCACTCAGCATTGATCAGTTGCTTTTTCAAATAAAAAATTATACTTTCTTTGATCTGCACTATCCGCGTTTGAAGCGCAAACATTATTTTGTAATATTGTAATTAGCTTTTTTTGTAGCTAAAATAGCTTACTAGCTAATTACTTAGGGTTCGTTTCAAATCACTGACTTTTTAATCAAAAATCTAAAGGAGAGATAACTCGTCCTTAATAAATAAATATAGGTTTAATATTTCGATGACTCAAATTTTATTGCTTACTCAAAATTCTATAAATTACAAAAGATAACGCGTCCAGAGTTGACTAAAGGAATAGCAAGACACATGTACGAGTACAATTAAACTTTATTCAACACCTCATAAAATCATAGCTTTCAATAAAATTTGACATTATCTTAATTACTAATATGATAATAAAGAGTAAAAATGACACCGTCTGAACTTATGCGTTATGAGGGGCAGCGTCCATCGCCGAAGAATATTGTCAGTCGAAAGCAAAGTGTCGCCTTGTGTCGCGGAGGAGGTGTTGTTGTCCGTCCGTTCCCGGTGTTCGTTCTCCTTGATGCTCGTTCTCTTCTTGATGTTCGTTCTCCTCCCCCATAATTGTACATGCACAGTATTATATTAGTCTGTCGCGACCAATTACAATTTGCCGCAATTGCCTTCGGGCCTCGAACCCTCAGAAATCAAAGAAGAGGTCGATACTATGACAAAAGTTTTACCACATAATCCAAACACTTTGACATAATCGCGAAATTGCTGATATTGCTTCTCTTGAGAGTGAAAATTGAGCGGGCATTGTTGTTATGAAATTCGTAATGACAATGTAACTTAGAGAGCTGCATATAGAAGTTGGACAATAGATTGACCGCATGCCAGCATCGTCAAATTCTCGGAACTCTGATGTTTTAAACACATATAGCGCTACAGGCCAATGTTCTAACACATGTTTGTGCAAATATCTGATCACCCTCATGGCTCCACAGAATGAGAATCCCACTCTTCAAAGATCGTATAGTATTTTCACAATAGGAATGTAAAATATGATGAAGTACTTTGCAGAAGAAAGTACACTCAATGGACTGAATGTAATATTAATTTCAAATTAATTCTCCACACTTGAGGCGACTGATATATTAACGATGCAATCGAGATTACATTCGCTACCACCGACAGAAGCAACGTCCTCGATGCTGTGACAAACCTGAAAGTACAAAAGAACGCGACAGGAACGGGACAAAAGTAACACGCAAATAGCTATCGACCGAAGCTGCACCCTGATGCTATTCGATGAGATAGTTAAACGAAACCGATAACTTAATATATTGTATTTATAGCAATAATTACAGGATGTGATTAGATTATGGCAAAGTCAAAGCACAAGAAACCAGTGAGGAGAAAGGTTAAATCATTATGATATGCGCTGCAACACAAAAGGAAATTGAAGCTAACATCAAAATTGCATGTACGTAGTTACATAGAATCTAGCATCTAATACAGGCACGTACAAGTACTGTAGATGGTTCCTAATGGCATGGTAGGCATACTGCGAGTTAATGAGAATACAGGTATGGATGACGGGCAGTACTAAGTAAAAGGACATAATTCAGCCTGAGAAAAGGTACTAAGAAAAAGAATTTACGATAAAAATGAGTAAAACAAAATAAAAAAAATAGGTGACCGATAAAATTTGGAAGAGTCAATGACATTATCAACGAACAAAGGAACGCAGATCTATACTTTCTAATTGATCTTAGTTAGTATCTTCTTTTGTGACTCCGGAAACTGATGCAGTCTTTGTCGAACAGGTTGATGATGATCACCAACATATGGGCATGATATCTGTCACTATATGATACTGATAGTGTATTTGCTAACTGAAGTCGTCGTTGGTAGGAAAGCCGAATTTAAATATAGCCTCTGATAGCAAGTAGTTTATATGGCGCCAAATAATCTTGTCGTATTAATAGAAAAACATGATCGTTAAGCGCACAGAGACCAAAACCGTTTACGGTTATTTGAATGAAGGTTCAAATCCAATCAAGAAACCAAAGGATGACAACGGTTGACTTGATTGATTTGCCAAGTCCGCGCTCTTTCCCCGGGTGACTCGTCATGTGACAGTCCAAGACTTTTCAAAATTTGCTAATGATAATATTCCCAGAAGGTCGTTGATCGTGTTATAGTCTTGAAGTTGGCTCCAATAACAAGCAGCAAGATCTTGAAAGATGCAATGAGATGAGAGCAGCACAGAGGAGAAATTGGTAGGATGCAGAGAATATGTTGATACCACTTGATGTCCACAAGCCGCTTGTGAGGATAATAATTGCAACATCTGCCTTCCGGACAAGCAGGTTGTGTTATCTCATGGACGATGTGAAGCGGTCTGTGGTATGATCTTAGTTGATTGATCTATACACTCCCAAAAGTGTTTACCATATAGGTGCATCACGTATTTAATCAGGCTGCAACATTGGTTATCCATCGCTTGGATAGTTTAATTCAGCCCTGACTGGCATGAAAAGATTGCCAACAGTTGACAGCAGTGTGAGACCGTTGAGATTCGAAGAATATTGGCATTTTTTTGAGATCGTTGCATGCAAATTGTACGGCGGCTTTGAAGGCAATCGCCATATAGTTATTTAGTTCAAATGAATCTGCTTCCAACTGAGAAGAGACGGAAGTTGAAGTAATAACGCTAGGAATAATAGGTTTCATTGTGTGAGATTTGGAAAAAAGTTTGCGCAGGTTAGATCGGTTGATGATTTGCTGACCATAAATTGGATCGTGTTTGGGATTTTTGCGAATGTTAAAGCCATTCATCGGCCGCGTGAAACCCATGTGAAGCCTCTTTGATGCTTCGTCGGTTCCCACAGGATGTGGCTGAGAGCATCGAAATGGCGAATTCCTGATCGATCGTGGCAATGGGATACAGGTCCAATCGAGCTTTCCATATATGTGGACAAATGTCTCATGTACAGTGTATAGTTCGATAGCCGCTAGAAAGGAATTGCGAACTTCACAAATTCGTCAGTGACAGTGTTGAAGCGGAGCTTTCAGTATGTTGGAGTGACTGAAAGGTCATCAGAAAAGCTTTCCCGAGTTTCTTCTGCGTGCCGGTTGAACACCGTTTATCTTTTATCCTCTGGAGGCACTCGGCGTGATGCAGCTGGAGATGCATTATATGTATCTTCAAAGTCTCGTCTCTGAAGACATACAAAGTAACTTTCTTTTATTGTGTGTTTAGTTTTATGCAATGCCATCCAACCGAGATATATTGGAGTAGAGTTTTACCGATGAAATTGATACATTCGTGATTTTGGGAGTGAAGCTTCGTTTACAGGTGTCAGTCGTTCGAATTTGGTATTTGCCACATCGCAGCTCCCGCTTGATCTTGACAGATCATAAGACATTGTCCGTCGGAGCAGACAAGAACTGGCGAAATACATAGGAAAGTCAGATGACAAATCAGGAGATAGCCTTTTGGAACAATCGGTTTGATTATCCGAAAAAATTAGGTTAATCCTGATTATCATGACGAACGAGAAATCCTTAGGATTTCGATGTTCGCACGGTTTTTCGTACGCCACTTTCTGTATCGCAAGTATTTACCACCAAGACATTCAAGTCCCGAGACTGGGCCATGTGTGGACCGTCTAGTTGAGTGACCGCCCTTAAATAATTTCAATTCCGATACCGGGAATTCTCCAAAGGCATAAGTATTCGTTGCACGCGTGTAGGCAGGTTAGCCATCTTGGGTCTGTTTTGAGGAGCGAACATAATGTTGAGACCTGTTCTCTGGCTCGGCAAAAAGAGTTTGTTTCAAATCGGAAGCTTAAGGGAGCACATTTTCGCGAACATATTCTACCTTCTCTGTAGCCTCTGCCGGTGTTCAGCGAATTCTACATTCGTCGACTTGGCATAGGTGATTTGTGCGTAAACACCTTGTCTGTAACCGGAACGCAGTTTGAGCGTTTGCGATGAATATGGCCACGATTTCCATTCCGCTGTCATAACAAATGACTTGATTATCATCATGGGTATAGCGACGTTGGGGCATATCATTCCAATTGTTATGTGTGAGAGTGACAGGATACGTAGCTTTCGATAGTGGATTTATTGAAGTAATGGCTAGCATAAGCAAATCCATTTTTTTAATATGGTGGACCGCCACAAAGGTTTTTGAGCTTTCATCATCTTTTAGTAAGAGGCGTTGAGCCTGCAAATTTTTTTTTAGCATGCTCAACAACGTCTTCAAGGGTGTCAGGATCCTTCTCTAGAAGCGGTTCGCGCAAAGATGAACACAGTCCGACGACAAAAGACTCTTGCCAAGGTTTGTCGTGTATTGCTGTTCGCTCAAGTGAAGCCTTCTGCACCAGAAGCTGAATGTCTGTGGCGAACGCTGCGGCTGATTTATCTTTCCTTTGCTTGCGAGTGTGCAGCAGTCGACGCAAACCGTTCAGTTTCAGGATGTTTCAACATTCCACTCAACTTTGCCAAAATAGAGTAGGAACGCTGGGGGGAGGCAAAATAAAGGCCTTCTGAACAACCGATCACATCAAGGCACGAAAAGCCGTGTCTCAATGTTCAATAAAGTCACTGAAGGTCATTCCAGACTCGTCTGAATCTCCACTGAACAGTGGGATTGATAAGGCCACATTTGCATTTGGGGTAAACAACCTTGAGAGTTTACCGAATTGGACGCAGACTGTCGCCAAGCGATTCCAATATGGGATCACAAGGCCATAGAAGGTGGATTAGCCTCTTCAGAACCGTCCACCTGTATGAGTACAGGCAGATCCATGCTGGATACTGAGTCGCTCTTGTCTAATCTGTCTCTTTTGCTCATGGGATGGGGATGACATGACTCCCAAAATAACTCGCGACTACCTGGAATACTGCGGGACAGCAGTAGTACCAATAACAGAATAACCTATCAGCAAAATAAGGATGTTGTAAAACAATACGAAGGAGGGGGAAGGGGGGAATGCAATGTGATATTGAGGCCAAATAAGTATAACAATAAGACAGGATCATAACCAAGATAATAGCGATAAAGACAATAACTTAAGAAATTTAGAGCAAGAGAAGGGTTACAACGATTGAAAATGCTAACGATTACAAACGATTGAAGGATTACAAATACTAAATGAAATCCTTTAATTATTCTAAACGAACTTACGACTACCAATGTACTACCGAAAATACAAATAGTATCATATGCAATCATAAATACTGTAGATACTCTCCCCTTCTCAAGAGATACCAATCTACTTTCTTCAATTACCTATACGAATTAAATAACTTGATTAAATAAATGCTACTTTACAAATTTAAACCACTAGACTACTAGCAAGTACGAGTAATTATTTGCAGTAATTAAATCAGTACATTAGAATTGCCATACAATAACAATAGAATACATTTACAAATACATAGAATAATTATTACAGAAAATATGTATAACGCAAATAAAAATACCTATTATAGACCTACGATAGTATGACCACTAGGTAGAAAGAAACTGGCAAAAATTGTAGAGACAACGGGTAGAAAGCGGGAAGAAACGGGTAAGAAACTGTCGAATCAGTATTAAATTGGATACGCCTGTTTGCAATATGGATAAACATGAGTAAACATACACAAGTAATAGATAGGCTACTAGTAATACTAGAAAATGAAAACAATAGTGACTAATGCGCAATTCCATTGATGCAGAGTATATCTTTTAGATGAGAAAATTAGTCTTGTGCTCTAACAATGAGCCAATGAAGAAGCTTATTTATTGAAGTCTATAATGGCAGTATATCTGCAGTTTCAATGAACTTATATGTTTTTATTATATACATGACTATATGCACATATATCAAACGATTTATGCACGACTTTTATACAGAACGTCGTTTACGTTCCTGACAATTAATGTTTCTCTTTTTATAGAATAGTTTTTGCATTATATGAGCGTAATTTTTAATTCCGGAATTAAAGATAGTGTAGCATAGTTGCATATACTGGGAAAGGATTCCTAGAATCACTTACCCGAAATACACTAAAAAAAAGAAAGCGACACAAGTGTACACTAATTTAACCTGCATGGTACTTAATGGTTGTCAGTCAGCAATATATAATCTGTCAAATCGATGTGCACTAATAGTATCGAGTGCTGGCCTCCACTTGATATTGTGGTTGGCTAATTGTCATGCACAAAGATAGTACAATAGTAACATGCAAAACGTAAAGTTCTCACAATTTTTTGCTTAAATTGCTTAAATAATCGAAAGTACCTCAAGACAAATTAATGTATGCGATTCTAATTAAAACAGACAGTATAGTTAAATTAACATCCACAATGCTAAATAGATCAGAAAGTTCAATTAAATTGACATGCACAGTATTAAACAGTTCAGACAGTTTCAGTATGTTACTTAACGTTAAATACGGTATAATTATTTTCCTGAAATTGGAAAAGTACTACTTTTCCATACGAGGATATCTATTCACACGAGAGAGCGCCAGCGATCGAGTGTGAATAGAAATCCGAGTATGGAAATAGTGCTTTTCAAATGAAGGAACGTATTTTTTTCTATGCATATCTATGACATCATCATGGAAATGTATTGATTTGCAAAACCATAGACTTCCGTGTAGACTTCTCATTTTGTAATTTCAAATTGCTAAATCAACTTGTTGGTAGTATAGTTAGCAAACTGCAAAAGAAATGAAGCGTTCTGCTGCTGAAATTATTGATGATATTCATCCTATGAAAAGTGTTAAAAAATACGATACGAATTGGAAACAGTTTCAGGAATATTATAAGTTAAACAACGAAAAACCTAACGAAGAAAACTTTTTGCAGTATTTCGATTACTTGAAAAGAGAAAAGAAGTTGGCTTCAAGTACATTATGGCCTATTTATTCTATGTTGAATAATAAACTTCAACTATACCACGGAGGAAAACTCCAAGCTTACCCACGTTTGACTCTTCTATTAAAGACTTATGAGGCAGGTTATAAGCGAAAACTGCTAGTGTGTTTTCTAAAGAGGACATATTCAACTTTCTGGAGAACGCGCCGAATGAGAAAGAATTCATACATATGAAGGCAGCTGTCACCGTGTGTTATTTTGGAGGTTTAATGTGCGCAGATCTCGTCAACTTAAACAGTGATGATTTTGAATTTAATGAATCTACAGGTATTTGGGTCACCTATTCCGTGAGCAAACAGAAAGGTGAGCAATTCAATAATAAATTTAATATTCCGCTGGAATATTGTGGCTTTTTGGAAAAGTATGACAACATGCTGGCAGACTGTGAAGCTTCTGAAGGAAGATTTATGAAATCATATCGCTTGCATAAAGATGGTCGATCGTATTATACCAAACAACCAATGGGAGTGCATCTATTAGATAAAATAACTCAGAATGTTGCGACGTTTTTGAACCTGGAACAACCAACAACTTATACGGGGCATGCCATGAGGAGAACTTCAGCAAATATTCTTGCTGAAGCTGGAGCATCTTCAACATCTTTGCAAAAACACTTCAACTGGAAAAACCAAAACACGGCATTAAAGTATGTGGACAATACAACTTCTCAGAAACTGAGCATTGCGAGCTTAATGAAAAAGCAACCGTCAAGTTCTTCGGGCATTCATATGCAGAATCACACGTCCGAAAGGGCTGAACAGTCAAAAATTATTCCAATTGCTCTAACATTGGTTTCAACTTTTGATGTTAGAAAACATTCTAGTTAATGTGTTAATTGTTCGCTAAAATTATTTGCAATTAGAACTCTTTTATCATTGTCTACTGATAATTTTATATAACATGCAATACACACATCTTGTTGCTTGCTATTTTCTTAATTAATAAAAATTTAACAAAAAAGTAAAAGTTGTACGTAAAAGTAAAAATGAGTAGGGAAAAGTAAAAGTTGTACGGAAAAGTAAAACTTTTCCATAGATATATTGTAAGGAAAAGAGAGCTTTTTACTATATGCATAGAAAAAATTAATTTCCGTATAGAAAAGAAATAAATTATTATATTACAATCACCAAGATGTCCTCCTGATTACCAATTAGCTAGAGATTATTAACTTCGTATTATTTAAGTCTGGACGTCAACCCACAATAAGACAGGAATTTCACATCTGTTCAACTCAACAATAGCTCAATAAACCGGCATAAGCCCGCGCTGCCGAAAAAAAGCAAAAATCTCTATCTCTCTATCACAACTCAACCCACTCTTTCTGACGGAAGGGTATACCCAACAACGATTTTACTTCATCTTCGAATCGCTCGCGTCCAATGACCAACGATTTACTTCAATCTTTTTTTGAAAACGTGGCAGTAACTGAATACTTTAATTCAGTTACGTCGCCTGAGGACTTTTAACCACCTCGGCGGAAACTCAAGAGTTAATCGGTGGGATTTAAGAGGTCGTCAGAAACCAAGAAAATACTAGGACAATCTGTTAATCAAAGGTTAAATTGCAGAACACTTGGTGATAAAGTCCTGAACCTAAAACCTAAGACACGAATTCTTCGACCGAATATTACTGACCCTACAAGAGTGTCTGAATTCCTTTAATCAGCTGGACGAGAATGTTAAATGAATTTTGTCTACTATATGTCAGCCAAAAAAAGGATAAGAATGATCTGTACAAGTATGAGTCGGTGATATATTCCGGTTATATAATTATGACTGTCAGTGAAGAGAGGGATAGAATTCTAGCAATATAATAAATGGATGCCCCACGTTGGACGCCAGAAAATGTAATTAGCTTTTTTTTGTAGCTAAAATAGCTTACTAGCTAATTACTTAGGGTTCGTTTCAAATCACTGACTTTTTAATCAAAAATCTAAAGGAGAGTTAACTCGTCCTTAATAAATAAATATAGGTTTAATATTTCGATGACTCAAATTTTATTGCTTACTCAAAATTCTATAAATTACAAAAGATAACGCGTCCAGAGTTGACTAAAGGAATAGCAAGACACATGTACGAGTACAATTAAACTTTATTCAACACCTCATAAAATCATAGCTTTCAATAAAATTTGACATTATCTTAATTACTAATATGATAATAAAGAGTAAAAATGACACCGTCTGAACTTATGCGTTATGAGGGGCAGCGTCCATCGCCGAAGAATATTGTCAGTCGAAAGCAAAGTGTCGCCTTGTGTCGCGGAGGAGGTGTTGTTGTCCGTCCGTTCCCGGTGTTCGTTCTCCTTGATGCTCGTTCTCCTCTGATGTTCGTTCTCCTCCCCCATAATTGTACATGCACAGTATTATATTAGTCTGTCGCGACCAATTACAATTTGCCGCAATTGCCTTCGGGCCTCGAACCCTCAGAAATCAAAGAAGAGGTCGATACTATGACAAAAGTTTTACCACATAATCCAAACACTTTGACATAATCGCGAAATTGCTGATATTGCTTCTCTTGAGAGTGAAAATTGAGCGGGCAGTGTTGTTATGAAATTCGTAATGACAATGTAACTTAGAGAGCTGCATATAGAAGTTGGACAATAGATTGACCGCATGCCAGCATCGTCAAATTCTCGGAACTCTGATGTTTTAAACACATATAGCGCTACAGGCCAATGTTCTAACACATGTTTGTGCAAATATCTGATCACCCTCATGGCTCCACAGAATGAGAATCCCACTCTTCAAAGATCGTATAGTATTTTCACAATAGGAATGTAAAATATGATGAAGTACTTTGCAGAAGAAAGTACAGTCAATGGACTGAATGTAATATTAATTTCAAATTAATTCTCCACACTTGAGGCGACTGATATATTAACGATGCAATCGAGATTACAATATTGTGATCATTTCTGTTAACTATTTTGTAATATTATGATCATCTCTGTTACTTCAGCAAAACCGCGCATTTCTTGCCCTTTGGCTTTATGAGACAATGGCTTCCAAATGAGAACAGCGCTCTAATCTCCATTACTATCCAAGAAAACTACAAATGTTCATGGGGGTTTTGGTTTGCCTTTGTAGTCGGAGGAAATGTCAATCATGTAATCTGCATCGTATTTTCCAACGAAATGAATGACTATCGACGAGTTGTTTCTGCATGATATGAAAATGCCATTATCTGAAGTAAGACATGATAACCTTTCATGATGTTGGTAGGTAATCCTTTCAAATGCCTCCAGCTTGTCAGGAATCTGCTACGGAACTCATTAGATACGCTGCAGTTTGGTGAAGCAACGATGGTGCAAAATAAGGAAGCAAAGATTGTGACTCAATTCGTCGAAAGAATCCTTTGATTTTCACGAAGGATGAATCAGATGGCCGGCGTTGCATCGAGAATATTCGGCATACCAAAAGCGACTGGCATGGTACCTTGCCAACAAAATGACAGAAACCATTTTCTGTCGTTATTCTATGGGTTAAACTGCAAATTTGCTATCTTTCGCGCTGTGAATATGCGAATTCGCGAAACTCGTCGGTGCATTTGTGGCATGGGGATGCATGACGGAGTAGCCTTGGCATCGGTTTATAACTTCCTTTTTACTGATTTTCACTTTTTTCGTAATGCAAATTTAGCGCAATTTTTGTACATGCATTCATTTCTTTTCATAAAATGAACAGTTGCTCGATGGCCATATTTTGAGCAGATGCCAACATGAGGATTTACATGAACAATGTTAGGTAAAGAATTCACCCATTTCTGTTCTTCATGGTCTTTTGGGAAGGAGTAGACTGGTACTTCTTCAGATTCGCTGCTGTGCAATTACAAGGAAGCTGGTTACTCGTAGAATGCTAGCCAAGTTGCTGACAGAATTCAAATATACCTTTTCCATTAATTATTGACACAAAATAAAATAGAAAATAGAAAATAAATGTCACAAATGATTTCTACGGATAAACATTGTATAGTAGATGAGTAGATGTAATGCAAATGTTCTATGTTAATCTCATGATAGGCCGATATCATCGTGATTCCATGTTCAGCGAAGGCCGTAAACCCCAAGTTTTATAATGACCAATTTCCCATTATTTTCCATCTATAGTCCGGGAGCTAGCGCGAAGTTGTGCAGGGAACGAGGTAGTACATAAAACTTTCACATAGCATAGTACACCTCTAACCTACTGCAAAACTTCGCGTCTGCTGGATCAGATCATTTGCTTTTCAGAAATAGAGAGGATAACACAATCCTATGTATTTCCAGTGGTAAAATTGTGACATTTAAGGTGTTGACTCCATTTTTTCGAATTTTTGCTCATAAAAGTTACACAAATTGGTATTTTGTTGAACTGGTTATTATAGAAATCATCTACAGATCATGATCTCTCAAATGAGTAACATTCAGTGACAGAGGATGAAGTAAAGTGTACAAACAGACACTTTTCGTTAAAGTATATCAACAATTTTCCTGAAATTTCTATGTTAAAATTTGCAGTGTCTGTTTGTACACTTTACTTCATCCTCTGTCACAGAATGACAGCTCATTTGAAAGATCATGATCTGTAGAATATTTCTATAACAACCAGTTCAACAAAATACCAATTTGTGTAACTTTTATGAGCAAAAATTCGAAAAAATGGAGTCAACACCTTAAATGTCACAATTTTACCACTGGAAATACATAGGATTGTGTTATCCTCTCTATTTCTGAAAAGCAAATGATCTGATCCAGCAGACGCGAAGTTTTGCAGTAGGTTAGAGGTGTACTATGCTATGTGAAAGTTTTATGTACTACCTCGTTCCCTGCACAACTTCGCGCTAGCTCCCGGACTAGCTTATTGCGATAAGATAAAACAAATACGTGACAATGTTTGACAATGCATTTGTAAAATAAAGAACAGCAACTTTTGAACCTACTAGTCAACAATGTCCTCTTTATTCAAGCACTTCTCTGTGTAAAAAAGAGAGCGATTATGCCACTGATGGCATTTGAAAGACATTGCTTCCTCGATCTGCTGCTTAAGAATGTTCATTCGATGTCGGTGAAGAGTAACTCCAGCAGATCGAGCGGCAGTTTAATCACTGAAGATCGACTGGATACGAGGATCCGTCAGTCTTCGCTTCGCATCACTTTTTAAGCAGGATTTGGCCCTCTCTCTCATATTGAGAAAGGGACTAGGCCTATATCTTGGGAGTGGCTGCAGCTCATGATCGTCACCAAGAGGTTGAGAGCAACCTCTGTGTGAAGGAGCATTGTCATAAATCAGAAAGATTTCACATCAGGAAGATTCAGGACTCATCGAAAAGAAGTGCACTTACTTCGCTAATGAAGCTTGAAAAAGTGTCTTTTGTCATTCCTCCCTCGACAAACATGAAGTGCACGAGTCTAAATGATGGCGAAACAGCTAAACAGTCAAATTCCTCCCTCTCTGTCCTTCAACGATACGCACTGCCCTTTCTCCTTGAGGCGATTGGCCTTGACTCCTCGCAGTCCAGACATTAAACCCGCATTCGTCGATGAAGATGGCATGTCGCTGAATGCCTTCTCTCATAAACCATGAAACGTACTTTGCTCTCTCTTCTTTGACTTCAGCGATATTCCATTGAGTTGGCACGGATCGCAAGAGCTTCAGGGTGATCAGGCAACCATCCAGCGCGCGAGAAATTGTTGTTAGACTGAGGTTAGGTGGGAGTGATGGAAATTGACTTAACAATCTCCCCCTCATCTCCAACAAAGTCTCTGTCGGTTTCTCTTGTACAAAGGCAATCTAGTCCTGGGGCTGAGGGGGGTTGAGTGTGCAAAATATGTCCCCGAATTTTGACTCTTGATTCTTGTAAAGGACCCCTAGGATGATTAAAAAAACTTGGGTAGACATTCCAGATCGAGGACCTTGACCCCTAGAATCAAAATGGCGTCCAAGATGGCCGCCACGTCATTGCTGTCATAATAACAGAGCATAGAAGTCACAAAGCATAGTGATAATGGAGTCCAATCCTATGTTATCAGGGTCAAGGAATCTATTGAGACTATGTGCAAGCCAATTCAACCATCTCATGGTCAAATAAATGCAAAATGGCCGCCCCATGAGGCCACCAAAATCCAAGAAATATTCATTTTTTATGATAATTTTATGCTTTTGGCTACAGAAGTGCCATGGCATCGTGATAATGCAGTCTATTCCTAGATTATCAGGGTCGAGGAATCTAGTAAAACTATTTACAAGCCAATTCAACCATCTCATGGTCAAATAAATGCAAAATGGCCGCCTATTTCTGACTGATAATTGTAAGGAACCGGCTTAATGATTTGTTTTTTAGGATCATTGTCTCGGGGTATATCCTAGATGTAATTGCTATCTGTAAATGTAAAATAATGCAAAATGTAGTTGTTCATTTCATGAGCCTGTGTTCAGTGGATACAATAACCGTTTCGCTCAACTATCTACCAATCACTGGTGTCGCCATTGCATCGTCATCACGAAAGGGAACGCTTTTATACAACTTCGATGTTCAACCACCATGAAGACCTTTGGGGATGTTTGCGCTCATTTACACAGTGCTGACACAGGAACATGCAAAAATGCTTTCCGCATTGATTATGTCTTTGATTCATACAAAGAGGCCTCGGTAAAATACAGTGAGCGACTACGCCGTACTCGGAACCCTTCTGTTATGTTCAGCAATATAACAAGGGAAAGCAAATTGGTCGTCGACACGAAACAATTTCGATCTGGAAATTCTCGTAAAAGATTGGCTGATTGACTACCATAAAAAAAATCCGAACGACCTTATCATAGTCTTGAGGCGCATAATTGGCGAAGAAATGGAAAGTTCAACATCAGCGCAATCGATAAGGAATGGCACAGTACAACAACACCCTGAATTGGATACGGAACACGAAGAGGCAGACATCCGCATAATTCCTCATGCTCTGCACGCCATCAGAAACAGATGCAAGCGAATCGCGATTATATCCAATGACACAGATGTTTTTGTTATTGCCTTGCATTTCTGCCATATTTTCGCATCGAACGGACTCCAGGAGCTTTGGTCGAGAGGTGGGGCTGGAGACAAAACCAGGTACATCCCATTTCAAATTGTGTCAGCCAATATTGGCCGTTCCATGTGCGAAGTTCTCCCAGCAATTCATGCATTGTCTGGATGTGATGCCACCAGCAAGTTCGGTACGAAAGCAGTTGCAATTAAGGCTGATCCAATTCGTTACTTGAAGGATTTCGGACAAGCCCAGATTAATGTGGAAGCGAGCGTTCCAAACGCCGAGAGGTACTTGGTACAAGTTCTTCATCGAGGAGATCATGGTATCGAAACTATGGATTGCTTGCGTCACCACATGTTTCTCCATAGACAATCTACATCCCTAATCGATCTTCCGCCGACCAGTTCTGCAACGAGGGGCCATTATATCTACCGTGGTTGCTACGCTGCAGACATTCAAATAAATTGTCTGAGAAATACTTCACCCAATCCACAGGACTTTGGGTTCATGACGGAGAACGGATATTTGGTGCCAAAGAAACATGAACGGGATCTGCCTGAAGAGATGGTGCTGAAGTGTATGTGTTAAAAGTGTGCTACGCGACTATGTCCTTGTAGGGAGGCCAACGTTGACTGTTGTGAATACTGTAAATGTCAAGAATACGTCACTTCTACTGACAATAGCTGTCGAAATCCTAATTAGGCATATATCTTCTTTCTGATAACTCTTGCAGAACTTATTCATACTGCATCAATTAATTTTCGAATTCCAACTACGTTTCTGTATTTCAAATGTATAAAATTGTAAATATTAGAAGATCTTCAAATGGAGCGAAGCCCGTGTATGATAAACTTCAATGGAATATACCATAGTAAAATATTTGAAATTTTCTATTGTTTTTTATCGTAAACATTTTTGGGAAGTAGAAACAAACGGTGCCGTAGGTCGATCTAAGAAAAAGTCTCAATAGATTGCTCGACCCTGATAATCTATGAATAGACTGCATTATCACGATACTATGGCACTTTTGCAACCAAAAGCATAAAATTATCATAAAAAATGAATATTTCTTGGATTTTGGTGGCCTCATGGAGCGGCCATTTTACATTTAATTGACCATGAGATGGTTGAATTGGCTTTTAAATAGTCTCAATAGATTCCTTGACCCTGATAACATAGGATTGGACTCCATTATCACTATGCTTTGTGACTTCTATGCTCTGTTATTATGACAGCAATGACGTGGCGGCCATCTTGGACGCCATTTTGATTCTAGGGGTCAAGGTCCTCGATCTGGAATGTCTACCCAAGTTTTTTTAATCATCCTAGGGGTCCTTTACAAGAATCAAGAGTCAAAATTCGGGGACATATTTTGCACACTCAACCCCCCTCAGCCCCATAGGACTAATCAGAGAGTCCAGCATTTCTTGAGAGAGAATCTTGCTTCTTCCTGCTCGAGTAGCAGGTAGAGCTTCTCGATGGTGCTGTCTCTTAAAGGTGCTTATGATTCGATAAGCGGTCCTTCGATTGATGCCGATTGCATTGGCAAGTGCGATATAATCACGACCGTCTTCGTAGGCTTTAATCAAATGACTTCTGTCGGAAGAATTTACTCGACGTGGCATATTTCACTTGATATCATTTTACCTATAACTAACCGTGTAAAAGTGACAATTAATATTGCAGTTTGTGACATCTATTTTGCAGTTTTCATAACATACCTTTGCCATGGACGCCCTTGCTTTGAGCATAGAAATTAACAATACCATAGAACGTCATGCAAATCTGCATTTTGTAAAATAATAATCTTTGATTACATGAGCATGAGCAATATCAATGTTTATCCGTACAAATCATTTGTGACATCTATACTTTGCAGTTTGTGTCAATAATTAATGGAAAAGGTATATTATAGTGATTGTATACACTATAGAGATACAAATTACCATAGAATTTTACTCATGGATTTACAGTTAAGATATCTAGATTCAGAGAACCAATCATTCTCTAAAACTGTTGCCACACTTCTCCGAGTTCGGCGTCCTGAGCTATCATTGTGTTTAGGTTTGCATATCTTCCTTAGTTAAGATACTGAACCACTATATGCCGGTTTGGCATATTGCAGTTCAGAATAAAGAACGTAGATATATGAAAAACATTTTAATCATTCCATTTAACATAGAAATTAACAATCCACTTCTATGCCATTTAAGTCCAAATTTGAATTAGAATTCTATGATGTTGAACAGCAATATGCTTCGTGGGTATATTGCGGTTCAATAGTAGCATATTGCAGTTCAGTTACATAGAAAACCGAAACACAATATTACAGTTTAGACATCGGAACCGCAATAAGCTATATAGCATATTGCGGTTCAGCTGTCTAAACTGCAATATTACATTGTAATAACTATTAGTCATATTGCAGTCCTATTTTTTACTATACATTAAACCAATGCAATTCGTACTGCAATGCGGTATTGCAGTACGAATTTTTAAATAAAAACTACTGAAAAATATCAAAATATTATCGTAATAATCACAAATTAGTCATGCTTGCACAAGAAATTATTCAGTGCAATGTTCTCTCAGAACGAACAATTATTGAATTGGCAATTAAAAAACGATAGTCCATTGCCAGATTTGTTAGACGAATTAAAGCAGTTTGTTTCTACCGACACATTTTCAAATTTTCTCTTCCGGTTTCCCAAAGAATTTGACATTCTTTGCAATGTCCTTTCCTTGTACGTTTTGTCATATCGCTCAATTGATTTCTCGCATTTGTGCACACACTTCAACACGATCAAACCCATCTTCTCGTAGATTTGTAACGACAGTCGTTGTTCCTAAAAGAGTTTTTCCTATCACTTGCTTTGATTGATACCAGTCGACCTTACCGACTTTTTTTGGTTTTGGAAAAGGATTTTTGCATCCACTAGGAATTTTTGATAGATAAAGTCGAAATTTTCTCATTGGACAAATGCTTGGCTCGCATTTGTTGGCGTACATTCTTGATTGCTTACAGTTATCGAAGTCTTTCTTGCTGCAGGAAGGTTTAACATTCTTTTGGTGAATGTCGTGTATCATGTAGACGTATTCTTCGTCATTGAGTCAAACGCGAAATCGAAGTTTTCAACAGTCAAGTCCCGGATACCTTCACGTCCTCGATTACCGAAGTAATACATTATATTGTACCAGATTTCTTGCTGTAAAATGGTTGGCGTGCTTTGATCAAAATACAAGGCAAGTTTTTGCTGGTCAGTTTCTTCTATATGAGGAAAATGATTTGTCCTCTTCCCTGATTTCAGCCATTCTGAAATTTTCGACTTTAGCATGTTATTGGAGGACACGAATTCTTTGTCTTGAATTATATTGAATTCTCTGTTGAGAGGAGATGTTGAGAAATGTCGATGCAAAGCTGCTCAAATGCATAGTAGAGAAGAGCCAGAATAACATTCTCCGTTGTTCTTTTTTAGTTGACTGTAAAAATATCTCAATCTGAAATTTAAGTCACTAGCTGAGATAGCTTTAAAATCACAGTCTAAATTCTTCAATTGAAGAAATTCTTCAAACTTTTTGACATGAACTCTTTCTTGAATTACTGAAGATTCAGATCTATGGCTTCTCTCGAACTTATTCATTTCCTCTTGTATTTGTGCTTGCATTTGAGATGACAGTGATTGTTCATCAGAGCTAAGCTTGTCATTATCATTGATGGAGTCAAATAAGCAGTCGACACTGATGTTTTCCGGTAGCTCATCCATTATACGATCATTTGCCTGGTTTTCGATTAGTCGATTGTATTCGTTTGTTGATAGTCCTGAAACACATCCTTGCTTCAACATCGAAAAATCTACCATGCCTGCACTAATTTTTTCGGTAGTCATAATAGCTCCTTAATACCAGCCGTAGAAGAAATCATTCAAATCGTAAGAGTATTGCAGTCCACTTTTTTGAATTTCAAAACAACTAAGGAAAATAGGTATTCTATGAACACAGAAAGGCAAGAAAGTGTAGAAATCCGAGTCCGCGAACTCATGATATCATGGTTGAATTCTTAACGAATGTTGATTTAAGAAATATCATGGAGGTATAGCATAGCTAAGTAATAGTTATTACAATATCGCTGCTGTCTCTATTTTCTGAACTGCAATGTCTTTGTCCTCAGGCGCTACGCGCCTTCGGCCTACAAAGACATTGCAGTTCAGAAAATAGAGACAGCAGCCATACATTGTTATTTAGAAGTACATGCTTACATAAGTTTCAAAATTTTTTTGTACAATGATATCATCAAAATATGATATGGAAGGGATGATATAGGAAATGGGGAATAGTTTCGTTTTCTTCTCAACAAGATTACACGGATGGCTTAGACCGATGGTTCACGGTAGGTCTCCAGATGCCTAAGCTGCCAAAATCACAGTATTCATGAGACAGTGAACAATGCCATCTTTTACAAGCAATCTAAAACCCAAGCTTGACCAAGTTCATCTGGCCTACCTAGAGAGTGTAGCCGCTCCTTTCACAGGTTCATGGCTTCAAGTTCTGCCGAGTCCAACGATTGGAACTTACCTGGACGATGAGGTCACTACGAATTGGTGTTGCTCTGCGACTAGGTGCTAAGATTTGTGAGGCTCACCCGTGTAAATGCGGCAAGACGATGGACACAATTCGGCCATCACCCTCTATCATGTAAACGATATGCTGGCAGATTCCCTCTTCATGCTGCCTTGAATGACATTTTTAAACGAGCACTAGATCGTGCGGGTATTCCATCAGTTCTTGAACCCGTCGGTTTTGACAGAGGTGACGGAAGACGACCTGACGGAATGACGATTTTCCCGCATCGCATGGGTCATTGCTTGATTTGGGATGCTACTTGCACCGGCACGCACAGTGGTTCATCTCTCATAGAATCCGCCATCCATCCAGGATCGGCCGCAGCGCGTGCAGAACAACGCAAAATGTCGAAATACGCTGCATTATCTGAGAGGTACATCTTTTAACCACTGGCGTTTGAAACAACTTGTGCCATGGGACCGATGACGCTGAAGACAGTCTTGGGTTTGGGGGAACGTTTGAGCAAGGTGAAGGACTGCTGTGAAGGGAAAAAGAATGGCTGCTGCAACGCTTTGGCATCGCCATTATGAGAGGTAATGCTCAGTCCATCCTTCGTGCCTCTTTATAATTGCTTTTTACCCTATTTTTACCTGTTTTTAACTTACATTTTATATTGCTGTTTCTGATAATTCCATATTGCGTTGTTCATGCGCGCGTATGGGCCGAAAAGCCATTATCTTAAATATATCTCAATACTTAGTTTAAAAAAAGGTTTTATTTTCTATTCTACTGGTACTATGCAATCCAGCACTACCTGCCCATCGACTCCTAGGACCATGCACTCCTAGTCCATGTACCTGCCTCATGCATATCTCTATCACCTATTTCCTATATCATCCCTTCCATATCATATTTTTATGATATCATTGCACAAAAAAAATTTGAATCTTATGTATAAATCAATGTTAAAATTCCTTTTTGCCTGAAGATGATCACCGAGCAGAGATTGAAATCAATAGCATCGTAAAATAAATAAGGTAACATCAATTATTCTCGACTCTTCCCGATCAACAAAATATGGATTTTAGTCAAGATATTTTCAAATATGATATCTGTATATTGCATGCTCAATAGCCAACATGTAATCCTGACCGAAATGAATTTACAATAGAATAATATTATAATGCAACTGCGAGCATGTTTGGATTCGAACAACAATGTATAACTGCGAGCATATTTGAGAGGACAGCAATGACTCGTAAAGACGAGGTTGCGTTAGCAGCCGAGGTGATAGTTAAATTGTAATATGATATGTTACCCTTTAAGCATCATGTGATTTTTACAATGCCTCTGTGAGCATGTTTGAATTCGGTCATTGCTGCCTCTCAACCATGCTCGCAGTCATTCATAGTTTAGCGACATTGCTGTGTTGATGATTTCTATGATTTCTACCAAAAGTACCCAAAACAATGCCAAAAGTGCACAATGCAATACTGTGCCGAACAGTTTTCTACATTGTCATAGACTTTCGTGATAAGAGACAGACTAGTAACAATGCGTTGTTGTACTCAAAATTCACACAGCAATCTCGTCCACTAACGAGGACTAGATTGCTGTGTTCATTTTTCTTACAACAACTACATTGTCTGCACGCTTTTTTCATTTTTCAAAAAGACCATGAATACCACAGCCCACAGGTTGACACTGTTCTCACATCTGTATAGACATTGTTTCTTACAATGTAGTTAATACATGGCGTACGGCAATGACCATAGATACGAACATAGGATACGAATGCACTAACGCGCAATTCTATATATGGTCATTGCTGCACTTCAAACCAGTATAAAATTATACGCTGATATGCACTGCATAAATGGTATGAAACATATAGAAGTAAAATGTCATATGACGGCTCGGTCATGGACCTTAATGGTCTTAACCTAAGTTATCTTATCATTCAGGTGTAACTTCCGTTTTGTTGCTAAGTAGAATTGAAAGACGAATCATACTACCTAAATAGCATAATTAAGGCCGTCCAATGTAGCTACACTGTATAAAACAGAGACAAATCATCGGCGCGTAGTGGCGATTAAGGCTGATGATGTAGGCCTTCTACAGGAGTCTTAGACCTATCAAGTCCCGTAGTCGGAGTCCTATCAAGCTAATATGTGTGCGATTCCTTGTTTTACACTGCATGGAAAGGTAATACAAAAAAGGTCTGTTGCCTTATGCACTGGGTAATTGCAAGCTATTCAAAATAGAAAGAAAATGTGTTGCTTAATATAATATCCATTTGAATCAGGGTTGGCTTTTTGCCGACTAAAACTAGTTTTTGCCACTAAGTGGTAAAAACCGGCAAAAACTGGCAAAAACTGGTAAAAACCGGCTAAAACTAAAATTCCGAAAAATCAGTCTATTTCTTCACGAGATGATCGACAGCAAGTTGGGGTTTAAATATTACGGTGCATGCGGGTTTGCAGTTTTCAACTCTTATCTTCCAAAACATGACATTCATTGTGATGGATACACATGATATGTTTTTATAACGAACGACAAACGATGTTGCCTTTCTTTACGATTGCTCTGTCCTTTTCTTGTGATTTAAGAACAAATGTAGACTTCAGCACCATTTTGGCTCTTTGTTTCGTGTAACAGAAGTTGTTAAGTACTCGTAGAATTATCATCAAATGAATGAAAAAATGAAAACGAATATATGAATATAACTGGTTTATACATAGAACTAAATTAAGCAAACCAGTTTCTTCATCTGGACGAGCTTCAATAATCCCACTGTCATTCTTCTGTGTTGAGTGTTCAGCAAGAATGTAGAGTGCATTTTAATAGTAGCTTAGGTTTCATCAGATCTATGTCTTTTCAACATCAAATTCGGAATATTCAATTTCAATTTCGGAATAGTCAACTTCAAATTCGGAATAGTCAATATAAAACTCGGAATTGTCATGCAATATCAAATTTGGAATTGACAATTCCGAGTTTGATATTGACTATTCCGAGATTGAAATTGATTATTCCTAATTTGATGTTGAAAAGGTATAGATTCGAACCCAGGTCTCATGAACGCAGAGAAAGCACTCTGTCAAAAAGTCTCTGCACCGGAAAATCTCACCTCCCAAATCAAGCAATGTGAAACAGTCACTTAGAATGCATTTCTACTTTTTTTTAGAAATATACTAAATGTACTAATGCTTGTGACTGTAGCAGGAAATCATGATTTCCAAGAACAAATAATAATCAAATGACATAGTTCGTACCAGAAATCTTGATAAAGTGAGGTATAATGTATGTCTGAACAGCTTCAGTTATAATCTCAACAAAAGAACATGTCCAGTAAGCTGTAAAATTAATATTGTTAATAGAATCTGAGAGCGACAAACAATTTTGACATTATTATGATACGCAAGTTTGTTTAAAGTTCTTGAAATTTCCATATTTTGAGCTCAAATCAAAACTTTACTTTCGGTTTTAAATTCATTTAACATAACCTTATCCTCTAAACATGTGAGGGTAAATTACCATGACATGAAAAATGTTGAAGGGCAAATTTTTAATCTTCTGGGAGTGCAGGATAAATTTCATAGTAATATTCGTGTAATCACAATTGGTATGGGACATTTGCACAGATTTAGAAAACAAGCTATTCTATGAGATCAGCAGGGAGGCTAATCGTAGAAATCCGAGGCCAGATTTCCATATTCTCCTACCCTTCTAGCTTCATGGAATGCCTGTTTTCGATCTTTTATATAGAACCAAGTGATTTCCTTCCAGCATGGACGTCTGTTGCATCTTACAATGAATGAAATTCGTAAAGCAACAAAATGCGTGCACACTTAGAAGAATAATGCACAACAGCTTTAAAACAATATTTTTTATAATAATTCATTTTCTTACACCTATACTTGGAACATATTCTTGAATGAAATGCGATATTGATAGGTTTGAATTGTGAAAATACAGGCCTAAATGTTTATCGAATGATGAAAAAGTAAAGTGAACTTATTAAAAGCGACTAACGTTCATCAATAAAGTAAGGAGTGACGATGATTCCTTATATTGCATGTACACAAAAAACTTAAGTAGTAATGCTGGAAAAATAGTTTTATTCAGTTTTTGCCAGTTTTAGCCGGAAAATGGTGACAAAAGCTGGTGGTTTTTACCAGGCTTTTACCGGTTTTTACCAGGTGGTAAAAACCAGGGTGGTTTTTACCGGCCAACCCTGATTTGAATAGTATTAGACTTTTTTGTCTTGCAGTAAAAGGGTCCACGTACATTAATACATGTCGTGAATTAAATTTACAGAATGAATACATGTGCTAGACTTAGGCTAAAATTGACAACAACGTGATTTTTACTCAGCCGATTTGCGTGCTCATGCCAGTTGCTGTCTTAATTATGAGCATGTAATAGTCATCAATCAAAGTTTACAGTCAGGTGTGTACAAAACCTAAGTAGGGCTGCAACGCAGTTAAGAAATGAGATATTGGATTGTGTGACGTACATGTAGGTGCAAAGTGTTCGTAGGTGCGGTAGGCACTATCCCCCAAGGGCCATCGATGCAACACCTGCCCTAAATCTGTGCAGGCGTCCTTGCCTGACAGCCTTGGAGAGCATAGAGTCAGCGTATCCGTAGGTAGAGTGGCGACTCCAAAAAGTGTCTGTATGCATTAAAAATTTTTATATGAAAAGATTCAGTTTTTTTTTGATGAGATTGCGTTCCTGTGGTCCAAAAAATTATTAGGGCCGTTTTTAAAAAGGTAAGTTTTGCAAATTTGCAGACATGTAGCACCTTTTTATGAGTAGTATGAAACAAGTTGGATATCAAAAGGAATGACTTAATGATGACAAGCACTTAATTATAAGCGAAAATTAGGCTGATGATCAAGGAATTTCATGATCTGCAAGTTCCAATGCAAGTTCCTGAAAGTCTCCAAAGAAAAGTTGAAATTTGATTAAGAGCTAGTTCTAATTAGCTAAAAGTCATGCTTTTAATTCAATTTTCAGCGGCTTGATTTAATGATTCACAGTGTCATTTCTTGAATCTGAATAGTGATGTGGACCAATTTACATCTTTTAAAGTTAATTATGATCAGTTTCTATGATTATTATGCTGTTTTGCTCTTTCAAAGGCAGATAGTTTGTGATATGATCACGCTTAAGAAAATAACCTTGTTATGATAAAGCTGAGCTTTCAGTAGTGATAACTCATCGATTGCATCCTGCAATTGCTATTTTGACAAACTGTAATACCTCTCCAAGTTGTCATGACATGGAGGATTTGTGGAATACTATTCATTATTCTGTATTGCTATCATAATCAGTCAAATTCGTGTACATTTCTCAAAAGTGTAAAAATTTGTATCTCAGGTCGTACTTGGTCTCGACTCGACACATGTTCATTTAATGAAATCGGAACTGTATACACATTGGAGATTTGATAAATGCTGAGTTGCTGCTCTATACCTAATACTTACTGACGTATGCCCGTAGCAATTGTTCGATTGACTAATGAAAATGCTGTTTTGCAAAAGATAGCAGTTTTGCATCATGGATGGCGCATTACCTTCGGCACACGACGGGGAACCACAAAATGTCTTCAATCGTCTTTGCACTGTTCTCAACGAAATCTTGACAACATTATTTTCCCATTCCGCGAGCATCACTAAGAGGATTTCGTCACCATTTTTGGAAGAGTATGAGCATTACTCTATGAGTGTGCGGTCCTGCTTCGAAGAGTTGTCACAATCAAATAATAGGGAATATGCAGGTGTTCCAAGCAACATGGCGCTTACTCTAACTTCCCTAATTCAAAATATCTTTGTTCAAAATGAAATATCACAGGAATTCAAAACTCTATAATGATGTACATGTAGAACCGGAACGGATCTCTTTCAGTCCTACATAATTGCAGTGCAAAATTTCTGTTTTTTCATTTCAAATTGTCGACATGCACATTGAAAACAGTGCTGCGTAGTGGACACGCGTTGTCACAAAATCAGCACCTGAGAAATGGCATATTCCAGTGTTTGACATCCTTGTGCATCGGCTCCTCGTCATTGTAATCTCAAAATATTTAATACACCATCATACCCATGCCCTTTTCATAGAAAATCAGTTTTATTATATCGCCCGGTGTCATGAATTTGCAAAGATGACAGCATAGACATTGGATAACATTATTGTGATGTAATCCGATGTCTATGGATGACAGTTTTCAGTACATTTAGTCTCCTTAATGTCCACTAAAACGAACTTGCATTATTTGCATGTATTTCCAGTTCCACTAGACTAAATAAACGCAATGTCGTATTTTCTGTGAAGAACTTAGTACTATGCAGCACTATGCTTTACTATGTTTTACTATGCTAACTGCTAATTCAATCATCTTTTTATTAATGTTTGAAATTATATCACCATAGTAACCGCAATAGTTTGCTGGCTTTCTCCTACTATTGACATGGCTGATGAGATAAGTAGCGAGCCTTTAAGCCCATCAAGTGCTGACAATATCATACAGTTCCATGATGAAGATCTAGATATATTAAATCTTGAGGCTGTTCATCAAGGTCCCGGAGGATACGGTCACGAAATACCATATAATTTCAGTGCAAGCCAGCCTCTAAACGAAGATGGTAAGTTGACGAGACTGTGATTATATGTCATTTTTAGTCTGCTAGCTAATTTCTTATCAGTTTGTTTAAGAATATCTTCAGGGAACCTTAAATGCGGATCTGTAGAAGATTGGAAATGATAGTTTGAGATAATGAGATTATTTCTTCAAATCAATGGATACGCACATATGTAATACATGCTTACTGCGAAACGATCAGATAATGCAATGCTGAACAATTGCTGACAAGAAATTGAAATTTTTGCAATCACGTCATTGAAGATTGACAATGTTGTTTACAGGTGGGGTTAGATGGTGATGCTGAAAGGTCAGATAATAAAGAGAATCAGTTTGTCACAAACTTGTCAGAATGACTGTAATGTTGAGCAGTCGGCCTTACACGTTAAAGAAATGATAAGCTACATATCAGTTTCCTGTGTAAATCTCCAATGTCAGTATATGCTTTAACCACTGGCGTGCAGAATTTAGTCACTGATCCATTTATTCGGAGCAGAGTGGAACTGTCGCAGTGTCAAGTGAAGTTGTTCCATTTGCTGCGTGAAACCATCGTTCAATCAAAGAACTATCAATCACCTCGATTTTTAGAGATATGACACAGGCCGCACGTGTATGTGATTGAAGCATTTGTTGAAAAATACAGGATGTTAAGCTATTTTGAAATAATGAGACTGAACTGCTATTCCAGAAACTAGGCACTAGAGAGGGGGAGAAAAAAGCTATATGTGGATTGGCTGGATCCAGGGAACAAACTACGAAAGTAAATTATGTAAGCTATTATGTGAAAGATGACGGAGGAAACATATTGTGTCCTCCTCAAGAGAACATCGTGAAATGGAAGGAATGTGTCAGGGGAGCTGGTAAATGTGGTCAGGCCCACATCATTCTAGGGAAACTTTTAGACATGTCCAAGGACCGATCCTTGAATAAAAAAGGAAGAGGGGTGAAGTGCTCTGTCCTGCATGGCAAATGGCAAGAGCTGTGGGCCAGATGGAATCCCTATGGAGGCTTACCAAGTTTTACAGGCAGTTGGTATGCGCTTGCTGACGGATGCAATGAATGACATCCTTACGAAAAGTCCGATGAGCAACAGTTGGTGTGAAAGTATCCATACCCTAGCTTCAGGGTGATCACATGGTTTGCTCAAGCTGTCAAGTTAATCAAGAGGCATCAAGTTAATGGAATGGCCAAGCAACCAGTAGTCCAACCATTTTCTGTCATTAAGAGACTGCAAATGACTGATGGGATGCGGGTTTTCTTGGAGGTACGATCGCATATCTTATGCACCGAAGTCATCGGTTTTTAGTCATTTTGGAGCCTTTCCTGCAACTTGTGAAATGCAATCTTGAAATCGATTGTTGATGGCGAGTGCTAATTTGCTGTGGCTTCTTGGAAAATATGAAAATGATGCAAATTATGTCGAAACTTTCGTGAACTGTTTAGGCCCATCTCTGCTTGTACGGACACGGCCGTTTAAACTTCGAAATTTGATCGGAAGAGAATTCTCAGACATTTATTTAAAACTTAACCTCTCCATTCCCCGAAGGTGCGGCTAGTGAGGCGTCTCTGCAAAACATGTCAATCATGTGGGGTCCAGTATGTTGGACAGACAAAACAGCCATTACATTGTAGACTTAATGGGCATCGGCAGTCTGTTCAAAAGAATCATCTCAATACGTATTTAAGTAATCATTTTAATAGTTCTAATCACAGTTGGGATGATGTAAGTATACAAATTATTGACTTTGTCGATGTTCGTAATAAATCTGATACAGAAATTGCCTTCGAGCTTAACAGTAAGGAAGATTTTCATATAAGAACGCTGAACACCTTGCATCCTTTGGGTTTGAATGACAGAGTGTTAGGCGGAGGTTGCGCCTCTCAGAACACTGCAAATTCATTTTCATTTTTTAGTTCTCCTATTAGCAGACGTAAGAGAAGCCATGGCCTTAGGAAGTCGGGTAGAAAGAAATATCCTCCATCTAATAGTTGTGAGGATATTCTCAAGGAGCTTCAAGAGTTGATGAAGAGCAACAAAATAAGACATTTCTATAATTGCTTGAAATCGATTAGTGATAGCATGCTTAAAATTATGTATTCTAGGCTTCTTGATCAGTCGAATGACCTATCTTTCGTTTTGACAACATATGTTCATAGTAAATTATATAGAAACAAGAGGGATAGCTCTACCGAAGACAAAACGCATATAGTGATTCCTTTCAAGTCTCATTTAGTTGACAAACTTCATTTACCTTCTGTATTTAATGATAAAAGTGTCTGTGCTTTAGTTCCAGAAAAAGCGAAACATCTATATCCTCCCAAAGTGTACCATAAGCTTAATAACCCTATTTGTTTGAAATTCTTCAATTATAATAAGTTTCTTAATAGCCTGACAATTCAGGAAGTTGTTGGCATTTTACAGAGCGATTGCAGCTGTGACTCAATGACCAGTTTTGTTTATGAGCCTTATGGGCATGTTTTTACCGGTAATTTAGATATAATAAATGATCCAGGTCTCAGAGCTATATTCGCGTATGGCACTAAACACAGATTGTCTAGGTCAATATCATGGAAATCCATTCAAAAAGAGATCAGCGATTCCATAGATAATCATATATCTCGTGTGTCCAGTCGCCTTCACTTAAAAGTTGATGACTTCTCTATTTGGAAAAACAGGGTCATGATGTTAGTAAAGCACCGCATCTTTCGTTGTAAGAAGTTGGGTGGGAAAGATAATGGCAGCAACGTTTGTGTTGATAAGGAGTTGCAAGATCTCCATAAAAACTTGATAGTCGTTCCTGTCGATAAAGCATCCAACAACTTTAGTTTCATATGTAAAAAGTTCTATCTCAAAATCCTGATGGACGAGCTTGGTTTTGACATAGATTCTTCCACTGCAGTAGGCAATGCAACTTATAAACCTGAGCTTATTTCTGATAAGGAAGTCCTTACTAAACACGTTAAAGATATGAAATCAAACTTTAATATTAATGTTAGTGACAAGGACCTTAAACTACCAAAACTTTTCTGGATTCCAAAATTGCATAAAAATCCTTATAAGTTTAGATTCATTGCCGGAGCCAGAAATTGTACAACTAAAAAGTTATCGGTGAATATCAACAAAGGTCTGAAAGTGATAAGAGAAAATTTCCATAGATACTGTGAGTCAATCAGGAGTAATACTGGTTATTCTTATTTTTGGAGTGTAGCCTCGACTCAAGATTTTTTGAGGAATATTTCTAACGTGAACGTCCACTCTATGCAAGTTTTTGACTTCTCTACTCTTTATACAAACTTAGATCAAGGTGCTATCAAGAATAATATTTTTTCCATCCTTGATCTCACATTCAATTCCACTAATCGTAGATACTTGTGTGTAGGATATGAGAAGTCGTTTTTCTCCAAAATCAAATATAAGGGGTATTCTTGTTATGACGTGGACTCTTTTAAGAAGGCTATTGATTTTATAGTGTCTGAAGTCTACATTTCTTTTTCCGGTTACGTGTTCAGACAAATTCGAGGAGTACCAATGGGAGGGAATTGCAGTCCTTTACTTGCCGACTTGTTTCTGTTAAATTGCGAATTTGCTTTTATGAAACAATTGGTTAAAAATAAAAAGTTTGGACTAGCTAAATTATTGTCAAACACTTCGAGATATATAGACGATATATGCGTAATAAATTACAAGCATTTCAATACCTTAATTCCGAAAATTTACCCGATGGAGCTTCTTGCAGATAGAAACGGAGTCAATGACAAAGCCGTTGTTTACCTCGATGTGAGACTCCAATCTAGTAGAGACGGTCTTCGAACCTCAATATATCATAAAGTGGAAGATTTTGATTTCCCTGTTGTTCTGTTGACATTTCCAGACAGTGCAATACCTTATAACATGGGAATTAATGTATTTGCCGGCCAGGTTTTACGTTATTGTCGCATCTGCTCACATCTTGAAGATCTAATTAAACGAATTAATATGACACTTTTTGTGATGAGCAGCAGAGGATATTGTAAGTCTAAAATGAAGGCATGTACTGAGAAAATCCTAACCGGTCATAACAATTTTCTAGTCAAGTTTGGATATTTCTCAGCCAGGCAGCTGACATCGCAGTGCGCATTTTAAACAATATAATTAACACTGTTTTCTTAACATTTTTTTTTATTGGTTATACCATTTCAGTATTTCACACATATATTTTAGTTTGTTCTGGATGTATCCGTCTTTTGCGGTTGTTTTGTTTTTGTTTTTACTATTACTATCAGTATTACTTATTATTACACATATCATTACTGTATTGATTTTAGAATGCCAGCCGCATATAAGTTTATGCGGGGCCCCGCCCGCCTGGGCTTGAGCGTTCAGGTAGAGGGGCCGAAACGCAACCAGGCGGGTACCTGCTGACGACTGGCTATTGTTTTATTTGTTTTAACGTTTGTTCTTTTTTTTTTTTTTATCGCTAACTACCCTAGTGTGATGAATGGACTGTGTCGGTTACTGGTCTCCATGGGGTTGACATGGTGATTACTAAGTGTCTATTTATATATAAGTTCCTAATCAATCGAGCCTGAAACTTTGACCAAGGAGATCACTTGTTAAGCGGCCTTGTACGATCTCGTACACTTAAGGGTGAAGTCCAGCCCGTATAGCGCTATGTTATGGACCCCCGGGTAGGTCCGCCCGGCACGCAATCAGATCCGTCAAGTCTTTGTGCTTAAAGACCTTCATGCATTTGTCGAGGATCACAAGTCAGAGGACCATTAGGGGTAAGGTCCAGCCCCGCTTTAGAAGCGCTGAGTGAAAAATGGACTAGTGGGAAGGTCCTCCACACCGATCTCGTCAAGTTTGGCTCTAAAATGTAGTCCTAGGATAGTCAAAAGTTTGACGCGCCTTGAACGTTTAATGTCTGCCGGTGGGAACGCACCACCTGTCCTCTTAAGGACAAACCTTAAGTCTTATTAACTATAAGTTTATTAAAATTATGAAACATGTAGACATCGTTATGGGAATGTCCCAGCTTCAAACAAATGCTGCCACCAATCTTCCTTTCGTCAACCTTGAACGCAACGGCATACATAGAGATGTCACAATCGCATGTGAAACGTACTGTACTATGTGTGAACAGCATCATTATTAGCAGGATAGTACATCGCCGAGTGTTGCAAATTCGATTTTTTTGAGTGAAGCTTCCGGTGATCGAGTAGTCAGTCGTTTTCCGTATCGTTGGCCTCCAGATTTGAATCCAGCAGACTACTGGTTGCGTGACCATTTAAAAAGCAGAGCATACAACAAGCCCCCGAAGACTCTTGATGACTTCATGGACACTTTGTGTATATGTTGTTTATTCAAATTTTTCCGTCAAAATAAAGTTTCACAAACAACGTACAACTTGTAGCTGTCTTTGCTTGCATATTTGGTTCCAAAACGAAAATGATAGTCTGAAAATGTCAGTTTTGAAAATGCCTTGGTTTAACATCATGTTTTCATATCTAAGAAGAACCACTTTACATTAAGGGAATTTGGAAAAAATCATTTTTCGTCTGTAATGTATTTCGATCAGTACATGTCAATCTTCTTCATGCACGTGAATCGATGTGGACGCAATGTGTAATGTATTCTTGACACCCAACTTGTAATGCGTATACTAGAAAAGATAACCCAACGCTTTATGTCGCTTTTACTTTTTCAATTAAATGTCAATGCATTTTCTGATTCTGTATATTTTGAGCCACTTTGAATTATGCATTGTACACCGATTCACTTGCCGTAAGATGTTCTGCATGCACTGATCAAAATATATTGCAAACAGAAACAAAATTTGATATTGTAAAAAAAGTTCCAATAAGGCTTCCATTTTGTTTCCATTCAATTTAGAAGTTAAGAATATGTATCTTCGCACTTAGCAGTTTGGACTTATTAATATTGTGAAATAATCTGTATACTGAAATGTGACGGAATTGCTCAACATGTCTCACTACAGAGTCTGGATATTTAGGAAGGCTAGATATTTAATGCCTTCCTTATCAGTAGATTGCTAAAGATTTCTCGAGTTTTGAATAAGCATGCCCTGCACCTGGCAGTAAATTTTATTTGACAGTTACATGAATGATGGATGCTAGGAGATCGACTTAATTGCTTTATCATTGTTCGTAGATTTTTACTTCGTAGTGATTTTACTGATCGTGTTGGAATTTTGCATTGATGAGATATATGGGATCATCCTGATATCTTCAGTTGGGTGATTTGGTTTACTTGATCTAATTTCCGTGGATGCCGAATCACCCGTTGCTGTCCTCGATGATCATTCGGTTATTTTCCGTCGTTCTTCTCGATCTTTTTTCATCCAAGCTATTACGTACACGCCATCTTCGCATTAGCCATTTACTCGTATGTCTGTCAAACACAGCTTATTTTGGCAGCTATTTTGGCTGCTACCATTCACGATGCTAAGTTACCCAAGTAGCACTTCTTAACTGGGTGATAGTCTTTCTTTCGGCAAATGTGGCCAAAGAGATCATTATCTTTGAATTATTATGGAGAATTCGATATTGATTTGTTATTGTTCTACTGTGGGACATAGATCTAGAATTAATTATGAATTAATTGTCGCAATAATCAATATGACAGTTCTGATGACACATTAATTAAGATTCAATAAATGAATAGCTTCATGTTGAACTGTCACTGATTTAGATAACACGAAAACACTGACATTATACTCTATACTATATGCTGTTACAGCTGAAAGAGGTTAATACCAGAACTTCCATATTATTTTATTCAACAGCGCTTTCACTTGAAACTATCAAATATTAGATGTCATATTCTGGTCGATTCCTGATGGTATGTCATCTTACTAAGCGACGCGTTCAATATTTGTTCCTTTAAGTTTGCGACATTTATAATTTGAATGTCTGTAATCATAGGTCTTGCAAGGACTGATGTATATTGTTCATGCCTCTCTTTGCTACGTTTCTCATTATCTGCACTCACTACTTTGATTATACCAGTAACCCATCGAATTTCTTCCGATGAAATATACATGTGCATCCATTACCATTATTTAATATCGTCATACATGAAATATATATTTTCTGGTCAATAAAATAATGTAATCACTTGTCAAAATATGTCTCTAAATATTTTACTTTACCGTTGTCTAAGAATCTCTAGCACTATTTTTGCTGTGCAGTAAACCTTATGAGTTGATATAATATGTCGTTTAAACTAGCGATGCGTTTGCTATGCGCGTTTCTACAATCTGATATTCTTATCTTTTAGGCGACGAACTACAAGAAGACTTGTCACCAGGTAAGATCTGCAAGAAAATTTAAGCGTTTTATCACGTTGTGTAGCCTATAATTTGATGATTTACGACATGTGCCGAGCGAGTGTTTGAGATAACGATTATGAGAATATGGGTATATTTAATGACGAAAGAATACATCTTGCGGTACGGTATGCGAAAAGAATAATATAATGAATAGTTAGATAGAAGGCTCATATGGTACTCGAAAGGTCATGATATTTGGCAGTAGAGTCCAATTTAACTTCAGGAAATGACCTTAGATTGAAATAACTTATTAAGAAATTATTAACATAGAAATGATAGGTCTACCATTTTATAATAAATGGTCGCAAACATCCCTTCGTAAAAATGACCCCGTCTTCCCGCTACAAATCGTCTGGCCTGGATATATCTGAATTCGATCTAATTTTGATTTAACAGTGTTTGGTTTTCAGCAAATATGAACTATGAATTATAATGATGTAATTATCATCTTATAGTATATAACCATAAGAAACATAGACGAATTTTGCAGATGCCTTATGAAAACGCTGAACGATTTATTCACATCATTTTTCAGGATCCAGCTTCTTTTTTGGTAAACCTTTTGTTGTACTTTACTTGCTAAATTTCAGATGCATTCAAACTTATTTTGCTTTTCTTTGAAATGAATTGAATTTTATCTAAGTTGAAGTTAGTAGCCAACTCCTTGTCACTGTAGTATCAATTGTGAATTCTACTCGTAACTTACTCTGTTTCAGCATGTAAAAGATAGATTGCGCTTCTCAGGTCTGCTGTGCCGCTCTGTATACAAGTCTTTAATGAACATCTAAGCTCTTCAAATCATTTCACCTAAAACTTTGTGTTTGATTATTTTCTGCAGGTTTCACGGCTAAAAGTTCATTTTTTCAGCCTATTTACATAAAACGAGAAGTTTGAAGTTGCTATTGCCTTTGTTGTCTCCGGCTAGGCTTGCCTGCCTCCACCAGTGCCAATAATACTGCGCAGCCTCCTGCAGTCTACTACACAAAACAGATAAGCCATGAGAAGAAATTTTTAACTTCAAGTTGCTGTTGTCTGGATATGATCACTGGAATTTAGCATTTGCAAGTCATTACTTAACTAGTTGCAAAAGCCTCATCCTTCTATGATCATGCTTACTAGTCTTAGAACCAGGGATGCGGAGTCGGAGTCAGAGTCCTATCAAATGATAAGACTCCGGACTCCGGCCTATAACTAGACCCGAAATAAAATACAAAGAAGATATCTATCCTCGTGCATAGCTGTCACTGTCAATTTTCTCCGTCAAACAAAAGTACAGACACACTGCTGCATGCAAAGCTTGTACGAGTAGTAGTTGAGAGAATGAACCCTGATAGTGAAAGAAAGGATTGTCTTTTCAGTCGATGATTTAGTAGAGAAGACAAGCCTTCCTAGTTTCGATCACACCTACGCACAGAGACAAAAATGAAGTATTAGTTTTTTTGAGAACATTACCCGTACGTTCATAGTATGTGATGGCTCCTCTAAAGCGCATATTAAAATCGAAAGTGTACTCACATTTTTTGAAGAAGGATGGGGATATTCCTGCCTGGTAGAGACTCGAGAAAAACCGCATGAAGCACACATCAACAAGATGGGAGGAGGTGGGTCGCATGCATCCAACTTAAAGCGACATCTGATAAACTTTCATCGAAAATGATTGATAATTGATACAGCAATAATCACTAAAGATAGGTTCAGGTAAGCCTATGATGATCTATGATGCAGGTTACCACTTTTATAAAAAAAACTTGGCTATGTATACTTGCCACCCGGAGTCGGAGTCGGAGTCCTATCAAAATGATAGGATTCCGCATCCCTGCTTAGAACTGATCAATTTATAGTTTGTCCTTTCAATCTTTAGGAGTCTACATTTTGAAGTTACAAAACGACCGAAGTAATGTTAATTCAAATTCAAGAATGAATTTTTAATTTCAAAGCAGAAAAATTTCAACATTCACAATGTCCTTCAGGGATGGCGACATCAAGACGTCGACTGAAATCGAAAATGTTTGTTAACAGTTTAACCCAACTCAACATATTCCAGTCATCAAACCTTTTGTAAGCGCAATGATAAGTAAATACCTGTTGACTCCCGGACTAAATAGAAAAGCCCTCACGATTTGTTTCATCAAATCTGAAGTGTCCTGTGTCGACCTCCATTGACTGGATTTGAGAGATAAATATACACGACTTTACATCTGAAGATCGAGGTAGGTGACATCTCTGAAAATCGACTTTCAATAGCTGTAGCTTCGATTAAGGGACGCTTCAAGGATGAAGTGAGCTTCATCAGATAATTACTATAAATGGCTTGACAAAACTTCTTTCTCCGCAGTTGAGTTCTTCCGGCAAGTTATTCTTTTATTCGCTTTGGAACTTCAAAATGTAAACCCTTAATAAGAGTTGAAACGCAATGAGAAATGATCAATTGGACAGTTCTAAGAATATTAAGCATGATCATAGAAGAATAAGGTTTCAACATCAAGATCAATAGCCTACTTCCTGTGAACTTCGGATTTTAAACTTGGTAAAAAAATCAGTTATGATTGACAAATGCTGTTTTCCAGGCAACAGTAGCTTCATACCTCTCGTATCATGTAATTCAGACTGAAAATATTGAATATTCAGCTGTGACATCGCTTTTTATAACTAACAGCACTTTTTCTTACTCACAAAGGATTACTCAAAAACTATGTCTCCCTACATGCATGCATACAGGAGATTTTTCTTGATTATGTTATCATTGAACAGTTTCTTGGTTTCAATAGGTTTAGATTTAAGAAAATTGGCTAATTGACTTTATTAAATAATGGATGTCGATGCTATATACATATATGTCTAAATATGCATGCCTCTAAGCTTGCCTGGACTAACAAATGATTGCATGAAGTTGATATTACATAAACGTCTGAGCACATTTCTCACATCGCAAGACAAATTGAAGTATCTTGCTCAAACGATGTGGACCATTTTTTTGAGTCCAGAAGGACTTCATAAAGGCTATACTGTGCAGTTTGCTGTACACTCTGCACTATACAGTTTGCTTCCTGTAGGTTACAATGTGAACTTTGCTTCCTATAGACTACACTGCACAGCTACATAGGCTACACTGTACAAATTTGCGTCATATAGGTTGCATTGGACAGTTTGCTTCCTATAGACTACACACTGCCGTTTGGTTCCTAAAGGCTACACTGTGCAGCTTGCTTCCTATAGACTACACCGCACGTACAGAGATATTATATGAGCATTCATGAGAAAGGTATTTCATTTCACTTGTTTTGTGAAAGTGGCGGTTGATAGATGCTGAGTAATGTTTTTCACTATAAAACTTCCTTGTGTCACTTCTTGTACATTATAATTTTCATTTTTCATATCAAATCATGAAGTTTCTAAAGATATCAATCATATTAACATATATAAATCGAGGATTATTCGTACTGCGAATGAAGACATTATTATCAGACAGAGGCTTATTATAACCAGCTAATTTTCGCACGCCGTCGCTTTTGGTCACAGAGATGCATGAATCAAAACTGACACAGTCTAATAACATTCTTTGCTTTCCCTTATTGGCAGGGACCTCCGAAATTTCGAGATTCGATTCCAAAGTTTTCGGATCGGTTCTCTTCGACTGACCAAAATTAATTCAATTGCTTTCTTTTATTTATAACCTCTTTTCTGTTGACATGACATGAGCATGACGTTGTAATATATGCTTGTGATGTTGGGTTCTCACTGAAAGCGGTTTGAAATGTCGCTTGCTAAACATGAGTTAGTCGAAGCGACTATAGTGCATGCTGCTTGTTATTCCGATGATCTGTGATTGCAAAGTCCGATCCTTCATGTTTCCATTTCCAAGACGGGGCCCGTCTAAACTTATACAATTATTGCGTACATTTAAGTACTGAAAGTCCTTAGTAATCCTTTTAAAACGGCGATTTCTAAAGTCTTTGTGTCCTAGCTTACTTTATATTGTTATGAATTCGTTGATGGCTGAATATTCTAGATAATGATGGCAAATACAGACAGCGATAACAGGGGAAGTTACAGGCATTATGTAATTGCTGCGATGCTTGATTTTGCTTTCAGTAAATTAAGACAGAAATGAGAGAATCTGCAGATTTTAGGTCAGGAGAATTGGTGCTTTAAGTATCAGGGCTCAGGATTTCAGTATGGAACGATTGATGGAGGCTACGTTCCTAGTACCACCTGAGGCCAGAAGAACTTTTTTAGAAACCACGTCCTTATCCTCAAACTACCTCTTTTGGCAAAACAAAGCCTAAAGGAAGTAGCACGTTAAATTAATCTAGCATCAAGGTGCTGTTCGAAATAGGCGGAGTGTAATTGTTTTGCTATCTCAGAAAAATTAAGGTGCTTCAATTTCACTACTAATTTCTTTATGAGTGCTTAAGGTGTCACCTTTTCTGTCGGTGGACATGTGAAAAGACATGAGTATTAAGCTTCTATTTGCTAGGCGAAAGGTATAAGAAGGGCAAGTAAAGCGTAAATAAAAAATGAGCTTAAGTAGGCCTACATAAAATTTTTATTATTCGACTCGACTCTAAATATACTGATTTGCAGGTCTCTATAAATTGATAATTGAATTTATTAAATATCAGTTATGAACGAAATCAAGCCTACTTGCCAACAACTGACTATTATGCGTCAGTGTCAGAAATCTTGCGGTGACATGCAACATGAGATTAATGCTTCCGTTTGAATCTGATTTCATACACCATTGCTTTTTGGTAAGATTCCGTAGTATTCTCTTGCATTTATTTGCATGGATATTCAAAACAGAATTTTAGATTGATAGGATTGATTGAGACTCCACATGTCCCTACAATGTCTTGCTGCAGCAACGTGCAAAAGAGTAAAACCTCAAAACAGAAAGAGTTCAAGGACACAAGTACATTGTGCTTCCGAGTTTCCTGTGACCTCACTTCTTATTCACGGGAACATGGATGGTATTCATCCGGATGTCAGCTCTGCCGATTTCAACATTCTCGAGGTTCACCAATCGACCAAAAATACCAAGCCAACGGCTACTGTGTCACGCAGTGCACTAAATGAAATTGTCCTATCATTGCCTTCTATCTTGTACTGTCCTGATTTTTCTTGTTGAATTTTAGTTTTTGAATAAAAAAACGCTTGTTTTGAGAAACCTCTAAAGTATTTTCAAATCAGCTGAACAGCTCTTAATCAGCTCAATGTTACATGCAAACTCTATGGAAATAAATAACACGGGCGTAATTCGACTGAATAGAATTTCAAACTTCTTTGAAAATGAATCCACCCTTAATTGCATGCATTTATTTGCAGTTATATGTATATTTATGTTATAGTTCATAATGAAATTTTACGAACGGCATGATTGGTTTCATTCTTAATACCTCCGTTGATTTTGTTCAACAGACTGCGAAGTTTCCTGTAAAAATATCGCATTTCCTTAGTGAGGCCTACTATAAAAAAGTTTATGAGTGATCGATCTGAGGCTAACACTCGTGCTGTCAGCAACTCTAGCCTCGTTTTCCAATCGTTTGTGCATCATGAGTTTATTATCAGCTAGTGTGAAGTGAAGTTCAGACGAACGTCCTCAGTTGCAAACTAAACCTCCGTCCTCAGTGAAGGAAATTCCACTCATGCCAAATATTTAACATAATCGAATGTTAGAATTCCAATCGAAATCCACTCATCTCTTAGTGCAACGAAATTAGTATGAGAGAATCGAATACCTCATCGATTATCATCATAAAATATGCCATTGGCCCTTGTTTAGATGATACTTTGAGACTGCTTGTAATCAATGTTTCCGCGATCTACCCCGACAGGATACCAGATTGGCAATTGGCACAGTTACCGCACATTGGCTGTATCCCTACTTTGTAGACTCTATCTGTTTCCTAGAGGCTAGCTGTTATAGTTGCTTAATTTTCAATTTTATTCGCTACCATTGTATAGAGGAAGTTAAATGTGCGTTGTGTTAATAAAAGTTTTACCTCCTGTGAACTGCTTCTAATGTATACCTGATGATTTTAGAGCAACTACAATAATAGAATTAATTTAATGATATTGTTAGTTATTTCAAAATCATTTCCTACATTTGTTGATTGCAATGTCATTGAATCATACTTTTTTAATGATGCGGTTTACCCACGAAATACATTTTTCATGTACTAGTAAATTATAATATTATCAGAATAATAAGGATTTTAATATTAAACTGTAGTACGTAGTATACTTATTAATATGACACTCAAACAAATAGTAACCTGATAAAGAATCCATTAATAGTAGCATAAGAGCATACTCAAAATATCCAGGGAAGTCATAGGATTCGAACCAATAGCATAGAGAATAAAGAGGTGGTGAAATCCACCCCTCCATGTGCTAATTTGTTTGCTTTTAATCGGATATGGGTAGCGTTAAAGTAGTTCCATCATCTCCGCCATTAAGTGTGCCAAGCCATAGACAGAAAACGCACAGTAGCTTGTTGGACGCAAACAGAAATTATCAGGTGCATTGGGAGATCATTACACTGACAAGACTCGACAAAGTAGGCCTACTACTTATAATTTCTTGATTCTATTGAGCATGTACATAGAAGTTTAATGTACAGGGTGACTCAAAAGTCATAATCGGGTTTCAAATCAAGATCTGTCAGTAGGTATTAACACTATAAACTTAATTTTTCGCTTATTCTGTGGAGGAGGAACCAGAATTTTAGTAGCAGTTAGCAATTATGAAAAGAATTGGGTTGTAGGTCCAGTCGAGATCATTCATATTATGTAGGTCAGCCGATTTATCATATGTCATGAAAAACGTCTTTTTTCCGAACTTTTTTTCTGATTGACTGCAGCCACAAATAATTTTTATAAAATCTGATTCATTGAGTGGGCTACAAAACATAAACAAGCCTTAATGCACTAACGTCCATTGAAACAATAACGAAGGTAGATAAAAAGCAGCAATGAAGAAAGATAATAAAGAAGAAAGCTAAGCTAACCATTTCCATTAATATGTGATTGGTACTTGCTATGATGGTTATCAAACTTCTACCTTAGCACACTAGTTATGCATGACGTTTTCATGCAATGTCGTTGAATTGAAGCGTAGGCCTAGATATCTGTGAATTTCGACGATTTTCGACAACATTTTTCATGAAGATGGCGCACCGCCTCATTAAGGTCTGAAAGTCAGAGAATTTCTCAACATCCAATTCCCTAATCGATGGATTGGCCGAAACGGTCACTGGCCACTGGATCAACTGGCCAACTAGGAGCCCAGATCTGACGCTTCTTGATTATTTTTTGTGGAGTCATATCAAGAAAATGGTGTTTAAGAATAGGCCAACGAACAGCAAAGAACTGCGAGTGAAGATTACTGAAGCAGTCCAGTCCGTGACGAAAGTCACAATCACAAAGACTTTTGAAAACTTCAAAAAACGCGTCATTCTTTGTACCGAAGTTAGCAGAGCTCATTTCCATCATATATAAAATGCAAGCCTTCTTGGAAATTCTGGTTCTTCCTCTACAGCATAAACGAAAAATTAAGTTCATAGTATAAATACTTGCTGAGAAATCTCATTCTGAAACCCGATTAAGACTTTTGAGTCACCCTGTATATTTCACCAAAAGGAGCTTGTTTTGAGATAAGAACAAAGAGACGTTTTACACAGTATTCAACTGTTGAAAAATCCCTTGTTCTTGCCCACCCAACTCACCAATATATTTCAAGATAGTCGCCAAAGTGGCAACTGGGAAGACATTTGGAAAGAGACTGTGTAGTAATTAGTGACCTTCCTTTAGTATCTGACAGAAGATCCACAATGTACTCTGATATCATTAGCAAGTTGATATTCATCTTTTTCTTCGCGTTATTTCAAAAATATTACCGCTGCTCTTTATTGCCATGAAATTATAAAGTAAACTATAGCCGAGTATATCTGATGTCGTTTGACTGAATTTCTATTAATGATTCCTGCAAAGATTTATCTGCTGTGATTCCAAATCGATGGAAAATCATCTTTTGTCAAATTAGTGAGCTTGAAGCTAATAAACGGCCTGAAATTTTGTAAAACTCAAAAAAATAATCTAAGTTCAATCTAATTTTAAGACATCAAAACTTTAGCTGATTGATGAAATGGGAAATGCATGAAATATGCATGTAAGTGCACTGTATAAGTAACTTAAGTGCCAGTGTTATCAGCATATAAATTATGAATTTTGGTGTGGGGATGGCGGGGAATTGAGGTATCGACAGTCATTACAATTGTTCCAAACGAATACCTTTTGATGTTTGATTGACTGTCTTCGAATGGCTTTGAGATTTCATAGGCGAGCAATAGAGCTCATTAATCCAAATAACATGATAATTCCAGAAATCAAATAAAGAAGAAATATTACCAATGAAACAAAAACATTTTTCCGAGCAATATAAGGTCAAAATCTACAATCCAAAACCACGATTTAGTGAAGACGAAAAGTGGAACGTTGTGTATAAAATCCACTGCGTTTCAGACAACCAACTTTGTCCGTTATCAAGTAAAAGTAGAAAATCATTTTGAAGAAGAGAAAATACAAGCTAAACATTATACATCAAAATCGAGAATGATGACAATTATTTACTAACTCCCAAAAAAGGGTAAGGCACACAATTTGTTTTCAAGTGAAGCTTCAAGATTCGTTAATGTTATTTTACTACTTTGTTAGTCAATGTTGATTTTGAAAACTAACATTGATGCTATTTGACATGTAATAAACAAAAGTTTAATATAATATTCCGGCAGCCAGAACTTGTTTCTGCAGGGATAGAGGCCGAAAATGAGACTGTCACAGAATGATGTACACCAGATGCCTACTATGAATCTGCGCGTCTGCCGAACTCCTGCAGCAGAACTCCTCTTCTTGTCAGACACAACCAATGAAGAACACATGTTAAACGAATTGATCCCAGATTGCAGTTATTGGTAAAAATGAAATTTTCTATGTTTTCTCTGATTAAGCGAAGAGTACTGAGTCCAAAGTCGTAATTTTGACATGGATTGTCTGTAGGTCATTTTCTATTATGTGCATGCAACCCTGCCTATGAAGCTATACATATTCAGATATGGCAAGCCTCCTAATGTCAGCAAACACAGGTATTTTGAGCAATTTAATCTACATTTAATCACATCCTCGCGTACATCACGAACAGAAGCATGACAATAATACATGCACATTATAGTAAATGACCTGAGGACATTCCATGTCAAAAATTATGATTCTGGGCTTAGTACTTTTCGTTTAATAAGAGTTTTTGCTTACCAAAACCTACAATCTGCGTCCCATTGGATTAACATGTGTTTGTCTCTGATCGTGTTTGACAAGAAGAGCAATTAAGTAGAACTCGGCAGACGCACAGATTCGTAATAGCCATAGGGTGCACATCATTTTGTGAAGCCTCATTTTCGGCCTCGTTCCCTGCAGGAACTCGTTCTGGCTGCCGGACTATAACGCTACTTGCTTTGCATTCTTTTGATGAACGCAATTTCCTTGCTTTTTGGTTACCTTTCTCAATATTACACGATTTACAACACTTATTAACGTCGGTATATGAATTTATTCATGTCTGTCTTCTCTGTAGACGGAGTTCTGGATGAAAGAACAATTGAACTTGCCTTGTCCAATCTCGGAAGAACTGCTGACGGTGACTCCTATGCTTATCTCAACTTGAAGGTTCCTGGATTTCATCTAAAAGACGTCTCCATCCTTTGCGACTATCAATTTGTTCAATGTTTAGATATTTCACACAATTTACTGACAGATCTCTCACCTCTGAGTCATTTGAGCAGTTTGATTGATTTGAATGCTTCTCATAACAATTTGACAGAAATTCTTGCGTTCAAACCTCCGCTCAACTTGAAAATTGTCGATTTGTCCTATAACAAAATTGATTGCATGAAAAACGCTTCATCACACGTTTCATTGACAACATTGATTCTTGACCATAATCAAATTGGTAAAATAGAGGGTCTGAATAATTGTCACCAACTCCGCCACCTTAGTTTGGAGCACAATCTCATCACTCGCATTGAAGGACTCGACAATCTTCCATTAAAGAAACTCAACATCATGTACAACAAAATCGAGGTCATTGAAAATCTTCATACATTGACACGTCTTCAGGAGCTGATATTAGCTGGGAATCGCATACGAAGTCTGAAGGGTCTTGAAAATCATGGAGCATTGGAGACAATTGACATGGAAGACAACGAAATTATAGATATCATGGAGCTACAGTGAGTCATGGTTTTTGGAATGATTCTGATCTTCTATAGTCAGTTACAGCGGCGCAGTTGAGCACGTAAATTGAAGTACAGACCAATTCGAAGGGGGCATATGCTTTAAACACCGGTGTGGAAACATAGGTAGAACCCATCTGTTTAGACAAGTTGCATGCGTTTGTCTCATTGAAATTTGCATAAGAATGCACAAATAATGTTATCCCGGGTCAAAAGTAATGCAATCAGCTAGATGGTCGTACAGTGAAGAAGTTTCTTCGAGCCTTTGCTGTAGTCAGCACCACATCTAATGATGATAATGAGGACATTTAATAAGGATAAAGAGGGCGTTTCATTTGTACCAGGATTTAACCAGGCTTAAACAGACTAAAACATAGCTTAAACAGGATGAAATCTTGATAAACCTTTAATCAGGTCGGCAGATGCCACCCTACCAATGCGTGACTAGCTGACTGACGATAACGGTGCAATCAAATAAACAGGGTATAACACAGACACATTGCTTGCGTAAATAATTAATTCATGTTATTGATAATTCATATTAACTAATATTTGCTTAATTGTCTTTATTCATTATTATGTACTTTTAATTGTGAAAAGGTGAAGAATGATGGTGTTGGTGATTTTGCTTTTTGAGCAAGCGCAGTTCATTTCTGTCGTTGTATGTCCATGAATATATTCAGGTAAAAGGAAGCCATCATTATTCAACTGTACATGATGTAAGCGTGTAAATTTCAATAGACAGCAGAATAACGAAAGGTACACTAACAGAAGTCCTAGAATGAAACCAATGCCAGAGTTGTCAAAGGATGTCACTGTGTTTAGCCACCTCTTCCTCCCTGCCAGTGCCTACTAATGATGGCATAGACGGAAATTCTCCTTTTAGCGTTTCGCATTCAGCACGACTAGACTCATTTCAGGGAATAATAATTCAATGAATTCGCAGGTTGGCCTCATCATCAGCTGAAGATGTGATTTTTACTGTAAATTTGTTGTTGCTGTTACAACTTTGAACATGTTTTGAAACTGGTGAATTTTGGTTAGTATATAGGTATTTGATTTTTTATGTAGATGACGTACTGAACTATACTACCGATGTAGTGTTGGAAGAGGGAAGTTGGCTAAAAACAGGGATATTTTTGGACACCTCTAGAATTAGTGTCATTCTAAGAATTCTTTATCTTTCATTGTTACTAGCCTTTGGAATTTACAAATTCGTATCATGTACAGTCTCCTTTTGCCTAAAGATTGTCGTGAACATATCATCGAAATTAATTGTGTCTGACGTCTGTGCAAAATACAAAAATCATCAGCACCATAATAACTCGATTTTTCTACAATAAAAGGAGATAGATTCTCTTTAATTTTTGTTTGTTATCTTCACAACTGGATAAATCAATAGGATGCATTAGGACACAGCTGCTTGCTGTTCAGTCCATCAGCTTGTTCAGCCATTCTGGGAGCTTTCTGAGCAGTACAGACCAGTTCTCGGAGCGTCTACGACTGCCAAGGAGACTTAACTGTTCAGAAGTTTTTCTAGTGCATGTTCTGACTAAATAGCTAATATGTCTTCTGCTTTTTGATTGTCTAACAATCCGTTAAAAGTTCGCAGACTGTTGCACAGAAGACTTGAAGTTTCTTGCTCTGAAAATGTCATCTGATAGTTTCATTTTCATATCGTAGCCCTGAACAAATAGTCAACACTTATCTATTGATTTGTTGATTGTCTTATTCACGGGCTTAACAGTGCTTTGTACATTTCGTTACCGGAAATTGCATTTATTAATGAGAAGCTCCTTTGTTTTTGATGAAACATGCATTCATGGATGTCATGAAAGTATCATAATGCAATTTCAAAACCCGTTTTCCACTAACGTTTTGTAAAATCTAATTTCAATTATTGTAATTTAGCCTTCTTGGCAAGATCCATATTCATGTGATGGAGTGAACTTTATTTTCTTAGCGATTATTTCAGCTATTGTATCTTCAGTTAATATACTCGTATTTGTGAAAATATAGAATAAAATTTAAAATTTACATCAAGATAGAAGAGATACAAAATTACAAATAATGAAAAAATATGTAAAAAAAGTTTTATGACAGATTTGGAAGAGTGGGAACTATGCGGCAGGTAGTAAAAGGCTACATAGTACCAGTAGCATTTTGTTAAATAACTTTGTAAATGCTTTTGGTTCTGTGTAACCCTTTGCTACCTGCTGCATGGCTCTCACTCTTCCACATCAGTCTTAAAATTTCTTTTACATGGATTCCATTATCTATAAATTTGCATCTTCTGCATGTGAGTTTTAAATTTTGTTCTGTATTTTTGTAAATTCATTGCCTCAAAATCGCTGGAGATCTAGCTGAAAGCAATCGACAAGAAAATAAAGTTCATTATATTACAGGAATATAGAATGCAAAATATTAATAGCAAATATTCACGGACTATCATTCCTACTGACTACAAATGCGTCATCATTTGCCTCTATCAGATGACTTGAAAGATACTGTAGTTCAAATCAGGATGATTGCTCGAAATTTACAGCGTACGTACTTATTCAAACGTTTTCTGTCGCATATTTCATACACGAACGTTCCATTAAGGCCATGTTTTTCCTATTTTCTGAATTTCGTATTTTCATTCTATTTCATTTGCAGTGAATTAAAGAAGTTGAAAATTCTGAGAAATTTGAACCTTCTCCAGAATCCAATCCAAGAAATTTTTGACTATCGATCTTGCGTGATATTTGAGCTGCCACGACTGACCTCGTTGGATTTGAAGAGAATCGAAGTTCATGAGAAGGTGAGAATGGAAACCAGCTTCTCCAGTGTTGCATTTTTGTTTTTTCTGTGATTATGTTATTGACAAAGGTCATTTCCGCCAAAGGTTTGTATCGGCTTCGCTCCCACAAACATATCGTAGCTCAAAAGTGGAGCAACTACAAGATGACAAGACAACAAGTTTCCATAATTATTGACAGCCAAAGTTTTACTGTCCTCTTTTCGTAGTAGTAGGTAATGAGGAACACGCAAATAGAAACGTAAATAATCTTCAAAATTTCAACAGATCTTTGCGAAGGCCACTCAGTCCGAATGTGATTATAATCTTTGATGTTTGAGAATGATCAAGTGTTTAATGTGTTCAAAATGTTAGCAGCCTGAATACCTTATGCATGTTGACTTCGTCACTAAATAATGAAGCTTTAACGTCACTGCTCTCCTAGAATAGATTTCTATCAAACAAAGTCGGATTTTGTGTGATCATGACAGCGACGTTGTTGAAATACATCGCATTCAGCAGAACTTTGTTCTGAATTTCGCCGATATTCTGGGGCGACCGCATAGAAACACTGTTAGGCTAATAATTCTTTAACAGTAAGACTCACCCATTGAAATTACCTCGTCACTAACAACTCGCTATCTCACACTGTTAGTGTGCGATCTCGGAAGGTCTGTCGTCGGGGCGGGACGCTTGGGGGCGGAGTTCCTCCTTGCCCTCATTGGTGGGGAAAGCATAGGAGCGCTGAAGTGCACTCTTTGAGACGGTGTCATTCTGAGCCAGATGGAGCATGGTCATAAAGTGTTAGTGATGCTATTCTTAAAGTCCTAGAAATAATGTTAAACTACATCATTTACTCAAAAAAGATATTTATGTTAATCATAGACAACATGCATTTTTACCGGTCAAAAAAACCTTCTCAAAACAAGAAACTACACAGTATTATCACTTGATTTTATAGTATCCAAATTAAGGAAAACGACATTTATTGCCCGGCGCTTCGTCCGTTCTCTATTGGAGCGTACACGGAACTGAATCAAATGCAAGAAGGTGGACAGTTGCAAATACCGTCATGACAATTATTCACATTGACTGGCAGATACACTACACACAACAAAGCATGCAATGACGTCATACGCAAATCAGAGACAAAGCTAAATGGCTAAGGTAGAAGTCATACATCATAAATTAAAGGTCAAAACATGTTATGTACATAATACTGAGAAATGTATGGTAAGTCACAAATGCTAATTCGATAATGAATACTTGCAAGGCCAATGTTTACTTGTGCAAACTGATGTTAACAGATATAAAAGAATAAATAATAAATGAATAAATAATTTGCACATCTAGAAAATGCCTGGGGCCTATAAGGTAGTGATTTTATGACAAATCTGATTGAAAAATTTTTTTAGATTGGAGGATGATCCCATCACCGATTGATGTCACGGTATGAAAAAACACCAAATTTCTAAGGTCTAAAAGTAAGACGACAGTCCTGGAGCTAACCTCTCCCTAAGTAGCAGTTAGTTTCTTACAGCTTTTTTATAACAAGAAAAAATTAGCAACTCAATAATAATTTTGAAATATTTATCTTGTATGCGTTTTTCCTAGAGTGCCAGACATCCGAAAAGTTGCACGTGCATGTAAAAGTGTATGCACGTGTATCACAATTAAGATGGAATTCTGAAGCATTGATCAGCTTTGATTTTCGTTGAATTTTCGATGATATTACTCAGTCGCTTTCACTAACCCTCCCATATTCGGTCCCGTACCCACTTTATGAACCCCCAAGGCTATCACGTAATTGTTGCACGGCCCGTTGACTAAATGCGCGCTTAAATCCAGATATTTTTGAGAAGCCATTAAAAATTAGAAGTTTTCAGCCCAGATTAAGTGCATTGATGCATAGAATTCCATCCTGGATTTGATATTGATTGTTACCATACTTCCTTTCAGGTAGCGGCCCGGAATCGCTATGACCCTTCAAATGATATCATCGCTCAGCGAGATCATCGTCTGAACATGGTGTACTCTTTCTTCCAGCCTCATACAGTTTTAGACAGGTCAGTGTTATCATTGAGAGACTCTAACAGAATGCTCTACATACCGGTCGTGTACGGAAGCAAATAACAAAAATCTTCCGATTTCCGAAAATAAATGATAAAACATGAATGAACATAAATGAAAATGCAGCTAGGCTAATTAGTGATACAATGAGAAACTATAAACGCTTAATTTGCATTAGTTTTTTTACATTAGTAGCCTGCAGTCAAGCTTTGACGAAATACAACTTGTACAATGTACATGCATCAATTGCTTGAGATTGATAAATACATAAAGGGATTTCGTTGTCTTTGCAACATGTCATGATATATTTATTTATTCCTAAGAAATGATATTAAAAGATTCACAGAAGGAATGTACTTGCAGCTAGATGTTGAATTTGAATAAAGGAAAAAATTTATAAAAGACTCATGCTACCTGTATAACCATATGTGCCTGACAAAGATCATGGAACTTCTAAAACATGTTCAATACAAAGCATGCTATGAAACTCCGCATTGTTGTTGCACTTTGGATCTTGGTAGGCTACATGGTAGAATTTGAAATATTTGGAAAATTACAAAATTGGATTTCAAAAATTTACGCACAGGAGTAACCTAGGCCCACGCATGTAAAATCATGTCGATTTTTTAATAATGGACTTAGTTAAGCAAAAGCTTGGAATATTTTGTCTTGTCAAACATTTCGAACACATTCGCAACTAATTTGCAAAGTCACGGCAGCGCATCACTGGTAAGGATTGCAAAAATCAGGTTGTTCAACAAGACGAGATAATTTGCTCGCCACATCAAATGATTCTACGATTTTGTTTGTTGATAATTTTGTTATCAGTTCACACTTAAAGTATCACATATATCTTTATAATTTCCAAATGCAGGCAAAATTTTTGTGCACCATAATAACTATAGCTCCGGGACGGTAATTTGTCACCACAACACGTTATTGAAAATAGTGAGTCGAATAAAAGCTTCCAAATTATCAATACATTGCGTTGTGTACTAAGTTCCATATACTCTGGCCTACAGCATGCATGAAATTGTACAAATTTCAAAAATTGATTTTGACCGTAGATACACGCATCTGACAGCAGAAAAGATAACATAGCATTCCGCCTACAAGCATACACACATCAAACATTTAAGTCATATAACATCATAGAAATAACAAAGTGTGAATACCATAGCATTTAAAATCGGCCAAACTAGTCCGGGAGCTAGCGTGAAGTTGTGCAGGGAACGAGGTAGTACATAAAACTTTCACATAGCATAGTACACCTCTAACCTACTGCAAAACTTCGCGTCAGCCGGATCAGATCATTTGCTTTTAAGAAATAGAGAGGATAACACAATCCTATGTATTTCCAGTGGTAAAATTCTGACATTTAAGGTGTTGACTCCATTTTTTCGAATATTTGCTCATAAAAGTTACATAAATTGGTATTTTGTTGAACTGGTTATTATAGAAATCATCTACAGATCATGATCTTTCAAATGAGTTATCATTCATTGACAGAGGATGAAGTAAAGTGTACAAACAGACACTTTTCGTTGGTGTAACTGCAAATTTTAACATAGAAATTTCAGGAAAATTGTTGATGTACTTCAACGAAAAGTGTCTGTTTGTACACTTTACTTCATCCTCTGTCACTGAATGATAACTCATTTGAAAGATCATGATCTGTAGATGATTTCTATAATAACCAGTTCAACAAAATACCAATTTGTGTAACTTTTATGAGCAAAAATTAGAAAAAATGGAGTCAACACCTTAAATGTCAGAATTTCACCATTGGAAATACATAGGATTGTGTTATCCTCTCTATTTCTTAAAAGCAAATGATCTGATCCGGCTGACGCGAAGTTTTGCAGTAGGTTAGAGGTGTACTATGCTATGTGAAAGTTTTATGTGCTACCTCGTTCCCTGCACAACTTCGCGCTAGCTCCCGGACTATACAGTTCATTTCCAACACACGTTTCAACGAAAGGTTGATTAGCCCTCAGAGACCTGAGCTTTTTCACACCCTCTGAGACCTGAGGGGGGTCCAGTGGACCCCTTGACCTACCTGCCATACTTCTACTGATTCAATTGAAATGAAATGACGCATGCAGATTCACTGTCAAAAATTATGATTTTACATGGGCATGAGCGGTTGATATATCCTCAGCACAAAAAGTGAAATTAAAAAATATGGCTCTGGAGTCCACTGGACCCCCTCACGTCTCTAAGGGTTAAATCTTGCTTGATTTAGGTGATGACGCGCAGCAGATCTGCCATGCTCAGATCAAATGCTTCAGTTGAAATGAAGATGATGAAACGATACAGATGTTATCTCTGAAGGCCCTGTTAGGCTTGCGAGGCGTAACCTGCGGGCAAATTGGGATGCAGCTAAAACAGAATTGTGATCATCAGCAAAAGCATGGGTACTTATGGGATATCTCCTCCCTGGTTTTCAAATTTGTCTAAAATCTGCAAAAATCAATCAATCGTCACCAAACTTCAAGTAAACTTATTTAATTATATTTTCCACCCACAAACAAAATTTTATGCAGATCAGACTAGTACTTTTTGTATGAGAGACGATAACGTGAAGTGTAGCGCAGTCTGCAGCTTGATCTGACTTTGTCTGTTCGACGCATTATTGTTACTCGTGTATGCATTGTTCTCTCTCCTTATCCGTCTCATCCACTGTTATTTGAAATCTTCCCGCGACCACTACCTTGCCACACCTTCATTAAGCCAAGCATATTGATATAAGGGATGTGGTCTGGTCATCATCGCTTCACGAGTTTTCGGGAAATGACTTTGTTAACCTCAAGTGCTTTCTGTTCCGACGGTGAGGTCATAAGAAATCAGATCAAGCTGCTGGCATTGGTGCACTTCAAGTTATCGCTCCTAATTCAAAAAGCACTAGTCCGATTTGCTCAAATTTTGGCATGTAGGTAGAGAATATCCTCACTTACATGTACTTAGAGTTTTGTGACGATTGATTCATTTCTACGGATTTTAGACAAATTTGAAAACGTGGGGGTGGAGATAACCCATAAGCACCAAAGCATGTGAGTTCGTCAGCACGAACTTGGTTAGGATTCTGGTTCTCTTCCCCTGTATGCTAGTGACCCACCAATCAGGGTCTTGCTTTACATCAGCCTCAAGCAATGACAGAGAAAAAGTTGTCAGACAACCTTTGACTGAATATTACAAAGCATTCAAAAAATAGTTAAGTAGAAAATAAATAGAACTTAAAATTAACATTGATATAAGGAAGAAAAATGTATATTGAGTAACTGTTAGTGATTTAGATATTGAATATTAGCTCATTCTGCAATAAAAAATGAACTTTGCTGGCATCGATGGATCGTACAACTTTCAGTATTTTATAGTCACCGATGAGCTAGAAGAGGCATATTAAACTTCCAAAAAGCGATTTTCCTTGTCACTATTTTAGCGGAATTCACAGCATGCTTTTCATGTTGAAATAAGGCAGCCACCAAAAGATAAATTCTTATCTAGTCATATTTTAAAAAAATAGCCTTGTAAATTTGCTTCAACCATGGTTTCAACTGATGCACTTTATTAACTTAACGCGCGATTTTGTAAAGTAGCGAATTTTTTAAGGTAGGAAAACAAAGCGGGCAAGGCTTGGTTTCACAAAAGTATCCTGTGATCTGTCATATACTGAAAATACCATTGAGTAATTGAGTAGACAAGCAGTACAGTTGCAGGTACTTGCATGAAATCATCAATTTTAAGTCGACCCGCAGTCTACATACTTGACGCTGCTATTTTTTATGTTACTCTTTCTACAGTAATTCATCTCAGTGCTAGAGTTGCCAAAATGCTGAGTCAATATTTTTAACAAATTTTTGTGTGATTGGTGGACATAATTTTTTACGGTTTAAGATTCTTTGTAATTCACAATCAGACTTCTGTCATCACGGACAATCCATCGTATGGTTTCTAGTCTTATTGCACTTTGATGAATTCGCTTATTCTTTCAGTACTCTCCAAAGCGCTGAGACTCCCTATCCAATGTTGGTTCTTGTTGGTCCTCAGGGATCAGGAAAACGTGGCTTGGCCATGAAATTAGTGCAAGAATTTCCTGATTTCTTCGGTTATGGTGTCTCTCACACAACACGGCCTCCCTATCCCAACGAGGAGAATGGGCGTGAATATCATTTTGTTTCTACTGAAGAATTCGAGGCTTTGCATCTCAAAGGAAAGTTTGTTCAAACGGCTTTGATTCAGGATCATCTTTATGGTCTTAGTCTTGATTCGATTGAATTGGTGGCGCGGGAAGGCCTTGCCTGTGTTGTGCATATGGAACTGGAAGGCGTTCTGTCGCTGAAAATGACGTATCACGAGCCACGTTACGTGCTGACGATGCCATTGAACAAGTTCTCACAAGAAGCACATCTCCGGGAGAAAAATGTGTACACTGAAAAGGAGATTACAACCGCTCTGAAGAAAACGGGACGTTATGTTGTCACCAATCAAAATCATCCAGGATTCTTTGATATGGTGAGTCACAGCACAATCTCAGCCCTACAAGTACGCTACGAAAGCAAGCGCATTTTAGATGTGAACACGATATCCAGAACGAGAAAACTAAAATGTGTAAATGCACCTCTCTTCTCATAGATTGTCTGTAAGGCCCTCGAGCACTCGAAACTCAAGTCGTGTTTGTAATAGGTTGAAGTTTTCCTTTAGCAACTTGTTCAATAAGTAAGAAGACAGTTTGAACCGATGTTGCTGTATAAAAAATCGATCACAAATTTTCAAGCGACTTGCTGTCAGCTGTTGATCACGTGATCTACAGCTAATTGGTGATCGGACTTGCGTGTTTGCTGATCTTAAGTCATTCTCTCTCGTAACTTGAACAAGGCGCTCGACCGCGAAAATCTGTGATTGATTTTTAATACAGCAACATCGGCTCAAGCTGCCTTCTCATCAAGTCGAGTCTCGAATTTCTGTCGAGTAGTCGAGTCGACCTGACTAAAATGTTCTGTGATAAGTTATATTGATACAAAATGTTAGGACTACGTAATTATACAGTATATAATGTTGAGGTTTATGCAGCATATTATATAGTCTGAGTTTTTGCATCTTGCAAAAGCGAGTCCAATGATTCTGGATCTCAGTTTGATCGTGGATCAACATAAGCACCAAAAAAACACAGTGAATCAGGATGTCAAGAATGATGAACAGAGGACATGACGCTTGTAATGATTAGGAAACACGCAAAGAGATATCCGGATATCGTAATCAGACATTGAAGGCTAGAAATGTACAGCCGCTGAATTGTTGGTCTGATTTACTTGGAAGCAATTTCAGTCATCTACTCAAATAATTTACCTTGGGTCTTTTTATACAGCCAAGAAACAGACGCAGTGAAAGAACTAATTCAGTAGGACTTGATGCATAAATCATTTGCGGCAAAGGCAATGGAATTACATAGCCTTTGATTTGCGCTGCCCACTCTCTGGTAGAAGACCAGAAAACAAATTTTCGCCAAAGAATATTCGCACCTGATATTTTAGTTAATAAAGCAATGTGTTTTTCATCATCAGTTACATTTTGAATGCTTGTACTCGAGACATTCTGTGATCAATTCTAAGTAACTTGAAATTTTCATGCACTTACATCCACCGAAACTTAAATCCATCAAGTCATTAATTATGAAAAATTAAAAAAAAATTAAACATTGAATGGTGTTAGCTCAGGTGGGTTCAAAACTCAATGACAAACGTCATTGCGATGTTTAGATGACCAACCACTTTCTTCAGCTTTTCCTCGTCGACATAACATAAACCAGGTAACCATCCGCTGTTGGGTCGGTACATGCACTAGATGTTGGCATGTCCGTGCAGACTATCGAACTCACGACCTTCGGCATAGAGAGTCAGCACACTTGAGTGAGATATCACATCTTCGACAAATTTCTTCACAATATGACACTTACGTGTATTGCATCTTTTTGTTCATCGCGATATCGGTGTACTAATCGATGCCGTTTCCTGCAATTCGTGCAGCAGTGAAAGGAAATTATTTTTGTCAAATAAACATTCTAGATAGCAATAAACATCTTTCCTGTTTATAAACTCCTATCACTAGCGATATTGCCGTTCCAGTTCATCAACACTGATGATTTGGTGGAGGCTTACTTCCGTTTACGACGCCTGGTCATGGATTATCTTGGTTTGACATCTGTTGAGGAAAGTGTCAGTCCTGTGCGTCAAACGGAGCGTCTTAGTCGGACCACTGGTGAGATGAAGACGAGCGGCCCTACGTCCGCAACTCAGGGCCAATTGGCAGCGCTGGGAACGCCTGCAAATCGGCGACGATCAAATAATCGGCGGACTGTTGGAAGTCGGGGCGTAGTGGAGGCGGAATCTTTGGAGAGACGGAAAAGTGCTGCTCGAGAAATCATCAGTGGTAAGTTTCTGGAATGATTCTGATATTCATGTTTATATTTCAATTCTCTCAATAACACAGAGTAGATTAGCGAAGTAATATCAATATCAATTTCACACAGGAAATGGAAATACTATCAAATCCGTTTTCAGAATCTAAAATTGAGCAAGTTTGTCTTGAAGTATAGTTGGGAAGTTGATTTAATAACATGATGGTAGAAATTCCAATACTAATTCCAATCATCGATGACAGGCTGAAAGAAAAATGTTCACGAGCCGTTAAAGTGGAAAGGTTGAAGAAGGTTCCTGGATCACGGAGTCAGAGAATGAAACTTTCTCTACACAGCTATCAAGTTAAAAGAACAGTGGCGAAGTTTAGGGCTGGAATTCCAAGGATTCCTAAGCAGTCTTCGTAAAAATGCAAGTGTATTTATAAATGTTTCACAGACGCGTGCATCGGTGTTGGACCTTTTCGATTTAAAAGACAATGTATTGTGCAGCAATAAGATTTCGCACACAGGTTGCGTGCTCCAAGTGTGGACAACGCAAGATTTGTGCAGACAAGAAAAGCATCAGGATCACAGACATGAAGTCTGGCAAGAAACAGACGCAGTGAAAGAGCTAATTCAGTAGGACTTGATGCATAAATCATTTGCGGCAAAGGCAATGGAATTACATAGCCTTTGATTTGCGCTGCCCACTCTCTGGTAGAAGACCAGAAAAACTAATAATACCGGAAGTAACAGGTACGCTTTTCACATGAGGACGCGCTCTGAAGATTCTGTCGAGTTTTGCTAGCAAGTTATATAGAAAGAAGATCGAATTATTTTTGATGAAAATGTCATTAAAATGAATTGAAATCGACACTTTTTGTAAAAGCATTTAGGTACATTGTGAAATACGTGTATTTTGGATATACAGTCAGGATCGCGTAATCTGATATCGCTGGGGACCGGAAGGTAATATCAGAATACGCAGACTATCATATTAGGCAGACTTTATTGATAATCTAAAGATATGGCTATGTTGGGCTATATCACGTCAATATAATATTTGTAAGCATGTTAGCAGTTGTTATACATACTGTAATTACCCCCTTATGTCTAATATTTGGTTTGTAATAGTGTAGAACATACTGTACATAGCAATAATGTCGGCATAACAATTAATGAAGAACACAACGTGAAGTGTATGAAAAGTATAATCTAAACGTTCGCTACTTGTTAGGTTAAATGAACATGTAAGCTAAATGTTACACATGTAACACATGCACATCTCGTAACACCAATGAACATAACACGGTTAGGCTTTGAAATAATCTGCAACTAGTTTTTGAGTCTTTCGAGAGGCGCATCGTCGATGGAAAGAGTTTTCTAATAAATTAAGATGTTTGAAAGAGTCCTCAGAGAAGTCATACGTGCTCATCATGAAATATCGAAGTCTGTCAATCATCAGTTGACAGTCAGATGGAGATGGGAGCGGAGGAGGTACGTCGTCATCTTCATCTTCATCTTGATCTGGATCAGAGAACTCAGGATCGCCATTGGCTCTAAAGCTTCACGTGACATTCTAGTCACTAGACTTGCATCGCAACAGATGTAATCTTCCGAAGTCAACTCTTTCGGAATCAGTCCATTGGAGTTCATCAGATTCCACACTTCGTCCCATTCTTCGTCTTCAGTACATGTAGCATCTTCATCGCACGACTCAGTTTGTGCGGATGTGGATTCCGTCTGATAGCCGAAACAATGCCTGAAGCAAGCTGCAAGTGGTGTCTGTGAGATAATGGCCCAACTTAGATCAATAAAGTTCATGGCGTCAAGCAAATTGTGGATCATGGCAGAATCAGAATCTAAAGAAGTGATCAGCTTCTTGGCTAACATCTTGCGATAATTGCCTTTGAAATTCTTTATGATTCCAGCATCCATCGGTTGGAGTCTTGCGTTAGTATTTGGTGGAAGTCGAAACAGTTCGATGTTCGTCAAGCCTTTCACGTTCGGGTGAGCCGCACGGTTGTCAAATATCAAAGAAATCTTTCGACCCATTCGGCGAAAGCGTCTGTCAAGGATCTTCAGGTACTCTTCCCAGATCAGCGAGGTCATCCAGGCTTTTGTGTTCGCACGGTATAGAATTTGGCCTGGAAATCGCTTCAAATTCTTGAAGGCACGAGGTTTGGCAAATTTGCCAATGATCAGTGGAGGTAACTTATCAGAACCGCTCATGTTTGCTCCGAGGCACAGAGTAATGCGTTCTTTTGATTTCTTTCCTCCGATACACTTCTTGTGTTTGAAGGTGTGAGTTCGATCCGGCAATAGCTTCCAGAATAATCCACATTCATCACAGTTATAGATATCTTCCTTGTCGTATTTTGATAGAAGAGCTGGTAGAGTTACCGTGATCCATTCATTAATCATCTCAGGCCGAATGTCATTCGCTTCACCCATGACTCGTTTGGAACAGATCATATTTTCCTTCTTCCATCGCTTGATGGCACTCAGGTTGATCTAGCAGTCGTCGCCATACCCCATTTCAGAGGCTATAGAACGAGCCTTTTCAAGAAGAATTTCTTCTGTGATACCGACGACATTCTGATCAGCTTGCTCCTTGAACCATTCAAGTAATGAATTCCGTACATCTTCAATTTTCGAAGTTCTTAAGCGCTTTTTAGAAGCTGGCACTTGTCCTCTTTCTATGATTTCACGGATTCTCCACCTTTCTCTATGCCAAAAGTATCAAATTTCTTATCACTTTACGCGAACTTTCTCATCAGGGACCACAAAGAGTATCATATTACACGAATTATCAGATTACGCGATATCAGTTTACGCGATCTGAAAATACCTTAGAGGATAGGATTTTCGGCAGGGGTCATTTATCACCATCAGTTTACACAGACCGGCAGGAATCATAGGTTAGCGTAACCTACGGTTAGTCTTAACCAACGTTGGTCAGTGAGGCTCGTAACCAATGTCTCCCTAACCTACGACTCGACAGCATAGGTTAGAGGCAGGTTAGCTAACCATTGGTTAGAGAAATGCTTCGTTCCCTGACTCGAAGCGAATGGTTAGTGTGTCAGTGTATGTGCAGTGGTTTGTGTGTGAAATTGAAAATGCGCGTGTGGGATGACGGCATCAAAGCGTCAGACAAAACGCCAAGGGAGGTAACCACGGAAATCCCTCTACGGTGGCCAATGAGAGAAATGGAGGTCACATAATTCACAAATCGGGCTATACAATTTCACTGTTAAAAAACATACTCGACTTCATGATGCCGCCAAGAAGAAGATCCCCAGATTTTTCCAGAGAAGAAATTGAGGTGCTGGTGGATGAATTTGTACGCTATAATTCTGTTTTAAGTGCTAAATTCACCAGCACCTCAACCAACGTCGAGAAAAAACAGGCATACGACGCCATCCTTTCGGCAGTGAACGCCGTGGCTTCTACGAATAGAAGTCTCGACAGTTTGAAGGAAAAGTGGCAGACCCTGAAGAAGAGCGTGAAGGCTAAATGGTCGCGATACTTATCCGAGGCGAAGAAGGAGGCATGCAAGACAGGAGGCGGCCTACCAAAGGAAGTTCTTCCTCCTGATCTGTTAGAACATGAGAAGAAGATTCTATCTGTCATTCCTCCGGAGATAATGGTTGGTAAGTAATGCATCTGGTATCATTTTTACTTTGAGAATTATGTATGCTCTAAATATATTAGTACACCAGCATTCCATACTTATCATGAGTTAGAATATGTTCTATAATTAATAAGTTTTCTCATAGAAAATTTTTTACCAATTTTATGTTTTCTACTATTACTCCTATGCATATTTTATCTACGTGTATTGATACATACGTGATCAAATTTGTGTTTTTTTCTTATTTCGATTACTACCGTATATGAATTCTATGTGGGAATGAAATGACTAGTTCTGATCTAAAACATTATCGCTACGACGATATCCCTAACGTTGTTTGTAGATTCAAAAAGTATTTATTTCCCATGAACAATGCACAATCCGAAAAGAATTGGAAATAATCATAGGTAAATGATCTATGATCAAATGAAATTGTTTTTCTAATATTGATTACTTCTGAAAACTGTCCGAAGCATTTTAGTATGAGTTCTATATGTATCAAAAATTAGATTGGCTTTTTAGTTCAGTATATACATTAATATAGTGATGTGGGAGTGATGTGGCTGCAGAAGTAATTATTGTTGGAAAGTCGTGTTGAATTGTGGGACTTATGATTGATCTGTTTGTGACATGTGGCATGTATCTTCTCTGTTGCGAGAAGCCACTTATTTTGTTTTGGCGAAGGATTACTGATGAAGCCAGTTGTTGATTTGCGATATCCGCTGTCAATCCCAAGCACTTTTGTGACCGATAGATGCCCTTTTTCAATGACGTCATCATCTAATGCAGTATAGTTTATGATATACATATTAACTTATGCAGAATGAATAAAAGAGATGAGAAACAATGATTTGCTAAGATTTTCAAAATTTTCAGGCATTGTTGATGGCGCCGCCAGTGGCATCTCACAGTCACATCGATCATCGACTGAGCATACCTCAGAAACGGGGCCGAACGTTTCTTTGATCGAGGAGCAAACGCCAACGACATCAGGTATTACACCGCCTGTGGTTCTTCGACGAGGACTGAGAGGAAGCCTGAAGAAGAAGTGACATCTTCTCAATTCTATAAAGAACTGCTAGAGATAGAAAGAGAAAGAAATGTCATTCAAAGAGAACGGATGGAGAACGAGAAGAAGTATTACGAAGAAAAGATAAGGATTCTTAGAGGTCGTGTCTTGGGTGATATACCTGATGCAATGTTGTCTGCGGCAAATGACATGTAAATAATGTGTGTAGCTAAGTTTTTACATGACAAACGTTCTAACGTCAAACTGTTGATGAAGCATTTTTGATTGGTGATTTTGAAAATTATACAGAAATTCTCCCAGCGTTTTGCTAATTTACCTTCCGCGCATTTTGTATGATATCGAACAATAAAATTATTGTCAGATTTAATTATAATATACTTCTATGGCACCAATTCGAAGAATAACCTAGATGTACAACTTGAAAGTCATAAATTGCAAACTGGGATTAAAAGACATCTACATTTCACCATATTAACAGAAATATATCTAATAAGATTGTACATCTGGACGCACGAATAATAGATAAAGAAATAATACTATACATGCTATCCTTCAAATAGTTGTTTCATGTATTATAGTATGTATTCCTTTAGCGTAAGTACACTTATCAAATACGGTTTTGATACATACCAATAGCGTTTAAACTATTGCATGTAATTATGAAATAATAGAGAATAAAGTTGCGTTGCATTAACACAAATTCAATTGATTGAATTTAGAGGTATTTTGAGATGTTGACGATGACTCATTGTCCTATAATTCGAGAACAGATAAAGAATACAATTAATATCTGTATGTTTTGTCCCGCTATCATGACATAACAACACTGAAAATGTTACAAAAAAGCTAATCATTTTGTGAAAATACACCATACAAATTTTGAATCAATGTTTGGCGTACGCTCAGAGCAGAGTTATTGGGATTTTCAAATTCATACGTATTGAAATTGTCATTAAACTGATATGGATCATTTGATTCTTCCGGGAATGGCATTCTGTGCTTTAATGCAAAATTATGTAGTGCACCACAAGCCACAATAATGCGTGAGGCTCTTTCTGGACGAAACATAATAGGTTTTGTTAGGCATCTCCAACGCATCTTCAGTACACCTCTCAACACATGAACGTGCATGCATATGTACAGAATTAAAACGTTCCTCAGCTCGAGTTGTTGGATTCCTCACTGGAATAAGCAGCCATCTTGTGAGAGGGTAACCAGAATCAACAAGAATCCATGTATCGCTCATCTAATTTTCAAATTTCTGCGCGACTGTTGAATTTCGCAGAATAAACGAGTCATGAGATGATCCGGGCCAACGTGCATCAATATCAAATATCTTCAAATCATGTGAGCACAAAATGTGAGTACTTATTGAATGATAACCTTTTCGGTTAACGAAAGCCATTTTATTTGATGGAGCACAGGGGGCAATAAGAGGGACATGTGTGCCGTCAATTGCACCCAAAATTTGGGACATCCCATGCGTAGTTTCATAGAATTTACGCTTCGATAATCTGATCTCATCATCATCAGGCCATGAAATAAAGGTGTCAATTTTTTCACATATAATCTCTGACACAGAATGTATCGCTCTACTAGCAGCTCGATCTGAAATCCCATGAAGATCCCCGATAACCGGCAAAAATCCTCCTTGAGCATAGTAACGCAATGCTGTACATAGCTGTAAACTAGGTTCCAATGCATATGACCTGCAAAAGAAAACATTAGAGATTGCTACAAGTCTACAGATATCTCATAAGCATAATATCTCAGAGTTAAGCACAACGTACAATTTCGGAATATCGGTCCGTTAAGCATTATTAGAAATGAATATGTTATATTCCAGTATCCTAATTATTGAACGCTGTTGAAAATCTAATATCCGTCCATTCAATTGATTGACGTATTTCTGTTTACATTCGCTTAGATAGAGCAATGGTTCTCAACTGGGGTCCCGTGGCCCACTATTCGGTTTACAGTATGGTATTGTTTCAGAATTGAAGTCTCTTGAAGATACAGTGCTTACATAGACATCAACGTAAATCAACTGAGAATTGAAAAGAGATTATCCATTGTAAAAAAATCGACCATTGACATGAGTTGTATCAAGGAAATAATGAGTGCATACAATTTAATAGTATTGTATAGCATCAGAAGAAATTGAAAGAAATAATTAAAGTATGTAGCCTATAGAACACGGGGCCACATTGAAGCGATTAACGTCGAAGGGGCCATAGAACACCAAAAGTTGAGAACCACTGGCTTAGAGTGATGCAGTATTGCACAAGTAGCTATTACCTAATCGAGAAATAAAAAAAAACATAATGCAATATTTGTACGTGTACTGGTATTTATAGTATTTTTTAACGATGGGATGAATACGTAAATAATAGGTGGACAGGCTATAGTTACTATAAAACATACACCATGCACATTAACAGCGGTAGTCTACTTTAGAAATATCTGGTAATTACTAATAAAAACATATCAACATCCGATTTTGTACCGTTTGGTATTTTCAGGGTTCGTACGGCTTCTCTTATCAAAAATTACCTGACTTTTCCAGGTTTTCCAGAAAAATTTCAAAAATGTTCCATGAGACCAAAACAGATAATAATTCTCATCATTAAGCATTTACAGTTTATTTTCGTCTCATTCGTTGAATACCCCAGTCAGCAAATGCATCCTACCCACTAATAAGATACATAATATTGCTATTCTGAGACCCACGTCTCATGTAGCTTCATTTTTAGTCCATATACGTAATTTGAATGAACATAGGCTACATGTATTACAAATCATGGGGTCATCGATAAGAGACAAAAATCATACTTCTTACTGCAAATATTCATACTAGACAGAAATATTTTAGCTAATATTGCATTATTACGTACATCTACTTGTCTGCACTCCGTTATTAGGAATTCAGGTACAGACGAAAAATATATAGCAAAGGTATGATTAGATTAAAATCAATATCTCAAAGAAGAATGATAACTAATATGATGAGTGCCAAAGATTACACCAGAAGTCTTTGTATATTTTTTGTCAAATAAATGACCGTCCACTCCATCGTATCCCATAAGACTGGCCAACGATCATTGTAGTGTTGGAGATGTTTCTTATTATACCCTTAAATGATTACACAGATACATGAATAATAGAAAACATTTATTTGATTTTTCTGACAGTATGTATTCGAAAATCTGAGCAACAATTTTCAGAACAATTCAAACAAAAAATTCAGAACCAATCAGTACATTGCATCAGCTCAACTACAATAAGTAGTCACGCAATAATACACAAGGCATTGCAAGAATTAAAAAAATGTAAATATCTTTCATAAAAATTCCGAACATTTTTGTTTCATAAATTGGTGTATCTTTGTTTAGCATTTTTGTTTTTCAGTAATGAAAATTCTTCAATTTCTAAGATTTACCAGAGAATTTCTTAAATTCCCTGACTTTTCCAGGTTTTCCAGTTATTTTTTGAAATTCCCTGACTTTTCCAGGTTTCCCAGAAACCGTACGAACCCTGATTTTGCATTCAATGTACTTCTTAGTTCAATAAAGTTTCTCATAAGATGATATAAGATATATGGCAAACGTGATTGTTTGTTATCATTTCATTAATCAAGTCTATGTTTTAGTATTTCGAGCTACGTTTGTAATAATGGCTAATTACTTGTTATTAATAACATCTTCAATTAATCGAGTGATACGTTTTTCAGTAAAAAATAATTGGCTGGAGATGTTACAATTTTTTTACTTTCCAAGCAATTGAATATATTCCTTATCCGTGGCTGTGGGGTAAAAGTTCTATCAGAAGTGAGGTGGTGATCCTAATAATGCACGTTTGCCTTTGTTTTCTGTTAGGGCCTATGTTCACAGACTTTCACCAAGAACATATATCAACACTTTAATGCATAACTGTATATCTGCATATTGCAAGCATATATAGTATGATTAAGAAATTAGACAACTTACCTTCTAGTATCTGTCTAATGATGATTCCAACAATTGCAGAAGATCAGTGAAGATTTCTTTAGAAAATCGGTAACGAGCAAAGAACGCATCTTCGCTCATCGTTTCCAAAGGATCGATTCTATTTCTATAAACTCTATTATTCGTCTCAGTGGAAAAACGAACTATCGCTTCACTTCGCCACATAACTAGGCCTATGTCTAATAATGTGCGTGAAAATAATGTGTAGAAGGTGTATGTTTCACTAACCGTTGACACTAACCTTGCTCTTGAGCAAAGTTAGGAATTTTGGGTTACAGTAACCATTGGTTAGAACTAACCAACAAATGCTGTCGGTCTCATCTAACTTCCCGCAGTTACCTTAACATTCGAACACGCTAACCCATGCTTAAACTGTCTTCTATTCGGTAGCATAGGTTAACCTAACCAACGGTTAGGGAAATTGCGCTATTCTCATCTCTAATTGGCCGATTTCATCAGCCAACGATTACGCCAGAAATTCGTCAACCCATGACGCACTAACCGTTGGCTACGGTAACCGTTGGTTTAGCCTTCTAGTCGCCCAGTATGGGTTAGTCTAACCATTTGAAGCCCTTAACCAATGGTTAGTGGTTTCCAGTCGGTCGCCCCAGATTACCCGATCCTGACTGTATATGGAACATATATTGGAAACATATTCATATTTCGATTTCAGTCAGAAAAGGCAGTCAAAATAGAAGGAATTTTATCAATTACTTAATTTATAAGATGCTTGAATATGATTTTTGTAATTATTCCTTTTCACCTTTCATTCCAGCTTGTATGGATGTTAATTTGTGATCTTCAGTCACGTACTGTTGATGTACTTTTATGGTGAAACCCATGCACTTAAATCTCGTCAAACGAATCACCTAATTACAAATCACATTACTGTTCCTCACAAGAAGACCTATGTACAGTAGGCGTTGCCAAACCTGCACAAATGGACATAGTTTGTAGGTGCAAGTATTTACGATGCAGATATAACACAGCAAACTGTATTCTTCCATCGATAAACTAGTATACTATTAATATTTCACAAGGGTTTTGCATTCAAGAGCAAGACTGATGAGTTGGATGATTATATACATGTCGCCAATTTTCGATAAAGTAGCCTCAAGATTTCTCAGTTTTGCAGATGAGAAATATCATAGAAATCAAAATGAAATTGATTGACGACTTTTTGAGTAAACTAAAACGCATCATTCCTCAAACTTGCCTCGCAATATAACCAGTAATATTTGCTTTATAATGCAGAACCTTCTACGCAATCACAAACTTCCGAAAACAGGTAAGAATTGTGGAACTTCGCTTCTTGATTCTGTGTCATATTTTAAGATTATAAGTTGCTGTATCCTTTCGCTTCAAGACGCTTTCGCCAAGTGAAATTGTCCTGATATCGCCCATGCTTGCAGGTGTTTATGATTCTTTACGTGCTATCTCCAGTATTTAGATTCCTGAATCTTAATGCAATCCCACATAAGGATGAGATTCGCCAATATAATGTCAAATTGCATTGGTGGTCATATCACTTTGTAGCGTCAGGTGCAATTCAAGGTTCAAAAATCGGTCACTTCATTTTTAATGTTTTCGTTGGTGGCCCAAAAAATGCTGACGATGTTTTCATGATTGTGCCATTGTTGAGAAGTGATTATCCTATTGAGGTCATTGATATCGAAATCAATAATGTTGACCAATGGTGTGCTACAAACAAATTAAACATCAATATCAATAAGAGCAAGACTGTGCTAACCGTTGAACGACACAATCACACGGATGTTTCTCTGTCGTTCAAAATAAGTGCAAAAATGAAAATTCTTGGTACTTTAGACGATGATTTCCGTTTCCGTTCGCTTATTGACGAAATTAGGAAGAGGGCATCCTCTCGTCTTCATATATTGCGTTTATTATCTGTCCTCCTAAATTGTGACGAGCTTCATTTGATTTATACTAGATGCATACGGTCATTGTTTGAATTTTCTTGTCCTGTTTCTGTCGGCATAAGCTGCCATAGTTCTCAGGCATTGATGTCAATCGATCGCCGTGCGCCTAAGATCATAAACTGAAAAATGGACGACACGTGTTGTGGTTCCTCACGTAACTTACTTACTAAACGTCGTGAATCGCTTTTTCTCCAATTTTTTAACATACTGTGTCGGCGAGTTCCTGAAATATTGCATAGGCCAGAAAAACTTTCCTCTTGTTCAAGATTCCTTTACAAATCAATTAATATACTGATCAAACTGCATGTACCTACGGGTACATGCGTCACCCAAACATAAGCGGCTGTGAAAAACCCCGAATAGTTTCCACTAACGAACCTCCTACGATGTTGCCATTCGAGTACAAAATATGTTGGTAGTATACAAAGAAAACCCAGCAAGTATAGTTGCCTTGTAAAAATCACATCTTCATACGCTTGGATTTCTTCATACGCAGTCTACTTTATGTATCTATAGGCCCACTGCAGCGTGGTTTATTACATAGTGAAGCACGCTCAACAAGGCATCAAGCACCATGTGACCTAGCATTAACTGCCGAAATTACTGGCTAATTCACTTACATTCATACTGAGAAGATATTCATTACGAAAGGAACATAGTTTGAGCATTCGAATATGAATTTTTATGCTATCATACTGGTAATTTAGAATAATTTTTAAAAATTCTAAAGAAAAACCCTCAACCTGAGAAGCACCTTTTAAAATCGGAGCGGGCCATTTCACATCAACGATCGAAAATATGTCTACTGGTCACTTTAGGCATGAGAAACGGTGGCGGACCACCCAACATGTGCCGACGGGTCACACTTTGCCCACCACTGACATACATAGTCCGGGAGCCAGCGTGAAGTTGTGCAGGGAACGAGGTAGTACGCAAAACTTTCACATAACATAGTACACCTCTAACCTACTGCAAAACTTCGCGTCTGCCGGATCAGATCATTTGCTTTTCAGAAATAGAGAGGATAACAAAATCCTATGTATTTCCAATGGTAAAATTGTGACATTTAAGGTGTTGACTCCATTTTTTCGAATTTTTGCTCATAAAAGTTACACAAATTGGTATTTTGTTGAACTGGTTATTATAGATATCATCTACAGATCATGATCTTTCAAATGAGCTATCATTCAGTGACTGAGGATGAAGTAAAGTGTACAAACAGACACTTTTCGTTGGTGTAACTGCAAATTTTAACATCGAAATTTCAGGAAAATTGTTGATATACTTTAACGAAAAGTGTCTGTTTGTGCACTTTACTTCATCCTCTGTCACTGAATGATAACTCATTTGAAAGATCATGATCTGTAGATGATATCTATAATAACCAGTTCAACAAAATACCAATTTGTGTAACTTTTATGAGTAAAAATTCGAAAAAATGGAGTCAACGCCTTAAATGTCACAATTTTACCATTGGAAATACATAGGATTTTGTTATCCTCTCTATTTCTGAAAAGCAAATGATCTGATCCGGCAGACGCGAAGTTTTGCAGTAGGTTAGAGGTGTACTATGCTATGTGAAAGTTTTGTGTACTACCTCGTTCCCTGCACAACTTCACGCTGGCTCCCGGACTAACATGGGAGCAATTGCAAAAAATGATTTTCATTTTTGACTCAATAAACACGACTGCTGCTACTACAAGACGCAAACATGGAGCTCAAATTACCATCGTGTACATGCAGCTGTTTTTAAAAGTGGTCTCACGGGCTTTGACATAAATAAGTCCGAAAGACTACACCCATCCTTCATTTTTATCGAATAAAGTGATTTCAAACTGATAAAATTGAGAAGAACGGTGAACTGAGAACGTCTCGTTATAATCGACGTTGAGGAAAACCTGTCTATTCCGTTTCCCTCAGTTTTGCTTGATTGAACTTCATGACTTTGCCTTGACAGGTTATCGATCGTCAAGCGGTCTGCACGGAGTGATTACAAGAGGTAGTGAAGACGAAGCGGGCCGGACAGCGAAGCCAGACGACGCTGCATCAGAGTCCTCCGATTCGGCGTCCAAGAGCAGTGCATCCCACCTATCTGATCTGCGCGTCGCTACACCTGTCGGTGGAGACGACGAAGAACCTCAAGATCCGTTAGCTGTGGCAGAAGCTGTCCTCGACCGGCTCGAGTTCGTTAGCTCCGGAGAAGGATCTCTGCAACGTAGCTTGGGCCTTGCCGGTCCTCGACCCGACTCTGGCAGTCGTGTACTCCTTCCCCCCATTGGTACACCCCCTGTGGCTGTCCCCGATTACTGACTCGTGTGCATTAGTGCCATGTCACAGAATGTCTCATTGAACCCAATCCAAAATAAACAAAATAGCAACATTGAAATATTTACGGTCAATTTCCTCACCAAAATTAACGCCCACCAGAATTTCAACTCTTTAGTATCCATGAGTCTGTTCGCCATGCCCACAAACATTTTGAATCGTAACCGGCTCATTGAGAGCAATATGATGAAATATTCCATTCCAATTAAAAATCAAGATGACGAACAACCAGCTATTTGGCTTTGTACAGAGTATATTGCGATCGATAGATAATCGATATTAGAATTACAAAGGACTGCCTTTGTATTATACTGTCTGAAACCTGAGATCGAAAGTCATATAAGTCAAATTGTTGTTTTCATCCTACAGAATTTCCACTTAGATTGCGGTACATTATGTTCGCATAGAAAGGAGCATGAGAGAGTAATAGCTTAGAGGTTGTCAATTCAAAACCTCTCCAAGCAAGAAAGTAGAACTTTGATATTCACTAAATAGAACATTGCTTGACGATCTTGCATATTACTGGTGACAAGATAATAGGCCTATGCCTAATCTGTGTCATTCAGCGAATTTTGTTTCTACTCGATATCGTTGGTAGGTTAAAGATTTTTGCACTTGTACTCCTATATTCGTACAGTGGCTTACTTTCTAATGATGTACACTTTATGGTGCATATGCAATGTGCGGAACATGTTGCTAATATTAATCTTCAGAAGAAACAAAAAACGACACAGATTAGGCCTAGGCCTTGTCACCAATAATGGGCTATTTAGTGAATATCAAAGCTCTACTTTCTTGCTTGGAGAGTTTTTAAATTGACAACATCTAAGCTATTAATCTCTCAAGCTCCTTTCTATGCGAACATAATGTACCGTTATCTAAGTGGAAATTCTGTAGGATGAAAACAAAAGTTTGACTTTTGATCTCAGGTTTCCGACAGTGTAATGCAAAGACAGTCCTTTGTAATTCTAATATCGATTATCTATCGATCGCAATAAAGCGCTGCCTCAATATTTTGAGAGCTGTCAAAGATAATAGCTACCTTCGATAAGCCCTTTGCGCAAAGTGTGCAACCCGATTTAGATAACAGCGGAGAAGGTATTGAATAACGTAGCTTGCTTTTTTCTGATCAGTTTTAGCTTGAAGCCTGAATAGAGTAGTTCTAAATTTTGATTCATTGAATCCTTGCTGTGTACTCCTGATCCTTCTGTTGCAGCAAACAAGCCATAATAACAGTGATAATACGGTCTAAAGTTTGACCTGTATGAGCCTTAATAAAATCTTTTACAGTCTGCATAAGTTTAACTGCAACTTTTTTCTTCAAGCAGTGCGTGATATATCGCAAACATGACTACCAAAATATGCCTCCAGTAGAGATTTCACATAAATATATGAAGAAATTTTGCGACATTCTGTGACACTGTTTTGAGTCCAACGAATACGTATCTGATGTGTCCTTCGATCATGTTTCTCCAAAGACTTTTTGATTGAATAGATTGTATTTTGTAAACATTTACACATGGCATTCACTGTTGGGATTATGGTACCGCATAATTTGAAAAATGATTTGGAAAGGTAGATTTATTTACGTCATAAAATTACTTCACATATTTTTCTTATTTTCTTCAAGCCATCTCCAAGTAACTTGGTGAGTCTCATGATGGTTACATCGAATGAGATTTGATAGATCTGCTCATAATACACACTTTCCTGAATAAATTCTGAAGAATTTTTCATTTCAAAATAATGAAACGTTTGAAAGTGAAGCAATTGCTGAAATTCTACTTTTTTTCTTGATTTGCTTTGTGATATTTGCCGGTAGTTTATTCAAAGTCTGAAGACCTTTCAAACATTCTCATGTGAAAAATTATATGCAGCTATTTAAACACGACGAGCGCTTGTAGCCTATACTCTCTTTTAAAACTGTTGAATTGCAAGTTCCCAGTTGTCTTCGAATTGAAAGGTCTGATTTTTCTCTCGTTTTATTCAATTATTGTGTTGAGCCAGTGAGTGTCGCCAAAACGCTTGTGCAAGAATTCACTTGCCTGATGACTGTGACCATGAGTCGATGCTTGGATTGTGGTTGACCTACATCCATACCGGTTAACGATAAGAGGAAAGATTAGGCTGTGTATATTGTACTCGTGAAAGCTGGTATGGGTTATCTCCTCCACACTTTCAAATTTGTCTAAAATTCGTAAAAGTAAATCTATCATCATATAGCTTTGAAGGCACGCAGTTGCGGATATTTACTACCCACACCTCCAAAAAAATATGCAAACCAGCAGACAAGCACTTTTGAATAAAAGACGATAACTTGAAGCGTAGCGATATGTCAGCAGCTTGATCTGACTTCGCATGTCCGACGCATTGTTACTCGTAGGTATGTTCTTTCCATCTTCTCATTGGCTGCCATATCAGTGGTGGCGCACATAGAGTAGTTATATTAGGTAGAGTGGTAACTCAGCATTTATTAAATCCCCAATGTGCATACACTTTCGATTTTATTAAATGAACTCAAAGGAGATGCAGGTGGAATTGTCACCAAATGTGAAATATGCAAATTTTTGCAGTTTTGTAGAAATTACCACGGAATTGAAAGATCATGATTGTAATGCAGAAGGAATGATGGTATTTCACAGATTTTCATGACAGCCTTGGAGATTTAATGTTTGTTGAATGAGAAACTCGGTGGGTTCCTATTACTTTCATGCTGAACTTCAAGAGTATTTTCTTAAGCGTGATCATTTCACAGGCAACCTGCCACTGGCACAGCAAACTCACATAATCAAAGAAGATGACTTCATTTAAATTTGAAAGATGTAAATGGGTCCACATCACTATTCAGATTCCAGAAATGAAACATGAATTTAGTGATCGAATCATATAATCATGCAGATGAAAATTGAATTAGAAACTTGAAATTTCAGCCAAGAAAGCACGAATAAGATCGCGACTTTTTCATGAAGACTTCCACTATAATACGGATCATGAAATTTCCTTGATAATCAGCTTAATTTCCGCTTAGTCAGGATGCTTTTCAACAAATATTCATTCCTTTTGATATCCTACTTGGTTCATACTACTTATTTAGGAGACTCATCTCGGTAGTATACATAAATTGGCAAATTTTGACTTTTTTCAAAAGTGCTCAAATAATTTTTTTGAACAACGGGATCGCAATCTCCGCAAAAAACTGAATCTTTTGATATAAAAATTTTCACTGTATACAGATACTTTTTTGAGTCGACACTCTACTGTGGCGCACATTTCGAAAAATTTGCGGCGCACGCACATGCACATGATTCTTAGAAAAAGTAGCATCATGCAACGCATGCGCATGTTATAAGGATTGCAAAATGTTTTGAAACCAGTCATTATGGGAGCATCCAAGTAGTATGTATATCCATTTTTTGCACGTAAGGGTAAAACTAGGTCTAACTGGTAAACACTAACTAGCACCATCCTATGACACAGCATTCAGAATTGGATAAATGAGTAAATCCATTCTATATAAAAAACATCTTCGGCAATTTTTGTCTTTTCAACTCTGCAACTTCGTTTTCTTTGACAATTTGCATACAAAGTCAATTTTTCATGCTGAACTCGAAAACCATAGTGGCGAACACACCAATATTTTTACAAGTTTTATACTTGTACTCGTACTATATATTACCGGGCAGGGATGCGGAGTCCTATCATTTTGATAGGAGTCCGACTCGACTCCGACTCCGGGGGTTGATAGGACTCCGGCTTTTGATAGGACTCCGACTCCGGGTGGCAAGTATATAAGCTTAGTTTTTTTTGAAACATTAACTGGTAACCTACATCACAGATCATTATAGGCTTTCCTGAATCGATATTTAGTGATCATTCCATCAATTATCAATCATTTTCGATGAAAGTTGATCAAATGTCTCTTTAAGTTGGATGCATGTGACTCGACGGCTCCTCCCATCTTCTTGATGCATGCTTCACACGGTTTTTCTCCAATCTCTATCAGGCACGAAAATCCCCATCCTTCTCCAAAAAATTTGAGTACACTTTCGATTTTAATTTCCGCTTTAGAGGAACCATCACACACGATTAACGTGAGGGCAATGTTAATTAACGCAATGTTCTTAAACAAACCAGTATTTCATTTTTATCTCTGATGTGACCTTTGGCGCGTGTGTGTGATCGAGGCTAGGAAGGCTTGTCTTCTCTACTAAATCACCGAGTGAAAAGACAATCCTTTTTTTCACTATCACGGTTCATTCCCTCAACTATTATGAGCTTTGCATGCACTGCTGTCTCTGTACTTTTGTTTGACGAAGAAAGTTGACATCAAGACAATGACAGCTATGTACGAGAATAAATGATTTGCTTGTATTATATTATTTCGGGTCTAGTTGTAGGCTGGAGTCCTATCATTTGATAGGACTCCGACTCCAGCAAAACTGATAGAACTCCGGGACTCCGACTCCGATTCCACATCCCTGTTACCAGGTGTCTTCTGACCGATAATTTTGTGGTCTCGGTCAAATGGACATTTTCTGCAGTTTTACGAGATTTTGAAAGTGATAGGCCTAATTATTGTCCTATCAAACAAAATTTCGCATGCAGGATAACATTCCGTTCTTGATAATTCCGTGCGTTTTCATGAGATCCGGATAAAAAATGTGGTCTCAGCAACAATTTGAAATTTTGAGAAAAGTCAAAAAAGTCTGGTCGAAAGAACCCAAGTCATTTTTTTGAATTCTTAATTGCTCAATTGTGATGATCCATGGTTGATTTTTTCCTTTTGGTGCAACAACTAGACACAAGTGACGTATTTCGTTGTATAAAGAAAATAAGAAGATTATTTCTAAGTTGAGAAATGTAGATTTTTAGAGGATAAAGGCTATTTGAAAAAATATCCCAAATCGATGTAAATCCAGCTCTTAATTATAGTCTGGTTGAAAACACGGTTCATGCGCTTTCACATGATACCTTCATGTGTACCCATAATTTTTGTAGATCACAACGAAATTTTTTCTTTTGTAGATAGAGTATCTATGCTTGGGACACGCTGCTATTGGTACTTTTTCTGCCTTTCGAGCTAAAATTTTCATGACGAAAACTTTGTTAGATTGATTTAAATTTATAATGGATAAAAAAGAGGAAATTCTATTAGGATTAAGATGAAAAAAAATTATGAATATCGGACCCGAACTTAAGATTTTACAGACAAAAAACGTGTCTTTCGTCTGTATAAAATCCTTAGTTCTGAATCGATGTTCATAATTTATTCATGTTATTCCTTAGAATCTCCTCATTTCGGTCAGTGTCTAGTTGTTGCACCAAAAGGAAACAATCAACTATATTAATCATTAAAGAATTAAGAGCGGAATGAGAAGATCCTATGTAAACTGTAGGGGTAAGCTGACAGCAGACGACAAATACGAATCAGTAAGAGATAGGTAAAGAACACCCATCTGATAATGCAACTAAATGATTCAGGCAAATGTAAATTTTTAAGTCAAATACGTGTGCTTGGCGGGCTCTATTCCTTACTTGAACGAGCATTTAGTTAAATTTTCGGTACAATAATTTCCAGGTGACAAGTCAGAATTAAGGCTCAATAATGATAGAAAATAGGCCGCTACAATTTTAAAGAGCAATAGGAATATACCGAAGATAACAAAGAAAAGTTATAAAAGTTACAATACGCAGTCGTTGACTTTCTTCAAGGACTCCCATTCCGCATCTCTGGAGTCAAATACGACCTTCGAACTACTGAATGCTGTGCAGAAGTTCCACTGAGATGGAGATATTGGACATCAATCATTCTACACTAGCAAGAGCAATATATTAATCAGGGGCTTATCCTGTGGGGATTCCGTGTAACTTCGTGGGGGATCGATGGCCATGGTAATGAAACTGATATTATAGTTGTAGAATGGTGTGATGAGCTTAAGTTTGGCGATTTTGGACAATCGGCTTCATTCCGTGACTGTTTTGTGATTTTGCCTTTTTTGGATCATTTTTGGCTCTTTTGGAAATGATCATTAACCCGAGTCTCACTCTGATGCCAAGCCTTTGTGTGCGCACAGAGGATTCGAAATCCTGACCTCCACCGAGGGAAATGATGACTCACCCGATGGCTGACTCTGTGAACAATACGAATTTGAAGCTTGCCAGTGAACGGATTGGCAGATCATGATAAAACTTACATTTTCTTGGAGCTGATAACATCAGCATTCTTTTAAACCCAAACTCGAAAGCTCCAGCGTTAATACAGCAAAAGTTATCAAGTTGTGTGCAGTTGACCGTTAAAAACATTATTAACGCGAAAGTTAGCGAAAAATCAAGCAAACGTGTTAATTGAGTAAGACTGGACCAAATGTTGTCGAAATTCGAAAAAAATTATATCATCGGAAAGCTTAACACGAGCCTGATTGAATAGTGATAATCTTAATTTTCTGTTATGCGGAGTTTAGTCAGTAGGCATCGGTGAATGAATTGACCAAAAATTCATACTTATAAGTCTGCTGACCACAACTTACCAGACACAACCTAAACACTCTGTCAAATCAAAGTACTAAACACTTCTTTTCACATGGTATAAAGTTTATTGAAATTCATCATCTTCATCAATGAAAAAATCATGTTAGACTTTTTTGCAGCATTTTTTCGGTAAAACTTATTTGTACTGTATCTTTTTGTACATTCAACGAATCTTTGAATCTTTACATCATGATGAAGCTGAGTGATAGCTCACACTGTCTGTCAGTTTTCACTGCGAAGAATTCTGTTGTCTTCATGTTAAAATCCTGCATCAAGGAAAACGCTCAATTTCGGTCAATCTATTGGTCGTCGTGCTGGTCGGTCGTGTCTAAGTGCGCTCTTGTTACCCGAGTTTCTTTCTCATTTTTCATCGACTATTTGGAAAGTGTCTGGCATAGAATTTATATGAATCAATTCGGCAGTTTGTGCTCTGATCATTGAGGAGATTGCCAAATTTCTACGGTGCTTCCATTTCTCAGTGTGTCCGATACTTGCCTAATTCCTTGTGGAGTGCGTGATTGCTGTTCACATCGATCGCATTGTGATTTCTCTCTTGGTCTTTGGAAATTCCAATTTGGATTTGCCCAGTGTCCACTATCATCGGCTGTGCTATTTATAACCTGCAGAGTGCTAGTGTCTTCTTAATTATCTACTATCTTGTAACGCTGGTACTGTCAGTGAACTTGATTGTCAGCTGATTGATTTCGGATATCTAAACTTCCCTCTCGTCGGTAGTTTTTCAGGTATTGATTTTTTTCATCACGTGATCGTTAAACGTAGTCAGTACTGTTGTGTCGTACAAGCTACGTTTTCTGGTCTGTGATCTCTGTTGAAGCCGTGATATTTTCGTTGCTAGAATATGCCCGACTCGAAGCGGTGTACACGAAATAATTCCATAGACATCAGTCATAACAATTGTGCGTCACAGAATGAAATTAAACAATTACTTGATGCCTTCAAGTCTGAAATTATTCAATCTTTTCAGTCAAAGCTCAAAACTGTTTCTGAAAAATTGGCACGATTGGAAGAGAAAACCAAATCCTTTGAAATTTCTCTGTCACAAATACAGAATAAACAACACATGTATGAAAAAGAAATTGTGAATATTAACTCAGAAATCTCTACTATGAAATGTACTATGCCCGACTTCATTTCGAAAGAATTAGAAGAAAGAATGAAAAGAAGTAAAGATGTTGTCATAACTGGAATTTATGAATCTGAAGATGGTGATATTAACACTCGTATGGCACACGACCTTACTAAAGTGAATAAATTACTAGATCACTTGGACGTTGATTTAAAGGACTCTGATGTTCTTAAAGTACTTAGAGTTGGTAGAATAAAGCAGAATAATAACCACATGTTGAAAGTGGCTTTTGCTAATGAAAGTAGGGTAAAATGGTGTAATACCGTACACTTGGGTAATACCGAACACTCAATATCTAACAAAGTATGCTATCCAGCCCATTTCTGTACGACGCAATTTGATTGGACAATCAAAACCGAATCATGTTTCTCCATTTCCCGACAACACCAACTGCGTTAGTTGTCAAACTCACACGCGCTTCATTTTGTCTACGGGCGATATATGAGGAGGTCAACTACAGTGAGTGTTGATGCATTGGTTTATTAGTCTAAGTGCGTCGAATTACCGTTCTGCGGTCCATGGCATCATGTACTTACAATATAGAACTTTCCCATAAAAGTATGTTGGACAGTTTCGTGCAAAAATAACTTTAAAGTAAAGTAGCCAGTTGGGGCAATGGCGTACGTATTATGGGGTAATATCGTATGCATTTGGGTAATATCGAACAATTGCGAGGTGAATGTACGGCATTACCCCCGGGGTATCGTTTGAATACTATAGCCTATATCTGCTATTCCTGTTCATGCATTGATAATTTTGCCCATATTATTATTACCAGTCCTGTTGTAAAAAATAATGTGTACATCCTACTCCTACATTCTAAATATTAGGCTTAAGCTTCAGAATCAAAATAGTATAATTATCTACGGTTTTATGAAGTATACATGCATTTAGCACATACATATGTTATTTAAGGTTCCACATTTCAAGCTTTAGGCCCATTATCTTTGATTAGGCCTACATGCCTGTTGACATGCCTGGCTGTTTCAATTTCTAATTTTAAAATTTAGAAAAACAGTTCATTGCAACGGATCGGTTGGCGATGCGAAAATATTTCGGAGTATATTATCTTTTATAAATACTCCGAAATGTTTCAATTTCTAAGTCAGTTCTCCTTCATCTAATTTTAGATTGCTACCTATGCCTCGAAAATATATCAGAAAGACAAACAGGGGGGAGTCGAGTCCCGAGGACCTTAATCACGCAATGCAGGCAGTCATTGATGGAACCTTGAGTAAAAGAAAGGCGAGTCAAGTCTACGGAATACCTCTTACCACACTGTGTGATCGAATAAGACAAGGAATCAAGACAAAAGCAAGACTTGGAAGAAAATGTGTATTGGACCCGGAGATGGAACAAGGATTGGTCCAGAGAATCAAGCAGCTCGGTCATCTATTTTATGGAGTTACCGCACAACAAGCAAAGTAAGTGAAATCGATAATCTCTTCGCCTACTTAAAAGAATCCAACCTCACAAAAATCAGAGACAAAAATGTCTTAAGACGCAATTGGCAAAAATGTAATAAGTTTTATGTTAAGCCTACCCAGGTCCCATTAGGCGTTCAGGCTTAGGGATGAATATTTCACTTATGTAATTGGGTTACTGTAATTGGCGTACTTGCACATTTTCTAAAAAATCATCTTGTTATTATTGTGTTGAGGTATAAAGAGCCTCAATTCTGTGATCGTGTTGCTGTAGAAAATTTGATCCCGTGTTAAGGACAATTGTCCAAGATATGTATCTATTAACAGGCACGAGACAATCCAACACATCATTTGAAAAAGGCATAAAATTGGTTAGGAGTTTAAGGAAAACACATTTAGAGGTTTTCTTTCTTTGCAGATCAGCTGCCTACGATTTCGCAACGGAAGATGGACTGAATCACAAGTTCAATAAAGAAAAGAGAATGGCTGGATATGACTGGTTTGTAGGCTTCCTTCGTAGGCAACCTGACATCTCTTTACGCACGCCACAGGCAACAAGTTTATCCCGCAACGTAGAGGAGCCTGGCGCCATCTCATCCAATCGCGCGGTCTCCGCCGGCTCTACCGTGGAGGAGCCTGGCGCTATCTCATCCAATCGCGCAGTCTCCGCCGGCTCTACCGTGGAGGAGCCTGGCGCCATCTCATAAAATCGCGAGGTCTCCTCCAGTAAATAATTAGCTAAATTCTTTACTGTTCAGAAAACTGTGGGTAAGCCAAGTCAGCAAAATAGAAATAGAAAACGTTTCAAGTCTATGATTCTGGATTCGACTGAGCAATCCAAGAAGAGCAAATCTGCAAATATTTCCGATCAGTCAAGTCAGGAAGTTGATCATGTCAACCAGGATGAACCTCAGACGTCAAGAACACTGAACACGCGACGTTGTGTCTGTGGAAGTAACTGGAGAAATACCAATTTGGACTGGTTTCAATGTGTTCGTTGCAGCAACTGGGCATGTGAAGATTGCTTCGGTACAAGCTCTTGTGTGTCTTGCATGTAGACATTTTACTCTTTTCCGCACGTAGTTAATGACAGTTTTTATACCTACTTGTACTTTTATACGCAAAACTTTTTTAGTCGCATTTTATTCAAATACACACAATAGACACTATTTGTCTAATTTTGCTAAGCATTCTTAGATAAGTTTTAGTAAAATAACACAACTCTTATATAACAAATCGTTTTTCATTTTATCGTAGTTTGGGAAGTTGTACGTTATACTGTACATCTCTATGGGACACAACAAACTAACAGTATTGTTAGCAACAATACCTTTATTTGAAGTAGACCTAATAATCGTCTGTCTCTTAGATGTTCTCGTGATGCCTATAATTTTGCATTTTTGTAGCAGTATATAAAAGAGGAAATGAAAATCGTTTCTGTTTCATACATGTACGAGTTGATTAAATGCACAACAAGAATAATAATAGGCATATCTCTACTGGAAAACATGTAGGCCTACGTTTATGTTAATGAGATAGGAAATAAAGGAAGATAGGCCTAAATAAATCTACGTGCGGTATTACCCCCAACAAGTGACAATGTACGGTATTACCCCAACTACGGGGGTAATACCGGTGTTTTTGATAAAAAAGAAACGACATCCTAAGAAGAATAAATGGCTTTCTTGCAAGTTTAAATAGTCGGATCCTTTACTTTAGGTTCATAACTCGTCATAGACGCTTTGTATGATCAACTGGAGATATTTTTGCGAATGATAACTTTTCTCGCGCTTATGGATAGGCTATAAAAGATTTTTCTGTTATATATTAAGATTTTACAAGACGTGAAAATATAAGGATCATTACAAATTCTTACACTAAATGAATAATTCGTTACGCAATAGATTTCCCCGCCAAAATGACACTAAAACAATTTTTTATTTAATATTTCATGGTGTACGGTATTACCACAGCCACTGTGGGTAATGCCGTTTTCGGTGATTTTTGAAAAAAGATACACAGTGAAAATAATATGCATTCCAGACGAAAATAAACAATCAATTCCACAAGCCCAGGTTCATATCATTTTAGGAATATCTTTGTTTTGATACAGAAATTCATTTTATAGACGAAATCTCTTTCGGCGCTTAGGGGTACGGCATTACACCATTTTACCCTATCCGGAACTCTGTTCTTCACAACGCAAAGAAACTGTCTATGTCAGAGAACTTCAAGAGAATCTTTATTAACCCTGACAGAACTCAATTTCAGCAAAATCAGTTCAAACATTTGCGTGAAGAGCTGAAAATGAGACGCAGTAATGGAGAAAACGTTATCATATACCAAAACAAGATAATACCAAAAAATCAAAGAGATACAAATAACTCCGAGGTTTTTCACTAAATGTTTTACCAGTTATTGATTCATCGAAAAAGCCGTCATTTCTTTAATCAATGCAAGATCATTACAGTATAAGATGGAGGAACTTCGAGTCATAGCATCTACAAGTAACCCATCTGTAATAATCATAACCGAATCTTGGCTAACTGAAAATAAATACATACATTCTATCAATCACATTTACATCTAGAGGAAAAATGTAATATTTTCTAGGAAGCCATTGAGAACTCTTTATCTATTTTGCCTTTTGAATTAATACCAATGAGCAAAAACGATAAACCGTGGATAACACCTTTATTGAAAAGTTTGATAAATAAAAGGTATAGAGCATTTCGATCAAATGATTATGTCCTTTACGAACATTATAAAAAGAAGATTCGATCTGAAATTCACAAAGCAAAGGAAAATTGGACGAAGTCAACAGTCAACTCTCAAAAACAACTTTGGAAAGTAGTCAACAATATAAGAAACAAGCGCTCTGTCGATCAAATTGCTGGTATTATGAATACTTTCGACAATACTATCGATGCTGTTAACCATATCAACAGGAGTCTGGCAAGTCATTTCAACACTGAGACTGATTTTCGTGATATTCTTATCCCAAATGACACTGTAAATCATCAACACACCTGGTGTCCGGAGATAACGGTAGAGTCTGTTTTCGCTCAACTAAATAACCTGAAAAGGAATAAAAGTGGAGGTAGTGACAATCTTTTCCCACGCTTGATTTCGTCAGTTGCTGATGTTCTGGCAGCGCCCTTGACACACCTTTTTTGTCTTTCCATCGAGTGTTGTTATATTCCTACAAAATGGAAATTGGCAAACATTGTACCAGCTCCAACAGTCGATGATCTGAGACCCATATCTCTACTACCGGTGTTTTCGAAACTCCTTGAAAGATTTGTCCTCGCTTCAATTAAGAATCAAATATTATCTGCGTACGGTCCTCATCAGTTCGGTTTCCGTCCTAAATCCTCAACTTTACATGCTCATATATCATTTCATGATCATATCACATCTGTGCTTGATGACGATAATATTAACGGGACGGCAGTTCTTTCTATAGACTTGAAACGTGCTTTCGACTCTGTAGCACATAGAAGTCTGATACAAACATTAATCTCTAAAAATCTTCCACCGGACTTCGTGAGATGGTGCATAAACTATTTGTCTGACAGATATCAGTGTGTAGTATACAATCAAGTCTCGAGTAATCCAATTAAAGTAACATCAGGTGTTCCCCAAGGATCAGTCCTATCCCCATACCTTTTTGCTGTACATGTTGGTTCCCTCTTACCTCATCATCCCGAAGCCCGCATATTCAAGTATGCAGATGATACGGTCATAGTGATTCCAATTTTTTCAGTTCAGGATGCAAGCGATGCTATATGTCAAGAGTTAAAGCACGTTAACGAGTGGTGCTGGAACAAAGGGCTAGAACTGAATGAAAAGAAATCCAAGTGCATGATAATTCCAAAGAAGGGAAAAATAATCAATCTCTCCTCTCCGCAGATTCCTTGTGAACTGTGTACACAACTGAAACTTTTAGGAATAACTTACACTTCGAAATTATCTTGGGATCAACATGTCACCAATTGCTGCAAAAGAGCCAATAGAAACCTTTTCGTTTTACGCCAGATGAAGCCTTTCTCCAATATAGAGACACTCATCCTCGTCTACTCAACTATAATACAATCCATACTTGAATATTGTAACCCACTTTTCATTGGTATGAAAAAAAAGAATTACAAGAGAATTGAAAAAGTCCGAAACATGCTCACAGAATAATTTGTGGGAAGGAATGTAACTGTGAGCGCTTTCCAAACATTGAAACAAGACGACGTATGCAAGCAATACAATTTTTCGATTCAATGAAAAATGATGACCACATATTACATGATCTTTATCCTGAAATCCACAAATGTCCTCAAAAATTCGTCATGCCTTACTGCAAAACAGATCGAAGGTTATCGTCTTTCGTTCCTCAGTGTATCCAAATCATGAACTCGATTTGATTTATTATGTATTCTTGTAATGATTCCAACAGTTTCTGTTTTTCACTTATATTACGTATTGTAATTTTATCACACACTTCCGGTCTAGAACGACATTTCTCTTCTGTATTACATGATTCTCATTAATTTCGAAATAAATGATTTCTATTCTATTTCTTTCAGAAGGCTTACTGACTACAACTGACCACTTGAGAAAGTAAAATAAATGCTAAAATAATCTATTTAGTATAAGGTTTCATATGGTATATTGTTTATTAAAATCGAACCAGGACTTTAGCACGAAAATTACATTTGAAAATCGGTTAACTTTTTTGTGCAATTATTTATGAAACGGTCTCCTTACATGAACTTTTTTATGAAACATTCTCTCTTTATCCGTTTACAAGAGTTCACTATGGCAGAGAAGGCATTGCTATTGCGGAGCGAATACATTTGTTATCATGTGCAGTTGATAGCCTAATTGTGGTGAAGCTAGAAGATTATTTTTTGGCAAATACAATAAAGAGGCTCAAAGTATCAGCACAGTTCGATATTGGAAGACACTAGGTTTCTTGAAACAGGAAGTGTGATCTCTGATCGTCCAAGGTCTGGAAAACCAAAGTCAGCTACATGTGACGCTAACAAAGGGCTGATAGGATTCGACATTTCGGAGGACACTATGAATGGCAATCGCTATGTAGATGTACTCAAAGAGAAGATCATACCGCCGTTTACAAGAAACAACACTTGGCTGTATCAACATAATGATGGTGCTTCTTCCCATTTTTCAATCGCTGCTCGAACTCTCTTGGAAAATTCGCTCGAAGGAAGGTGGATTGGACGACGTGGATCAATCGAATGGCCAGCAAGAAATCTGGACCTTGGTGCTTGCGACTACTGGTTGTGGTGATATTTGAGCAAACAAGTCTATAATCCATCTGATCGTGTTTGTAAACCGTAATGAATTGAGACAGAAAATCGAAGAAGAAGTACACAATATTCCTATTGACATGCATCGCCGAACCATGAAAGACTTCCCGAAGCGAGTTGCTGCATGTATGTCAGCCAATGGTGATCTCTTTGAATAAAATGTTTCAATAAGTATGTGTACAGTACATGAATAATAACAATTATAATGTATTTTTACATCATCATTAAATAAAATTTGCGATGTATTTCAGCGCCAAGGACTTTTGACACACCCTGTAGATATCCAATCGCTTTTTTTGACCTGTAAAGTAGATTATTGCCCGCCCGGAAAATCATATTTACTCCAATGCATTGGCATAATCTATGCCAATTATGACTGCTCTTGTTCTGCTTTAGAATTGTGAATAGATATTTTCACGACATGTCAATCACAATCTGTCCGTTATCGATCATAGCACGTCGCCAAATAAAATTCTCTACGCAAATCGTGCATGAGATTGCTTCATCCATAGAAATTAACAATACCATAGAAAGTACCATAGAAGAAATTAACACTTCTATGGCTTCATCATAGCATTCGGACTCGTTAGATTTAAATAGCCATCACCGTACGGGCTCGGGCATTTAATATATCTAACTCATAGAATGCTATAAACAAGTAATCATGCACTAGCTGCGTAAATAACTATATTATGAAATTACTGCCTTGAAATGCATAGAAGTAGATGATAGTACTCTAGAATGGAAGTTTGATATCTTGCTTATGTACAATGATGGCACATGGAAAAATCTATGGTTTCTAGATCAGCCTCGATCATTGTATCATAGTCAAACTATTTGTCAAGTTAGCTGTGGAAGTGGGTGACAGCAAATTACAAGATTTTCTTGAAGAGAGTTTTAAGTGAGATGGTAGTATTGTTTCATTATGAAATGGCCCACTATTCTATTGGCTAATACGCTGTCTCTATATGTAGCAGTCATTGACAACCATTATCCATTTTTTCAATACTGGAATACGATTTAAAATTTGTTTCACAGAGCCATGATTGTGAGTGGTCAGTGGAGTGGTTCTGAGAACATCTCAAAATTCACAGTTAAAAATTCTTAATTATTGGATCTTTCTCCTTGAAGCGGTAAAGAAACCTAGCGCTTTTCTGGAATAAACACACTGAAAACTTCTTTACCTACAATCATTTCTCAGATAAATGAAATGTCGCTGGAACTTTTCAATTAATCATTGAATGACACATGTGATATAGTGTGATGATATTTTGGAAGCTGATATTTGAAAGCATGCAAAGATTTTGAAAATTGTTCGAATATAATGAGCAGGGAAGCCCCTTAAAGTAAAATGAATACTCTTAGACCTATTGGTCTCTGATTTCAGGCAGGAGTAATGCATATTCTGTAAATCAACATTACAAGCTACATATGTGTCTGATTAAACTTTTGATAGATTATGGGAACGATATTTCAAAATGATTGGCGCACAGAATGTTTTAAAGGATTTCTTTCTTTATCATTCTATGGCTGCACTGTTCTGTAAATTCATTATTGCTTGTGTGCACATGATCTTTGGACAAGGGGCAACAATCCAGATCACAAATTGGCTTGATAAATATAAATACCAACAAGAAAACAAGGAAACCAGCTCATACAATTTGCATTTTGCCCCAACTAAGTTCCCCCGGCGTGTGCCATAATTTCCATGCAATTTCCATTCTAGGACTTTCTATGGTATTGTTAATTTCTATGTTGAAATGTGACACAATTCCCCAAAGACATATTTTGATGAGAACAATTGCTTTTTTCTTACATTTATTTTATGAGTTTCATCTGTATAAGCCTATACGCTTTCTCAATTTATCACTATCACAATTTAATTAAGACAATCGCCACAAATGAAGGAATATTTGCTCGTTCATGTCAGAAGTGAAGTAAGTACAACCTTTTTCAAGTAGCATGTAGGTCACTTAGAATGAGAGATTGTTGAAATACATTTGCGTAATTACGGACTTTACGGAGCCGAGAATGTAGCACTTGCATGTCAGTCAGGCATTCGGTATTCTTGTCTGGCCATTTAGATCTGCAAACTAAGGTGAAGAACATTGTCCGTTTTGTTCTCTATGACAACGCTTTCTAAACATGGTAAGCCGGCCATTATCATTCTGGAGATGCAGAAAAGATACTTGAAGACAAATATGCTTTAACAGCGCACTAGATTTTTTCACAACTGCAAATCCTAAACACCAGTAATGCCGATCGCAGAGCTTTCTACACTGATTTTCGACTAGCATACGTCGTATGTGAGGACGTTGATTTTCTGATGGTTACCATCTTAGGATTTTTCAATGCGGTAACATTTATCAAAGTATATCCTGGAACTCCAAATACATGAAAAGCAATCCTGGGTTTGGTCAAAGGTCTGCACTCCATTATGCTTTCTTTTTTCTCAAACTGAAATGTGCAATGATTGGCATAAAAATTACCTCCCACGCAAAATGGTGTCAGTTTACATCTCAACATGCATTCCTCAGCAGATGCCACGTTTGATATTCCCTTGCTTCTTCTGACAATATCGTACATTGTATCTTCCATTTTGATAAATTTCAATCCAAATACTTCTTCAATATCAATCCAGTTGATTGCAATTAACAAACACAGAATATTGAGGGCTGTCATGTTCTTCAGGTATTTGCGGTCTCATTGACATCAAAAGATATATTTTCTACGTTGGAACCTTTTGTAAAAATGAAATAAGTTTGGGCTTAAATACGTGTCTTCCCAAAAAATGTCATTGCGCAAGATGCAGTTGATAAATGAGAAAAACTGAAGAACAAAATTGATGGCTAACTTCAACCAAAGACTATGTAATATGTCTTCCATTGTCTTCAACCACGCTCTGACACAGGATGATATTGGATGGATTTGAAATGCACATTTTTTAATAGGATCCAGGGACTGACAACGTACACTAAAAGATGCTGTAGAGCATGCCGGCACTTAAAGCCTCACAATTATGAGCACCTCGCAGTAACTACAATGAAAGGAAAATGGCGCATGTTAGCTGAAAGACTTCCTTTGAAAATTAAACAAACGACTTCATTTTTTGGTGAAAGCAGATAAATAAAGAGTGAATATCAGCTTAATGAAGTGTTGGGTTTTTGTTTATATTCAGTGTGTTTCTATACACATCCGATGGCAGTGCCGATGCGCAAAATAGGTATTGAAGGCTAAAACAGTAAACAATCTGAATGTAGAGAGAGAGAGGGGATTCTCACACACGAAAATCTTGCTGGATGATTGTTCGTGAGAAATAATAACACTTCGCCTTTACAGCCCCAGAAAGACCAACGTGCAGTTACCTGGCCTCCTTTCATAAAACCATAGAGTAGGGATATATAGAGTGTCGACTCAAAAAAGTATCTGTATACAGTGAAAACTTTCATTTCAAAGATTCAGTTTTTTGCGGAGATTGCGTTCCCGTAGTACAAAAAATTATCTGATCACTTTTGAAAAAAGTCAAAATTTGCCAATTTATATACTACCGAGATGACTCTCCAATAGAAGTAGCATGAAGCAAGTTGGATATCAAAAGGAATGAATATTTGATAATAAGCATCCTAATTAAGTGGAAATCAAGCTGATTATCAAGGGAATTTCATGAGTTGTATTACAATGAAAGTCTTCATGTAAAAGTTGCGATATTATTCGTGCTTTCTTGGCTGAAATTTCAAGTTTTCAATTCAATTTTCACCGGCATGATTTTATGATTCACTAAGATCATGCTTCATTTGTCGAATCTGAATGGTGATGTGGACCCATTTACATCTTTCAAATTTAAATGAAGTCATCGTCTTTGATTATGTGATTTTGCTGTGCCAGTGGCAGGTTGCCTGTGAAATGATCACGCTTAAGAAAATACTCTTGAGGTTTAGCATGAAAGCAATAGCAGGTCATCGAGTTGCTAATTTAACAAACATTGCCTCTTCAAGGCTGTCATGACACTGAGAATCTGTAAAATGCCATCATTCTTTCTGCATTACTATCATGATCTTTCAATTCCGTGGTAATTTCTTCAGAGCTGCAAAACCTTGCATCTCTCACACTTGGTAACAATACAACTATATCCCCCTTGAGTTCATTTGATAAAATCAAAAGTGTATACACATTGGGGATTATAAATGCGGAGTTTTCACTCTACCTAATATAACTACTCTATGCATAAAACACTTTCTACTGAATCCGTCGCAATAAAACTTAGTTTCGATAAGCAAAATACATAGGCCTATAATGCAATGCAGACGCTTGTGTGCAGATTTGATATTTGTTTTTAAGCTATTAAGTGACTATTGTGACTATGACTCTGATCTATTTTTCACCATGTCTGAGCTTGCACGAACTCGCTCTCACAATCGAAAACTGTTTCAGGGTCCTGCTCGCCTTCTGTTACGGCACAACTTTTTCACAGTATGTGTTATTTCGCATTGGAGCTTATCCTGCTCGCCTTCTGTTGCGGCGCAACTTTATCACAGTAGGGCCTACGTGTTATTTCGCATTGGCAACCATTATCACCTTCAGCAGTTAACGCAGTCGTTGAAAGAATTCAAGCGACAAGTTTATGGATACTTTCTTCTGTCGTGAATGACTTTTGACTTTTTTACTTATATTCATGTTTCTTTGTAATTTGTTGACTCCTTCTGCAGCCTTATCCAATACAATACAAATGTACAATGCATTGAAATTTATGCAAATCGCCAACATTTTCCACAAATAGTTGGAATGCGAGTTTTTAAGTCAGGTTTTAACATTGCCTTGCTGCTCGATTGCAGTGTCGATGCGTTATTCTGGTCCCTCTATAGATAGCACAATCTGCCACTCTGACAATGTTGAGAAGATTCAGCCCTTTGAACTCCAGAGAACCATCAGACCAACGTTTTGGCAGCAGGACCTTTCGGACTCTGAAGGTCCATTCGTACCGGACGCGGCGCGACCACAGAGACGCGCGGGACCGGGCCGCGTCCGGTGTGAATAGCGCCATAGGTTCATTAAGGTTAAGGACGAAAATTCTGGACGCGTGAAGACGGGCCGCGTCTGGTGTGAATGATGTTCAGCACAAGGTAACTAGTATTCTACTATTAGTACAGTAAAATTAGACTAAATAAAGGCGTAACCCGGACAAAATTAGGAGAAAGCTGAAACTTGGTGTACTTAAACTTCATGCTGTGTTAATGACCGTGTCCAAAGTCCCAAGAGATGCGTTGTGTGCTTTTTGAGTAATGTTGTCCTAAAGATGCCAACTTTCATTGTGCTGTCCACAGTTTTCTCTCTCTAAATCAAGTTATTTTTATCACATGATTGGTGAATCATCCTATGCGTAACAGCCATCGTAGCGATGTCGCTTGACGTTCAACGGGAAAGGCTCTATCAGCTGTCTTCTCATTGGTTCCTCTGATGGAATGATGTGAATGCAATGTCCAATGCGAAGCTGCTAATTGAGCGCGGGAATTTGATCTGCTACAGATTTCGGCTTTCGATCATCTGTTTCACGTGCATTTGATCTGGAATCATTATTATAAATCATATAGGGCATGTAAATTGTAAATCAATGACATCAGCAATACATGACATGTATATTTTGTGGAGATTCTCTAGATTTATTGGATACTGTAACTGTTAGAAGAGGCATTGCAAATATTATTGAACTAAGTAATAGCAAATGTGATGGAATAGGCGAGGCTCTTAAAAACGTTAGTGAAATCACGGTTTATATTGAATGCAGGAGAAAGTACACACGCCATGTTGATAGAGAGAGAAGTAGAAGTCCAACAACTGCGCCATCTAAAACGGGTAGACCCGCTACTGTTACACGATTAAGATCGACAAGCAAAGCGGTGTTTAATTTTCAAACAGATTGTCTATTTTGCGGTGAACTTGCAATAGCTGACAATTCAAAGCATGCCGTTCATAGAAGAAGAAAAGTGCGTCTGGCACGCACCTTGAGTATAAGAGACACAATCTTAAAAAGAGCACATGATCGCCATGATGAATGGGGCAATGATGTTCTTCAAAGAATTTGCCATGTTATTGATTTAGTGGCCTCAGACGGTCGTTACCACCACGACTGCCACGTTCAGTTCGCAAAAGAGAAAGCCAAATGTGAGCCAGGTAGGCCTGAGAATAGCGTATCTGCAGATAGCTTTCACAAGTTATGTGAATATATTGACGAACATAATGACTGTCAATTTACTATCCATGAGTTGCTTAGCATTATGGGAAGCTTTGCTGATGCAAATGAATTCGTTCATTCCAAGAGACATCTAAAGAGGAAGCTTCTTGAAGTCTATGGTCCACGTATTACTATAACTGAGATCCCCGGCAAAGTAAACGTTCTCATGTTGAAAGACACAGCGCATAAAATTCTTTCAGACAAATGGTACACTGACAGAGATTTAGACGAACAAAAAGAGCGCGAAAGAATTGTGAAAGCTGCAGCAGCGATAATTCGTGAGGATATTCGCCAAATGTATTTAGACTGCTCAAACTACCCAAATGCGGATGAGATAAACGCAGATGATAGTCATCTGATTCCCAACTCATTGCGAATATTTACCGACAATGTTTTGATCAGCAAATCTATCAGTAATTCATCAAATGTCATTCGTAGGCGTAAGACAATTAACCATGCGGTGATGTTCGCTTGCCGACCTAGATCATTTATATCACTATTGCAAATTGGTTTATCTGTTTTCCCACACAGAACCTATGGGTCTAGGCTTCTCATTGACGTCTTGTCGGGTATGGGATTCTGCAGCTCATACTCAGAAACCATGAAATATCAAGACTCAGCCATGGTCAACTCAATTCCAAAAATAAGTGAAAGTGGCTTTGTTCAATTTGTATTCGATAATGCTGATGTCAATACACAAACATTAGATGGAATGGGAACATTTCATGCATTGGGAGGTATTCGATGCGTGACTCCTTCAGCTGCCGTAAGTGTAGGAACTGATATTCCACGAATTACCAAAGAGACAAAGACCAAGTCTAAGAATGAAATACCAATTCACCATTACAGGAAACCGAAAGTTTCAGGTCCCTCAACTATCTTTGTCGAGGATCTAAATGTCCACGCAGCCACTGAATACGCTATAAAGAAATCCCAGGCGTTCAAGTTTGACATGTTATGGATCCACAATATAATACCTAAAGGTGATACCGGAAGCTCAGGAGTTGGTTGGAATGGCTATATGCAAATTGCAGTTGACGACGGCACGATTTGCAGTACCAGTCGAAGGATGGCAGTTCCCTTCATTAACTTGGAACCTGGAAACTTGACTACCCTTTTCTCTGCTCTCAGATTCGCGGCAGAAGAATGCACAGCTAAAAAGAAATGCTGCATTATCACATTCGATCAACCTCTTTACTTGAAAGACGTTGAAATCACTGCGTCCGCTGACAAAAATGATATCTTATCCTCTGTCATAGTTCGTTTAGGAGGCTTCCATCTGCTTATGTCTTACTTAGGAACGATAGGATATATCATGGAAGGAAGTGGCATTGAAGAAATGTGGCAAACAGTTTATGCAAAGAACAGCATATATCAAATGATGTCTGGTCATGCATACGAACGATCAATTCGGGCTCATTTACTTGCGTATCAGTTATTGGTTATACTGATCACATCAAATTTCTGTTACTTTCGAACGGACTTTCTTGAAGGATTACATAATTTATCAGAGAACGCTCTGTTAAGTAAGATAGCAGGTAAAGAAGCATGCTCATCCCATGATCTGACATTTTTCGCTCAAAAGTTTGAATCGGTTATTGATAACCTCTCATGTTCAGATCGCACCTCCAAGCTTTGGATTCAGTATTTGAAACAATTGATGTTGGTGATGCAGTTTATCAGAGCCGAGCGATCAGGGAACTGGAATCTTCACCTCCACACCGTCAAAGAAATGCTGCCATATTTTCATGCTGCAGGGAGGAGTGCAGTTAGAGCCTGCGCAATGGGGGTGGACCTTATCAGACAACCAACTAAGTCCAATTCTGACTCTGTCACTTCCAGCCCCTGAAAAGGTGCTAGAGATCATCTCTTGCAAATGCAAGATATTATGCGGAAAAGCATGCAGTTGTCGAAAACTGGGTTTGCCGTGCTCAGTTATGTGTGGTCACTGCCTGGGCAACTTCTGCCTTAATGCACCACACATCGAAGTTTCAAGGGAAACGACATCAGAACCTCAGGACACTGTGGATGATGAGTGAATTATGAATTTTCGATTATGATGACATTGAAAGCAATCCTGAATAACGACAACGGACTTGATTTCCCCAATAAAGGATTTCTATTGTGAAATATTGACTTGTTCTTCTTTTTTAATGCATGTACATTTCATTGAGATCATATTTTATGAGTTTGAAAAATATAAGTAGTATGATGCGTATTATTTTACTTTTTCTAATTTTTCTCGAAAAGCACACAGTATATTTCTTGGGACTTTTAACCTAAAGTTGAACACGTAAACCACTATCGATATGCAAAAATCCAGCTTTCTCCTAATTTTGACTGGGTAGAAATCTAATTTTCCTGCACTATATAGTGACGATTGTTTTTCGATTGCCTTGAACTCCATGAACTTCTCATTGTTACGGCCGCACTTTGCACTGCTACGGCCGCAGGTTGCGCACCCCTGAATCGCTTACTATTGGAAATGGCAAACAATAAGCTGTCAGCAGTGGACACTAGAGCGAGTGAGAGAGGCGTACGTGCTGTGATATCACTTTGCACACACCAAAACACACATCGGTGTCTTGGCTAACATTCGATTCAGTGTATGCACTATTCAGTGAGGAATGCTGAGAAGAGGATCTTGAAATCATCAGGTGAACTAATTTCGTACGCCTGCTACTTTTTTAAATGATCGGAAGGGCCAACATTATGGAGAAAATTTGTGCGCAATGATCTGAATTCTTCGAATCTGAAGGCATTGTGGCAATCGAAGCACTTTGATAGAATTCAGAGAAATCCGCAAGTGACGCACGACTTTTTCTTATCTCTGTGAGGTATTAGGAATTCCTTTTTGCCCGCTTAGTAAGTTCCGCGATGTGCCGTCGATTTCGATTGAATCACTCTTCTAGCAAACCGAAGCAAATGAACAAAATGTTTAATTTTGTGCTACGATCCAAATCAAACTGTTCGCTTGCGAAATCGTCGTTCATAAAAACAGGGAGATAAAACATGAGTCATCGTCTGTTGTAAAGTCAAAACGAGTCGAATTCTCTATCAATTTCAGGTCATCTCAGTTGGCTGATGGAGCAACTTCACCCGCCAATCAGAAGCCGTCAGTTGTGTTTCCTCTAAGAGACATCGAGGGGATCCTCATTCGGGCAATGGCCATATGCGGGAACTGTACCTTACCTTGATGGGTCAGAAAGGTAATTAAAGCAAAAAAAGAAACCCAAGTAAAGTAGCTGATTGAATAAGCAGATTGTACTGGCGGTGAAATGTTGAATTGTCTGTAAACAAATTACTATCATAGCCTGTGTGTATTTGAGATTTCTTGAGTTTCTTTTTAAAGCCATGGAACCAGTATGCCTACAATATGTATATTCAAATCGGTAAAACATTCTAAAATTAAGCATTTTCCTTCAAGAAAACTGACATTTCAAAATGGTGCTGCACTATAGATGGCATAAGTGTGTTCAAGCGGTTGATCTTTTTGATTTAAGCACGAGCCTAGAATTAATTGACCTTTAATTAATTAATTATTTAAAATTATTAATTTAATTTAATTAATTAACCTATTAATTAACTAAGCCTCTTATTCCAAAGAAAACAAATAATTATGATTTATAGCCAAGGAATCTTTCCGAACCATATTGCTGTTGACAACATCAAAGAATGCTCGTGAATGACTTTTTTAATGCTTCATTGAAGTCCATAATAAACTGCCCTTTTTAATTAAAACATTGAAGGATGTTAAAACACTTATTAAACATCTCGATTTATCTGAAATGCCGGCAAATTTTTTCAAACTTTTGCCGTTCGGTTATCGCCTTAACTTTGGCTACTTTGCAAAAATAGACGACCCATTTACACGTACATGACTGCTTCATTTGATAAGAAAATGACTTAATAATCAATTTATCATACTCAGTATGTTACGTGGCGTCTTATCTATGAGTCAGCTATTGCCTGTTGTCACCCATCAATATTGATTGAATCTCTCAAACAGGAAATGAACTTCACTCTGTAGTTAGCAACAAAGTCGTTATGACCACCGCCTGCAACACAACAATTCGATAGCTGCGAGAAGACAAGTACGACAGTCAGCACGTACGGCAAGCACCTTTTCAAAAACATGATTACTCGGTTATAAAAATCATGTTGGTTTGAGGTTAGCGCTTAGCGCTATAGTGAAAACCTATAGGTACACTGCCCGAATAAGGCAATAATAATTCAAGTTTTTCCAAACTGTGGCTCGGCCTCCTCATTAAATTGCACTTCATAGGTATTGGTTAGGTATCTAGGAATCTCATCTTTCGAATGGCATCCGTTGGAACTTTTTTGGTTGAACTTAAGTAGGTTAAATCTTCATTCTGCGCAAAGTACCCAAACAGGCCTTATTGGGGCCAACCGGCCCTAAAAAGGCCATACAGAGAACATATCATTTGGAAGCCTATCTTCCCATGTATTCATTATTAAAACATAAGCCAAAAGTATCACTTTCTTACTTATGTGACACTTGATTATTATAAGTACTGAAACATAAGTAATAATAATGATAATAATAATAATAATATTTATTTGCTGAAAATTCATCTACACAGAATGAAATTACATCAAATTTGAAGCCCTGAATGGGAAGAACTAATCGTGCATTTCATGCTTTAAAAGAAACATAAATGACGCTTGAGTGTCGGTCGATACATGTAGTCACCAAATATACTAAAATATAATAAAATATATAGTAAAATATACTATTTACTTATTACAGGCCTACTATGATCCATTTTTGCATATAAAGTAAAAGCCGATAATGCAATGATAAAATCTTGTTTATACAAAATTCCATGGATCTCTATCATCTCTGTAAAACTCCATAAAAAATTTTAGAGACTCTATAAGACGAAATCTGCCTAAAGAAGTCGAATGAGTCTGAGTAAAGAAGCATCATTCAAAATCGTACAGTGCATGCATAGAAATTCATCATCTTCTTTAGTAAGTCCAACACAGTCTTCACTCTTCATGATACCATACTGAGCAGTGAGCAGAGCAGTTTCAACAACTTCTCATATCTTCCATTGAATCTTCTCCACAAATAGGACAATACCAAGTCTACTTTCTACCTTGATTCTTTGGTGTCCTGAAAAGGAAAGAACAATTTTAAGAATATACTGCATAATCAGCATAAATTTTAAGCTTACATGTAAACTGTACAGCCATGGGCATATAGATGTTAATGCATGACAATGGTTTTTAAGTGAAAATGAGTATCATTAAACACCTCGCTTATAGTTCTACATGACTTTTACAATATCACTGACATACTTGCAGCGTAAAATGTTAAATTAAGCATATAGCCTATTTAGAGATTTAATGTTTGCTAAATTAGAAATTCGATGGATTACTTTCATGTTCAACCTCAAGAGTATTTTCTTAAGCGTGATCATATCACAAGCAACCTACCACTGGCAAAGCAAAATCACATAATCAAAGACAATGATTTCAATTAACTTTGAAGGATGTAAATGGGTCCACATCATTATTCAGATTCAAGAAATGAAACATGTATTTACTGAATCATAAAATCATGCCGGTGAAAACTCTATTAAAAACTTGAAATTTCAGCCAAGAAAGCACGAATAATATCGCAACTTTTACATGAAGACTTTCATTGTAATACAACTCATGAAATTCCCTTGATAATCAGCTTGATTTCCACTTAATTAGGATGCTTATTATCAAATATTCATTCCTTTTGATATCCAACTTGCTTCATGCTACTTCTATTGGAGAGTCATCTCGGTAGTATATAAATTTGCAAATTTTGACTTTTTTCAAAAGTGATCAGATAATTTTTTGTACTACGGGAACGCAATCTCCGCAAAAAACTGAATCTTTGAAATGAAAGTTTCACTGTATACAGATACTTTTTTGAGTCGACACTCTACCTATATATCCCTACTCTATGATCATAGTTTTTCTAATGACCCTATTCACCCCAACTTGTACCTCACATGTTAGTTTGACTTCTTACAAATTTAGAGGATTAACTTCAATTATATTTAGTCAATAGGACACTTGATTATGAAGCATATAGCAGCACATTGCCACTGATCAGAATTATTCGGTTCCTTATCCTGACACTGGCCTTATTAGGGCATTCATGATAGTTATAGAAAGTGACATTTATCACCACATTACGGAAAGTAGTTAATCTTGCACTTGACCAAACATTATTCTGAGACACTCTACCAGTATACAGGGCTATGACAACCCTAAAATAACTCACCTGATCAATAGGGATTGCAATCCCGGGATCCCGTGATTAGACCAAATTCACCGGGATTACATTGCCGGGATTGAAAGACCGGGATTCCGGTATTAAAATTAAGAATTTCAGGCATGTGACTAGCAACAGCAAAATGACATAATGGAGATATTTTTGTGTGAATTGTGACACATCTGTTCAACATGCAACTTCAAGGCTATTTCTGACATATCAATGATTAAATGTGTGTCCAATTCGTGTGTGTGCATGCCTTATTCTCCCACCACGTCACAAGAAAATGAAGCCCTCTGGATGTTTCACACACATTTTCTGCCATACAGATGAGTGGATTTCTCTTTCTCAGGCGTCACGTTACACCCAACATGCAGTCAACGTACGAGATAGCGGCTTTAGGGAAGTCCGCACGAAGTCTCTCTAACGTGCGCATAGACGTTAATGAATTCTATAGCTATATTGAAAAAAACCAATTCTTTTCTCTGATCGAACTTCTATTGACGTGACGATGAAACCGGCAAAGACAGCGATTTGATGATCTCAAAGTCATAAAAGGTAACTTGCCTATAGCCTACAATCATAAATGATAGCTAAATTATTTAAATATATGAGTAGGCTAATATGATATCATCAATAGGCACTGCACATGAAATTACAATTGACGATATGTAGAATAACTGCACACATAGTCGCTAAACATCTATTGACATCTAATGCTTAAATATCGGCGAGTAGCAAACTTAGTATAACGAAATATCAATCGCCGGTTCTCTAGAAGACGGACATCGTTCGTAATGATACTTACTAAAGATGAAGGGGGTCGCCAGCGATCTACAACGCACGGCGAAGAAGGTTGGGAACCACTGATATAAACTATATACAAGTTTTAAAGTTTTAAATCAGCATAAATCGTTGCTTTAGCAAAACTTAACATGAAACAATTGACAGTTCAATTCATGTATAGCTATTGAATTTATAATACATGTATATGATATAATATATAATATATCATACGTCCAAAAATAGACCCAGAAGCATTTGTGGGAGAGACACTATCAGAACTCCGGGATCCCGTCAATCCCGGGGACCCCGGGATTGAAGATTTTCCGATCCTGGGATCCCGGGATTGGAGAAAATGGATCGGGATTGCAATCCCTACTGATCCACTCTTCGACCAAATCAAACTCGTCGCTTGCAGGTTTTCAGGTGATCTTAGCTGGTTGATAGAGCAGCTTCACCCGCCAATCAGAAGCCGTCAGTTGTGTTTCCTCTAAGAGATATCGAGGGGATGGTCTTATTCGGGACTGTACCTTAGTCAAAAAGAACAAATCACCCGAATCCTCGTGTGGAAACTTCTGATGCAGCCATTTCACGAGGTGAGCGAACACAATATGGAAAGTGCAAGGAGGTAGGAAAACCCATCAGACAATGTAGTCTTACAAGTAGACAGTGTGTTAATTGTTTCCAAAGCAGCTTGTGGTCTTCATTCTGCTACAGCTGTGAAATGTTTACAATGTTGCAACTTTCCTCTGAAATGTTTATTTAATAATTCAAACACTGCTTCATTTGAGACTCTGAATTATGTTGTTTGCTTCCTAATCTGTGCAATTGCGCAATAAAAATTATTTCACGCCCCTTTCAGCGCAATATTTTGCACTCCTCTCTGCGCAAAAAACTTATTGAATTAGAATTGTCTACTTAATCACACGTTCGTGCAAATAACCGGAATGGATTGTCTTATTCACCTCTAAAGAAAGTCCTTTTCGCGAAAGAACATCTATTGTCAGAGGATAGGCCTGTAAAGGCGCATCAAATTTCTGTCACCCTCTAATTGATTTCCCTGTTGAAAGGATCTCATGCCGCAATGTGTGAAAAGATGCAGTTGAAGAAATAATTAAGAAGAATAAAGCCGGAGAAAGATTGCGAGCTGAAATCTCGTTGGAGTAAGAGACTAGTCGTGATCCTTAGAAGCTTTTGTCAAAGGAAGAGGAGCTCCTTACCGAGAACGATGCTCAGGATGCAAGAAGACAGCCAGCTGAAGAACACATGAAGCAAGCTTAAGACATTATATCGGAATCTTCCTTGGTAATGTGCTCGGTAGATGCGGAACTTCAAAAAGCTCGCGGTGAAAAAAAAAGACGATGAATCGTGGACAATATGGTGAAGCGAACACTAAGTTCAAGCATCAAATATTTTAGTGATTCCTAAAAGCAGAGCTGGAAAAATTCCACTGAAATTTTTAATTCCAATTCCAGTCGAAACAGTTCAATTCAATTCCAATTCAAATTCCATAATAAGATTCAATTCCGATAATTGCATGTCGCGTATAGTGTCATATGTTAATGTATCTAACGTTTGTTCGTTTCAATCTAACCCATGCCCTTATTCTATCCTCGTTGTTCCTGTGCGCCGTTCCCTGCGTCGTTCCTATGTACTCATAGTTCATATTTCTTGTGTACATGTATATATGTAACCGGTCAGCCTCAGCCTACGCCATTTTCGTTTCGTAAACGAGATTTTCAATATCTCGTGAAAAAAAGAAAAGAAAGTTAACGGTCAGCAAAGAATCAAACGCTGAGAGAGAGAGAGAGAGATGCGAATAAATCGATTAATAAACTGACAGAAGAAATAAATTCAGTGTGCGAATAACGTGATTGTTGATGAAAGAAAAAAACGACGATAAAAATGATATCATGAAATCTGATTAATGGTCCCTGTTAAAAAAGATTAAAAATTCCGTGATAAGAACGAAATGTGGTCGGGTCGAAAGCTAACGAGTAGAGATTAAAGGAAGCTCTTTCAGTTTTCAAAAGAAAGGGGTTTTATTGTCAAGTCTCAAAAATTTTCCATAAATTAGAAACGATGAGAAATTGACACAACAACAACTACCAAAAACAACACAGCAGCGCATACGGCAACACATCAGCGAGCGCGATTGAAGATTGACGGTATAAGTGACACTGATATTTATGATATTATTTTGGCATAAGTGAGTTCGATCGAACTGAAGGGAATTCAACATTGAGAAGTGAACTGTAAGTGTAAAGTTTTTCTTTTATCGTTGCGTATCGCATCTATATAACTATAGTCTTTAAAATTAATATTGTTGATTGTTGTGATTGGAAGTTGAATAATAGTTCATGTAATTGAATAATTAATTATTAGAATAATTTGCTGACACTGTCTATAGTATGATTTGAACTGACGGGGTTGCTGCCCTTTAATACAGCGTTAATTTTCCTCTTTCAAAACCAATTGTTTTTCGTGTGTACAACAATTAAGTAAATCTCCAATTTTTGTGCTTATCCTATCAAGAACTAAATTCAACAATTGCTTTATTTTGATAAATTATTTTATTTGATAAATAACTAAATAACAGATTGAACGAAGATGATTGTCTTTTCATTGTTTGCTTAATCGCTGAAATAGCATTGTCCGGGGCTGTAGGCCCATCGACGTCACAAAAAACACCCTTTATTCAACAATCGAATAAAGCTACCTCTATCGATCTATCTCTCTCTTATCTCTGCGTGCAGTTAACACACCGGCCGAGTACTGTAATTTCTATTTTTGTACAAATAGATTTATCACAGGTCTATCGAAAAAGTGGAATTGAGGTTTATCAAGGTCAATTCCAATTCCAATTCCAGTAGATTTAAATATCGTCGATTCCAATTCCAATTCCCACGAAAAATGGAATTAATTCCGGATCGGAATTAATTCCAATTCCGACTTTTCCAACTCTGCCTAAAAGACCAAGAACTGAATGAAGTTATTCAGATGTGAATTATGTTTTACTTTCAAATGTCATCAGTAACATCACAATAAAATAGTGTAATTCTAAACATTAGATGGTAAAAATTCTAAATACTGGGCATTTATTATGCCATTTCTACTGACTGTGTTAATGTGACAGTCAGCTGACGACAAAGCAGATTAGACATTTCTAGTCAAATCAATATTTTGTTATATGGCATGATTAATGCCTATACATTATCCGGTTTAGACATTGGAATGATTTTGATTAATTTCTTCATGTATAGGGCCTAATTACTTTATAGCCAGTTACAACGTCAACTGAGATGAAATATTCAATTTAGATATCAGCTGCCTTCAGATTTCACTAAAAGAAATAAATCGGTGTGTTTCAGCAAACAGTTGTTTTGCAGTGGTTTATGCCTGATGATACTTATGACGTGCCTTATCTTTCGGACTGCAATTTGTCCGACCAGGATTCGATCACAAGTCAGCTAGAAAGAGGCAGGAGCTGTTGTTTAACAATAACAAATCTGTTTTTCCGATGATCAATTGTGAGCAACTTTATAACATTTGTCTTGAAAATGGATTGAATTAAAACAGTTTGTGCAACAGAGGCACTACTGTGAAAATAGTACTTGCTTTTACGAAACTCGAACCCAAGTTACACGAGTTGTAGTAGGGAAGAGAGGGAGCTGGCGTCATTAGGAACTTATTTTACCGGTAGGCCTATGTATACCATATTGGCAGGGTGATGAATTGAACTCTAGGGAGGCTAGCCAGAAATTGTTGTGTTCTGTTTTATGCAATTTGTTGATTCTGTCCGTAACCTTATTCACATACTAAATACAGTTTATTTAAAAGCCATTTTATACAAAGCGAAACTAGATGATGGCCTTTTATGCAGCAGTAAATGCGCCTTTCTATGAGATTTGTCTAGTTTTACAATACAATCGTGCATTTTGCACTTTGTTTGTTGCTATAGTCCCTTCATTATAAAACATTTATAATTTTTCGTCAAGTAATTGTGTTTATAATTTGCAGGGCCAATAAATGAAAGTGTTCATATCTTTATTGACCAATTAAATAAAAGTGCTTGTGTAAATTTATCAGAGCAGTCTGACCTGTTTTGCTTTGTGCATATTGCTCAGGTTTAATTGCAAAGTTTTGCGATATGAGCTTTTCCCATATTTACATGACATGGTTTTAGATGATAGCATTCAGTCTGCAATTTTGATCTATTTTTTTCAGAATATATTTTTTTGTACCGGTGCTGAATAAAGAATCAAAAGCGTTGTCAGAGTGAAGCTGCAAAAATAAGCTAACTTAACCCTCGGCGGACAAAAGGAGGATTTTTTGACCACCTGCTTAATATTTTTGTGATATCTTTGCATAAACTGCTTCAGTGACCGCCAAATTTCGTGACTTCTATTTTTTGGCATTCTGTACATACTACAGGCACAATGGTGCACTTTCGAGTTATGCAAGTGGTGTATAGGGGGTACTTGAGAAAAGTACTTTTTGAGAATTTGCACTTTTAAATATGATCTTCAATGAATTCATGACAACTAAAGTTAATTTCGTAGTATCCGTGCATCCAGTGGTCAAGAACAATAACAATTTTTGATGCCATATTCTGGTTTGGCTTTTCCTTGTCGAGCTTATTGACAAATACATGTATAGCCTATGTTTTGTACATGTAGCTACCATATACATGCACATGTAAATTGCAAAGTAGGCTACCCTGAGTGATATTGATAAAAAATCATCTAGAATTGTCTGCGAATCGAGAGAAACATCGATGTATTAGAACATATCAAGCGGCACGCGAATCTCCCGGCGCAGGCCCAGCTGCCTTCACTTGCAGACAGTGACTGATAGTAGTCCGGGAGCTAGCGTGAAGTTGTGCAGGGAACGAGGTAGTACATAAAACTTTCACATAGCATAGTACACCTCTAACCTATTGCAAAACTTCGCGTCTGCCGGATCAGATCATTTGCTTTTAAGAAATAGAGAGGATAACAAAATCCTATGTATTTCCAGTGGTAAAATTGTGACATTTAAGGTGTTGACTCCATTTTTTCGAATTTTTGCTCATAAAAGTTACACAAATTGGTATTTTGTTGAACTGGTTATTATAGAAATCATCTACAGATCATGATCTTTCAAATGAGTTATCATTCAGTGACAGAGGATGAAGTAAAGTGTACAAACAGACACTTTTCGTTGGTGTAACTGCAAATTTTAACATAGAAATTTCAGGAAAATTGTTGATATACTTTAACGAAAAGTGTCTGTTTGTACACTTTACTTCATCCTCCGTCAATGAATGATAACTCATTTGAAAGATCATGATCTGTAGATGATTTCTATAATAGCCAGTTCAACAAAATACCAGTTTGTGTAACTTTTATGAGCAAAAATTCGAAAAAATGGAGTCAACACCTTAAATGTCACAATTTTACCACTGGAAATACATAGGATTTTGTTATCCTCTCTATTTCTTAAAAGCAAATGATCTGATCCGGCAGACGCGAAGTTTTGCAATAGGTTAGAGGTGTGCTATGCTATGAGAAAGTTTTATGTACTACCTCGTTCCCTGCACAACTTCGCGCTAGCTCCCGGACTATAGGTCTACTGTCTCTCGCTGTGACAACTGCGACAGACATACATAGTCTGCTCAAGATGCTAACAAAACCAGCAAAATATGCCACGTTTGTAAAATTGCTTGTTGTAAGTCTCACACGGCCGGAATTTTGTGTGCAAGTTGCGTTTAATACTTTTCTAAGGTAAAAGATTTAAAATGCAGAGTTTGTGTTTTCATAAGCTAATTTTACGTTAAATTGGAAGAATAATCATTGATTCGTTAATGATTTTGCTTTGATTTGACACGAAATAGATTAGATTTAACATAAAAACACTGATGGAAAACAAATAGCGTATAGCGGAATAATATTTTTTGTGATTTCGTGCAGGTGGCTAAAATCACCACCTTTGGCCTGACGAAGTTTCCTCGAACCTTGGCTCGCCGAGGGTTAAAAAAGATTTGATTATAACAGATAGATCAAATGTTCTAAAAATTAATAGAGGCGAAAGCGATGAAAGTAATGAGGTGGCAAATAGAGCGTCTTTAAAATTGATGTTAAGTCTGAAGCAGAAATGATCCACGATGTAGCAGGGAAAATGTGTTCTTTTGGGCTGCGCAATTTTTCTCTGGTTGTTCAAAAAAATTAATTTGGATATGGCAAAACTGTTCCTAATGTGTTTCATCACTGGTTTTTATTTATATGTGAATGCTAATTCATACATAGCAAACAAATATCAATCGCATCATTGAGGCTATAAAAACTGTAACCAAACTTTAGTTGATCAAGAGCTTCGAAGTTTACATGATCAACTTGATCATCATTTGTATCTTAATTAAGGGTGGGTCAAGAACTTCGTATAGTGAAGGATTAAAAAAATGTATGCGCATGCGCTATATGGGCCCCAAAATGGTCACATTGCATGCGGCGCATGGACTTGCACATATTATCAGAAAACATGCGCCACATGCCCACCAATGGTTTTGGGGATCACCCTATAGCGTGCGAACGCTTCATCTTAATTTGATTGTATCAATTGTATACCTATGTAACAGGGATGCGGAATCCTCTCATTTTGATAGGACTCCGACTCCGGGGGTTGATAGGACTCCGGCTTTTGATAGGACTCCGACTCCGGGTGGCAAGTATATAAAACCTTTTTTGAAAAATTAACTGGTAACCTACATCATAGATCATTATAGGCTTACCTGAACCTATATTTAGTGATCATTGCTGTATCAATTATCAATCATTTTCGATGAAAGTTTATCAAATGTCGCATTCAGGTGGATGCATGCGACTCGGCTCCTCCCATCTTCTTGATGTCTTTTCTCCAGTCTCCACCAGGCCGGAAAAGATCCCCATCCTTCTCCAAAAATATGAGTACACTTTCGATTTTAATATGCGCCTTAGAGAAGCCATCACACACGATTAACGTGAGGGTAAGAAGTAATGTTCTCAAACAAACTAGTATCTCATTTTTGTCTCTGATATGTGACCTTTGGCGCGTGTGTGTGATCGAGGCTAGGAAGGCTTGTCTTCTCTACTAAATCACCGAGTGAAAAGACAATCCTTTTTTCACTATCACGGTTCATTCCCTCAACTATTACAAGCTTTGCATGCACTTCTATCTCTGTACTTTCGATTGGAGAAATTTGACATCAAGACAGTGACAGCTATGCACGAGAATAAATAATTTGTTCGTATTATGTTTCGGGTCTAGTTATAGGCCGGAGTCCTATCATTTGACAGGACTCCGACTCCAGCAAAAATGATAGGACTCCGACTCCGCATCCCTGCTATGTAATTAAATCTTATAGCGAAGGAAGCACACGTCGAACCTCAATAGAAGCTGTTGCATCTGACTGTAATGTCTTACAGCTAGTCTTTTACTACAAAAAAAGGAAATGTCTATCTTGAATACAATGTCTGCTCATTGAATACATTTACAATGCTGTTTGAGGTATCAGATGAAATAGTTCTAGTTCGCTAATTTCTAACTTCACCGGTCATAAGGACCTGAGATGCGCCACCAGTTTGTGAACAGAACTCTTAATTATGAAAGACGTTTGTTCGATTACCCGGTATAATAAAAAGTCCTAGCTGAGGTAAAGTTTTGTATTGAATGATAATAATCTGAACAGAAAGAAGCCTCCCCTCACACACAAGTAATGTCAGAAAGATTTGACAGTGGAGAGCAGTTCATCTTTGATATATTGCACAGCCGCCCCTCCGGTTTGGCCTCCTGGCCCAATAAGAACGTCTCTCAACACCTCTTGATCGAATTCAAAGTTGATAACAGAAGCGGGAGCCAATCCCAGCTCAGCAAGACTTGACTGCTCCTCTGCCTCAACATTCACTTTTTGACCAGAGGGAGTACTGAGACGAAAAGGAACAAAGGGAAGCGCGAGCGCGTCAAGGACCCATTCGGTGAGAACTTGCACTTTGTCATGTGCAAAGAAGGTGCCTTGAAGGATCAAACCATCAGGAAAGCGCACGCGGACGAGACAATAACGATAACGACGTAGTTCCTTTTGTGCCTCGCGTTCTCGCATGGCTTTCGTCCGCAACATACCCATCTGCTCCACCGCCTGCTTCCGCAATTCCTGTTCCTTTCGCAACTCTTCCGATGATATTCGGTAGAATTCAGGCGGCAAGTCCACTCGTGTCAAAGCATTTGGGTTTCCGCCTCCTGTCTGTAAAAAACGAATTCCGTTCAATTTTCATCAGTGACAATATTTAAGAACAATATCTGCCCCCAATTTAGTGGTTATCAGTTGTCTAGATGCACGTTACTAGTTCGGATCATGATCGATTATGGCATTTCTAATCATCAGTGGAACATGATATTTGACAAGAAGATCAATACACAATAGACTTCATTTCTGTAATAAAAAACAATTTTCACTTTACCCTATTTTACTCTGGACATTTACACATTTTTTTATATTGTTCCAACACTATAATAGGTGCGACTCTAATTTTTTGTGGCCTTTAGTTTGCACGTTTTTCTGATAAGCAATTCAAATTTCATCAAATTTAACCAATGGGATCATTAAAAATTTGATCTTTAAAAAATGTACTCTTTGAAAATCGGGAATTTTTGTGCATATTTCGGCATCTTAATCAATTCAAATCATTTAAAAGCCCGTTGACAAAGTACAAATGAAGTTATAGCTAACATGGTTATTCATTACCGAGTGTATCTGTGCAAGCATTGTGCGAATAATAGCAATATACTTTAAACCACTTATAATTTAGCTTTATAAGTAATAATGTCAGTTTTATGCCATAAACCAGTGGTGGGCAACCAAGTTGGGATAGCGGGCCACCAATTTCAAAAGGCAGTAGTATAGGCTTAATGTTATTTTATTCCGCACTTTTAAGTGCACATATGGGCTGCAGTGCCGTACGTGCATATATAGTGGTCGCATTACATAACAAAATTTCACATGTAAATGTATACAGCAGCATTATACGCAACTAATTTATTTAACATGAAGGAATCATAATTTAATTTCCACATTTCATGTGAGCATTGAAGAGCGAATAGGCCTATAGCAAATCATGGAAACTTTTCCTTTGTGTAATTAAACGGCAATTTGACTTTTTTTATGCTTTGATCGGCATTACCTTATTTCATTGAAAACAACGTTCTGCAAGTGCAGTGCAACTATCCTCCTGAAAGCGGCACAAGATAAAATTGATCATGCTACATGCACATACGTGCACATATGTCACCAAACCTACACGGCTTTCAAAAACCATACATGGGCTCCACAAATGGTGTGCAAATGCCAATCGAGTACACGAAACATATACAGTCCGTTTCATAAAAAGTGGATCATCCTAAAATTTGACTAAATAAAACATAAGTATGATACAGAAAGCATTTTTCATGTTATTTCATGTCCCTAATATATTTAAATGTCCTTATATAATCTGATAAGCTATGATACAGTAACGGTTCTTAAGAAGCTAATATTTTGTGGCCCTACCCTTATTGTCAATGACATTACCAATTCGTCTAGGCATTGATTCGATGATATCGTTGATTTTTGACTGATCTAACTTTCTCCACTCTCTTTTTAACAGTGACGTAAGTTGTGATACGCCATCTGTAGGTAGCAGTGAACGACGAACGTTGCGTTTTAGAATACTCCATACATTTTCTATGGGATTCAGATCATTAGAACGAGCTGGCCAAGATAATGTCCTAAGCCCTAATTGAGACTTGCATAAGTTGACTCTACTACTCCTGTGACACGTAGCATTATCATCCATAAATAACCAAGTCGATGGATCACCAAGTTGATCTGTCATTTGGCCAATGTTCATTCGTAAAACATTCACATAGCGTTCAGAATTCATGGTTCCTTGCTGTGTGTGAAGTTCAGAGCGGCCATTGGTCCAAATGCCAGCCCAAATCAGTAGAGTCGCACCACCTTGCACCCGGGGACGATGTAAATGTCTCGGAATTTCCTGATCAGATTTTATCCATAATCTCAATCGACCATCACTATCCTTCAGACGGACTGATGCCTCATCAGACCAGACAACCCGATCCCATTGATTTCGCCAGTGACAATGACTCATTGCCCATCTGAGACGTCTTTTTATATGCTGATCTGATAATTCGATCTGAGAGGGCCTCTTAGAGCTCTTGAAATTCGACTCAATAAGTCTTCTACGAATAGTGGACTTAGAAATAGACGAGACTAGTGCAGTCATCTCATTTAACGAGAGACTTGGATCAACTTTAACAAATCTCAAAATTAGGCGGTCTCTACGTTTGGATGTTTTGCGTGGACGGCCAGAGCCCTCTTTACGACAGAGTCGAAAATCATCATTATGCCATCAATGCACATTTGTGTAAGGGACATTTAGTCGCTTGCTTGTAGCTCGCAAAGAAAACCCTAGTTCTAGCAAGGCTGACACTTTGCCTTTTGTGAATGCGATCTCGTTATTGTTCATTTGTGCTTTGTATTGTTTTCAACCGGTAAGAGATAGATTTCTAGCTGAAAGCAATCAGGAGTGCTGCCAACACCACCGCAACGAAGTCAGGAAGCTATGGAACATGAAGTCCAGTTAATCACATGTAGCAGTTACATTATTGTTGATGAATAATGGTGCTATACTGGCTCTGATTGGCCGATTTTCTTTATTTTTGTTTTGCTTGATAGCTTTTGGCTTGTAGAACAACATATTACATAACAAAGGAAACAAATGTAATTTTATAAGAGTGAGGTATGCATTTTGTGTAACATTGCTAAATGAAGATCAAATTATCTACTACTTTTTTTATCTATAACAGGAAAACAACTCAATATTCATGCTTGAAATTTCCAACAATGATATTAGTAAGCTGACTGTATATACTGACAAGTATACAAGTATAACTGACATATCTTCCAAATTTCAGAGAACTTCGTTCAAGTTTGGCGGAGTTAGACAAAGTTGAAGTTAAGGCGATGTTTAAGGGTGATCCATTTTTTATGAAACAATCTGTATTAGTGTAGTATACAAAATGAAATTCAGTAAGAATATTTGAAAAAAAATGTTGGCCTGTCAAAATCTTGCGGTTGGATTCCTCCATTCGTCTCAAGATCTAATTAATATTAGCGTGCTTTTATTATTACCTAGAGAAACATTCTCGACAGGGCATCTAATATTATGTGACTTATCATAAACTCGCGCAGGTGATGACAATTTTGCGCTTATACGAGAAAATATTCATTAATAATTCTTATACGGATAATTCGAATGTGAATTTTTGTTTCTGATGCCATCACATTGCTCATTTAGTTGTTAATTAATGGTTTTACAAATTCTAAACAGGATCCCTCACCCTTAGATGCACCTCCCAAAGGCAGAAGTCAGAGTGAGTCATTTTCACATGATCGATTCAAATAATGTCCGCGTGCCACTTTAGATATGAGCAGCGGTGGCGGGCCACGCGTTGCCCACCACTGCCAAAAACAGTGGATCCCAAGTCACAAACAGCGAAAACCTTGACTTACAGCGAAGACAATGGTATTTCTGTGCAGTTCAGGACGAATAGCCTCTGCATTCATCAAGGCTTCTTTACACTCTGTCAGATGTTCCGCAGTAAGTTCTTCCTCAACTACGAGAACTTCTTCTGTCGCTTCCTCCATCTGCTCCGTGCGTCGCCGAAATCCAACGCCAATGAGGAAATTCACAGCGCCTTCAACTGCTACAATCTGAAATGACACGTGTGGATGAATCATCTAAAGGATGTTGACACGAGTAATTTACTTTTTCAAATATCTTTAAGATACATGCAAGTGTTCCATCTAAGACCGGCGTCAGACAAAGCATCATCTACAGGTATGCGGCTTGTGCATTCAGACAACGAGAACTTACTCCAATAAACCGAAACGACAATGGTGAAGTGGATGCTACGTGCACCGCTGGCTACAAGAAGTTCCAACAAAGACCTTAGACAGGCAATGGTCCTTCAATCGATCCCGAATGCTCTAGTGAAGGACATCTGCGATGGTTTCGGAGCGTGCGACGTATGGGAGTGGACTAGGAAGGTGAACGGGAAGAGATCATCCTTAAGACAAAGAAAGACTTGAATCAACAGGATAACATGCGCAAGCTCCATCGCAAAGAAGAAGACGCTCAAGACCATAGAAATAGATTGTTTAACTGAAGTTGACTAGAATGGAAATTGACTCAAGGTCGAGGCACATCCGGGGGAACTAAGTTGGGGCATGAATGACCAATGAAAAGCTTTGATTTACACATGTGACTGATTCTGACCCAATGATACAGCCGTTGACAAGTGTATCTAAGTGAAAATGCGTGCGATTTATGTGCCACTATTGTGTATTGCATGAAGCTTAACCTCCGTTCTAGAGGTTTTATTGTTGTCGATTTCTATGCTCAAGACCGCCATCAGGAGGAAACCATCCTAAAAATATCATCTATGATTTACTTCAGGAATTTGATCTTAATTAGCGGCTACCATGCTGGCCAATACAATAATGCCAAATTTGTCGATGAAATTTGAATTTGTTTGAATTTTTCTCTCAACTAGAAATAAGACATGCTATGATTTATTTGTGTGGGATAACATAGGTATCTTTATTTGAATATTCAAACGGTCGATTCCGTTCATAGCCTTCGTAGATAATATTCATTAGTTCATCATGGGTAGAAAGAAACGCGTATCTGCTGATGTAGTCTCGTGTATGGTGAAGATGACAGATGAAGGTATCACTCAAATTGAGATTTCATGATACAATGGAGTTTCTCAGTCATCAGTCCAAAAGTGCTTGGCGAGATATAATTCAAGCGATTCATGCGAAAGGGGCAAATCTTCTGGAAGATCTCGCTGTACGTCAAGGCGTTCTGACAAACTAATGAAAGGAATTGTCCGAATAAATCCAACAGCATCTTCTTCCGTCATTAAATCCCAGCTAACTGAGTCATTGATTGTGAGCAACAGAACTATTCATCGAAGGCTGTAATGTGATATGGGACTTCGTTCTTATCATCCAGCGACTACCCCGAGATTATCAAAAAAGAACATTACTGATAGACTGGCTTTTGCAAAGCGTTACATCAACTGGACTCCTGGCCAATGGAGAAAAGTGTTGTTTTCTGATGGAAGTCTCATCAAACAGTTTTACAGCTTCGCAGGTAATGTCCGAAGACCAATAGGCGAACGATATAACCCCAGATATACCGTGCCAAGAGTGAATCAGTCTCCTTCTCAAATGATTTGTGGTTGCATTTCGGGACTCGGAATGATTTGTAGTTTCTCCCAGACAATTCAACAATAAATGCATCCATCTGCAAGGAGATACTACGGGAGAAAGTTCCGCAATGGATGGAGATACTTCAATGTGACATCCGTCAGCATGATGGTGCGCCGGCACACAAAGCTAAATCGACCATGGCCTAGTTCGAACAAAGTGGTGTTCAAGCTCTGAGAAATTGGCCAGACAGTTCTCCGGACCAAGACGCAATCGAAAATTGTTTGGGTGTTGTAAAGAAGAAGGTCTCCGAATTGAGATCAACATCTCTCCTTGATCTAAAAAGAGATATCAGATTTGTGTGGTGTAACGAAATAACAACAGATTTTTGCAAAAGTCTCATTGATGGGCTGGCAGTAGTTTTGGGCGCGGAGAAAGGGGGCCAACAAAGTACTGATTATTGAAAGATGGTTCAAAAGTCATTATTTTGTGGTTCAATTGTGATTGCCTCTAGGGCAACTTTTTATGACATGTCATATTTTAGGGTAAGGTAATATTGTCATTTTTTCTGTGTCTGATCATATTTCGTCATATTTTCGTTATTTTTCTGTAGTTTTAGACTGTTAGAGTGCTGGGAAGAGGTGAGAGAAAATGATCGATGCTTGCAGAATATAGGTAAAATTGGTCTTGTCAACAGCGCCATGCAGTCTGACTACAGTTCCAATGCCTACAGATGTGAATGTTAACGGTGGTGCCATTGGCTCGTCTGTTGTCTGCGTTTCCTTGCCAGCCAACCGCTGCACGGTATAGCGTTCATCTCCATGTTGAAGAAGATTCTATGCAAAGACAGATTTTTTAACATCAAATGTAGTAAATTACATTACTGTTTTGTACAACAAGCTGTAAATGGGTATACTGCGGTAGTTTGAAATAAATCCTTTTACTTGTCGTAAATTTAACATTTTACCTGGGAATGTGGGAAAATGGGAAATGGGAAATAGAAAAAAAGAAAAAGAAAATGGGAACATACTTTTGCTATATTTCAAGATTTTTAAATCTTACTAAATTACAATTTGATGATTTTTAAGTCATATTTTGGTCAGGCTTTGAGTTTTTAGGTCATATCTGGTTATATTTAAAGCTTTGATAGGTCACATTTTTTCAATTTTTAGGTCATAAAAGAATTGCCCTAAAACATATAGCTATCGGCATCATTGATAAATGATTTGTTAAAATCAGTATTTCAAAATGAATTATTCTGATTTATTGACCAGCATGGTATACATTTGTGCATAAACATTTTGAGTTTATTGATAAGTAGTCACTCCGTGATTGTGATGGGTTGATCCTAAAAACAGGCTTCGGACTACAGAAGGTAAAGATAATTTCGAATGCAATTCAGCAATAAGAGCATCAGTTTTTATGCCGTATTTGCCGTCAAAGTCTATAGAGGGCTCTCTACCTGAAAATGCTTTCTACATTATTCATAGTGAAACATTCTGAAACTTCACAAGAAAACAGTATACCGCATTCTCGCTAACAAAAGCCCATCCTCCAAAAGACGCCCAGCTTTGAATAATGTATATTAAGCTAGCGGGTGTTTAAATGCTGAGTTATCACTAAGTAAACAAGGGCTCAGAGTGGATGCAGATTATCTCTAGCCTCCATATGTGCATGGGTTATCGAAGATTAATTTCGATTAAATTGGATACTGCAGATATTTGTTATTACAACAGGAATCGATCAATTCATTGTTATTATTTTACCTAAATTTACTGTAAACATCAATTAAAGCACTACAGTAGTATTGTGAATGCTGTTTTCTCGAATTTCGCATCACAATCTGACACATAAAGTCTGCTTGTACGAAGCTGATAAGTGAATGCATTGAAGTCGTGTAGCCATTGGACTTAAATTTGATACATTATTACAGGAAAAAGCTCTGCATAAGTGTCCTGTGTTTAGGTTTTCTGAAACACCTTAAGGTGCGGAGTGGGACCCAAAGTTGCAACGATCTAGCCCAATCCACCCAGCACCAAACTAACAGCAGCCCTGCACCACCTTTGGAAGCCCTTATATGTTACAATGAATGCAGGCATGTGAATAAGTTGAAAATCTTCTTGATATTTGTTGTTGCGCATTGTCTTTCATGCATGCAGATATTTTATGTTCTCTATCAGCACTTAATATATTCTTGACATATCAGGTGGCCATACATTAAACACAGTTTTCTATCTGATAAATGCCTAGGCTCCAATGGAGACCCGTCTGAAAAAACTCGAAAGTAATACAAGCCGCTTCTCATTGAGTACGTCGCTTCTGTAATAAAGAGTAAAACGGTCTGTCACGTTTGACTTGCTTTCTCGGCTAAGAAAATATGTGTACCCCACGTTACTTATAGGAAAGGCAATAGTAACTAACGAACAATAATTATTTATGAGAGATTTATACTTGAATGAATCAATGTCGTTTCCGCAGCTAGATGGATAGACATACGGATCATGTAGATCATAAAACACGGACGGTATACTATGGTCGACAAGATCTCGTATTTGGTATCACGCTCTACTTCCCTCCTGCGCGTCATTCATCAGGCATTGGTGATTACTTCTTGATTCAGAGTTGATCAGAATTCACGAATCACCTTAATAATGTTCAAATCCAATCGATTTTCGTGCCGTCAAATTGTATTGCACATTGATGCATGATACCGATACATTCATTAAAACAGCCAAGCTTTTGCTTATTGTTATTACTTTTTTTCGAGTCAGCTGTCAATGAGAGTGCCACTAATCCAAATTAATCATATCTATGATGAAATGCACAACCAATGATTTCCAGCTTTACAGGCTGTCAAGCATCGCATCATCGGGAAACAGAAAAAACGACAAAAATTTTCCAAGAAATCCAATGTGGTCTCCGTGGCACAGTGGTTCATAGCCTGGCGATCTGTCGGTCCACAGATCGAGCTCCGAAAGTGTCATTGGATGTCGTCAGGAAGGGCATCTGGACTAAAAGATCACAACGCTCCAGATTAAAGTCTGACTATGTCAGCGCCGTCCAAAACCCCAGTATGGGGACGTACTGCCAACACATGAAAACCTAATATGCGAAGCATTGAGAAAACCGTTTATCACAATCAAGGTGTCATACAAATTTGATTAAATTCACAGCTAAAATTTTCTGTTAGAAATTGACATTGATCTCAAAATGTCAAAAATTGCACATGCCGTAAAACCTCTATTTCACCGCCATGGCACTCTATTTTTCGATCTTTCTCCCATAGATCAAATAGAGGGTGGCGCTCCATTTTTCGACTAGCTGGTCAGAATTTTGAGAAGATAAATTGTATGGATGAAAAGAGAAAGCAGGTAAGACATATACCGGGTGTCCCAAAAGTCAAAAGCTGAATCTGTGGATGTAGCGCCACAGACACAGATATAGATCTGTGGCCATAGAAAGGGACTTCCCAGCTTCTTAAAATAAACATGCAATGCGACAATCCACTCTTCCCTTTCCTACACCTAGAAAGGCGATTTCAGCCGTAACTATTACCAAAATAGGAGAATTCATCAAAGTGGCGTTCTATTAGAGGTGGTGCTCAAATAGACTCTTAACGGTATTTACATTGTGACTATACATGAGCCTATTGTTAAGAGGCCTGTTTTTTACCATTTTACCATCAGAGTGTGCTTCTGATGATGACCTAAAAGGAGGCCGAAATTAATAAAGTATAAAACATTATTACCATCTTATCTACTTGGTTTCACAACAAAAACTTAAAGAAAATGATCAACCAAAGCCTCGTCAGCACTTTTGCTGCAAAAGCATTTTTATTATCCGACTACCATCTTATAACGCTAGCATTCCCTTTGTGGACGTTTATGAAAGTTTTGATAACTGCTTTTAGTTGTAGGTATTTGCTCTCATCGCCAGATGAGAAAGCATCGCTTCAAAAATGGTCACGATGGTCATCGGATGGTGTACTGTATATTTACTTGACTACTTCAATATTTTTGAGATGACCCTCAGCATGACGAACTTATCTCTGACATGGAAGCTCTCGCACGTGAATTAGATGAGGCATTGCAACAGTGGGTCTTTCAAATACGGCACTTGTCCCCTTCTCCGGACAATTAAGTCATAAACAAGATCTTTGAGCAGAAACAGAATGACATAAAAAACAGAAACATGATGACATCAATTCTGTAGGCTATTTTGTCATGACGATTCTTGTCTTTTCTCTGGCTTCATTGATTGTTCGAACATGTACACGTATTTTGACTTCATGACCACTTCAAACAAAAGAAGTTGATCTGATGGGTTGGTTGACATGTCCAGCTGAAGAATCTCCGTTAGAAATAAGGAATCAATGATTTGAGACTTGCTGAACTTGTGTTAATGTCAGTAGTAGCCTTACCATTCTCGGGTATCGAACGTGCATGGGTGGAATGTCACTTTGAAATACTTTCATACAGTCTTTAAAAGATGTGACTGATTCCATGAAGGAATTTGACTTGAATAATAGTCTCTCCGTCTAACTATCGACTTGGCTGGTGTCAGTCAGCAATTCTCAACATGTCTAAAAAAATGACGTTTTCATCAATTTTCAAACGATTTAAGACATGTTCGAAGTCTTCAATCTTGCATGAAGAGTTTACTCAGTATCGATATTTTCACACACGAGATAAGGTAAAAATTTATTGCACAATTGCCTATTCGAAGTTTATTTGATAACATTGCAGTAGGATAAATTAACCATTTCCAGAACGTAGTGGCGAAAACTCTGTCTCTTAGCAAGACAAACGTTTTGATACCTGTTTGGTGGACGAAGTGATTTACGTCAAAATTCCTTCATTAAAAACATCAGAGAAGATAGAAATGAAAATGCATCTGAGTCGCCTGGCGATTTCTGAAATTTGAAACTTACAATGCTACTGGCTGGACTCTGTCCTTCTTTCAAATGCCTGAGGTACATTTCAGTCAATAGTGACTCTATTTTTTTTGATAGATGCTAATCTTTCCCTATTATAAATATAACTTTTGAGGCTGTGCATCTTAAATGTACAGGACCGCGCTTGGTCGGGTTTGAGCGTCCAGGATGAAGCGGTCGAAACGCGATCGTCCTGACCAAGTTCCTGTTGATGACCTCATTAAAAATAGTCAAATAATTTGTATGCATATTTTGTAGAATGTTATTTCACGTTTTAGCTTAAGGAGCTAACATTAATTCTCTTACACACCTGGTAGACTTTAGATAGCGTAATCCCGCTGTGTTAGCTAGATCTGGTATTTTGATTGGAAACAGACCTGTCCTCTTATCATCTGAATGGGCAGACTGTTAAATAGGATCTTTTCAATATATAAGTGATAAACATAATTTTGAACAGAACGACTTACTCGCCAATTCATTACATATGAGGAGAGGAGAAGCGTTGTTTGTCCTTCTAGTAAACATTTTTTAAAATTTTTAGACATTTTAGGATATAAAAATTTTCTTTTAAATCATATTTTGTACCTATTGAAAATTAACTAGTCATTAGCTTGTTTCGTTTTTTTAATTTTTGTTACCTTGACGCACTTTGCTACGTTGAAATGCGAAATTATTAGGAAAAGTTATCAATTATCTAGAAAGAAGAGAGTACAGTGGAACCTCCTATAACCCTCAATCCTCCGATAAAATCAAGTTTTCAAAAACTCGAATAGGCTAATAGTAAACAGTTCAATTCAACTTGATTCTCACTGAGGGGTTGATAAAACTCTTTTTAATGAAAGTCGGGCTTCGACACATCAACAGTGTATTTTATCCAATGTGTCGTGGGGGACATTTCACAACTCCATCGTCACATGTAATTCAACATTAATTGTTGCATCACGTGTGTCCGGGTACAGAAGCGATCTGTTAAACGGTCCTGAACTTGGTTCTGTATCACGTGGAGACCAGGCGTGCGGTGGAGACCGATGAGACTCGTTCTCTTTTTTTGTCGTTCTTTAACTTTTTAGTCACAGTAACACTGATCAAGTCGAAGGCGCAATGTTTGTGATATAATTTTACTTAAAATTTATTTATCATATTCTCGGTTGAAGACTTGTGCTTTTTTGATTTCATACAACAAAGTCATGCCAACCGATAGCCATGCCATCTGATAGAGTAAGTAACGATGTGTAAAGATGCGTGACAAGTAAGGATGTGTCTTTGTTGTCTGTCTTCCGCGTGCAGAGCAGATGATCGCTCATCATTCATTGATTAAGGTTAACACTGATGTACCCTAGAAGGATGATGGATTTGCGCATGAGGATTATCAACGCATATTAGTATATTATCACAATTTTTTAATGATCGATGGTGTATTCTTTCTTATGTACTTTTGAGGATTAAGTTGGACAGGAGGCATGTTCCGATGAGCAACACCGTCCACACATAACTTCTGATAACAATGAAGATTACCTGACTTTCTGCACTTAAGTCATCAGATACATTTTGTAAGCACTGCATTTTCAAAAATAGAATGACACAAAGAAGTCTTCGAATTGATTATCTGAATTTTTAAGGTGACAGGCAATACATTCTACACTCCCAAAGCATGATTTTACTCACATGCTCATATGAAGTCATCAACTTTGATGACATCATTTTAAATACAGAGAAACGACAGAAAGCTACCCTTAAGGCAGTCAGGGTGACTAACGATTTTCGATTTCAATTTTGCATGATTTTGAAGGATTTTTAAGAAATTTGCATGATCATTTAGTAATCATTTATTAAGCATTTCAGTTGATGGACAGTTTTTGTCTAATATCTTAACAAAGAAATCATCTAATCGTGTTTAATATCAGCATCGAAGTGGTTGCTTTCTACATGACGATATTCAGATAGTGCTTTGTCACAAAGTTCATCATTTAAATAGCTGAAACTACCAACTTTCCGCATTAAGTAACCGAAACGGATTGCGTTTTCAGCCAAAATGGATGATGGATCATGACAGGTCAGCTACTTCACACAATCGTACCTTAACGGACTGTGAAGCATAAGCCATTTTAAATCTGAAAACAAGGGCCTTTCTAGCCGAAATTTTGAATTCCAATAATTTGGTTTTTTGGTGGACATGCGAATCCACTTCAATTGGGCGATAATTGCTTGCATTTTTTACATCATGTGGAGATATTGTTTCCAGGTCAACATCAGACTTGATTCTAACCAGCAATGATGTAAGAAGCGACTTGAAATCTGATGAAAGAGAAGGAAGAAGTGGAGCATCAGCTTGATATTTAACTATGTTTAGCAACCGATTGCATGAAATAAAGTTGACTCAGAAAGAATGTTTCTTTAGTAACCTTAGCGATGATCTTGAAACTTTTTGTGGAAGACTTCATTAATGCGTTTTCTTTTAATTTAACATGTTCAACAAAATTCTTTACCTGTGGCCGTATTTCCACACATCATTTTAGAACTGTAACATTTTCAACACATCGATGTGAGCATGGTTTCAAAGGAACCGTATTGGAACCAGTGATATCTGAAAAATCCTCTCGCCTTGCAGGAGCCTCGCGAAAGAGTGTCCAAAGACAAAACAATTGATGTTCTACATCAAAATCATTTTCATTTTTCGAGGTTTTCCAGGTCAGATTATCAACTTTCAAGGTTTTCCAGGTTTCCCCGATCGCGCGCACACTATAGATAAGGTTAATTAAGTGCTGACACAAGTTGGCGAAGAATTAGATGAACACAGCAGACGTATGAAGGTCAATTAATGAATCGGTGATCGAATGTTAATGATTGATAGAAGTGATTCATCTGATAGGTGTTGTCCAAAATATCCTAGTTAGCTGTCAAGACGAAATAAACTTATAATAAATAGCCACAACTGTCCTCTTAGAATTGTACAATATAGTTAAGATCGCAGGTACATCAATATTTTTGTATCAGAGCCAGGAAACACTAAATCAGTACAACATTGAACATGCATTATAATTCCCAGAGATTGATAATTTAAAAATACTGCTTCTTTTGACTAAGGTGACTTTTTGCAAGATCGACTACCAATTTGCAGACTTTTGCATGATGCTAGCCACCCTGGTCATCGTAGAAGCACATTCATGGTCATTGCTGATCATCAGGGGGAAGTCAGAACAACAGTCTGCACATCATCTGCAGAACGTTTGAACCACAGAAATAAATTGCCTTGTCTGCGTGTTTGGGTCTAGAGATGACTTTCCTCATACTGATGGCCAGAACCAGACTCGGTGGGCAAGAAGATCAAATTTCCATTGATCGTAATGCAAATTCAAGCCTGAATTCTGGCGAAACAGAAGAATGACACCGCATGTCAGCCGCTGCATTCATGTGAGGGTCGGTTACGCTGGAAATCATTGGTTGCCGCATCCATCAAGTCACCACAACAATGTTCACGGGTTGAATGATTGACTGATATTTATTCCACAACATGAATGTTTCATTCCTAAATGAATTGATGACAATGAGAACTTCCTAACTGACTGAGATGAGATTTTACAGACGACACAAGGATCAGGCGACACCCCTCCAGGCGTGCAAGGGAAGGTGGAAGTTGTTGTGACTCAGGTAAGCGGAAAATGTGCAGACAGATGAGTTGCGTGTATCTGGGAAATGACAATACCAGATTTGAAAATTTACGTGATATAAAGCGATCATCTGGTGGTGTGCTTGAGCCCCGAAAGTGTCATTGAAAGTGGGTTAGAAGTTTCACTATATATCAGGAAAGTCTGACTACAGGCCACGCTGGGGAGTGTAGTGACGTTAAAGCTTCAAGCCATTGAATTTAGATTTTTCCTGTATGAGAATTGTATTTCGTCAGTCAAAGCAGTGCTGAGATTATCAAGGTGACGAACAGTGACTTACCCTCTGTTGAATGATTTTGTTATTGAGACGAATACGCCGGAATTTAGGATTTTCGGAGTTTTGGAGGAGATTATCCATGAGCTTAAGCAGCGTGTCAAGACACGCCTGTCGAACCTCTGACGACTTCTCTAATGTGTAGATGCACAGAGCACCGGCATGGACAGGCTCTTTGTCTACATTGTCCAACAAATAATTCCGAATTTTTGTCTCTGTGTCGGAATAGGTCAATAGCACCGGAGGATCTTCTTCTAAAAGCGAACACTTGTAGAGGACGTCTGAAAACCAAAATAGATGTTTTAATGTTGTGAAGTGTCAGACAACTAGTTGAAATAGTCTGAAGGAGAGATACTCGAACATAGATTGAGGATATCTTGGTCAGTCATTGAGGAAGAGACAAGGTTTTAATGGTGCAATCTTTTAATTGGTGATATAATTAATTTCGGTTACTATTTGGCAACCATCATCAGATAACCTTTATGTGATGATAGTTGCCAAATAGTAGCTCAAAGTAACTGTACAACCAATGAGATTATTACACCATTGAAGCTTTGGCTTTTTCTCAACTATTAGAAACTCGAACGAGGATAGGCCGACAAACTGAAGGCATTAGGGGTGCATCTAACCGAGCTTCCGCATTCAATCATTTAAGTCAATAATCCATATATTTTCCAGCACGCGTGTTTCGTTGATGCAATATCTAAAAAGCAAGATATATTAAAAACAAAGTTCAGGTTATAAATTCATGAATCACCAACTCAGTCTCAGAAGAAGTAGAACTTGTTGCTTATGTAATTACACAGTCGAGTGAAATAGGTATGGATGGGTCATTAAAATTCATCTGCTTGACATTAGAAATACCAGTTCTGCATTTGCATCGACCTTGTCAAAATTCAAGGGTTATAACATAAATACATGTATCAATGTTTCCTTTGAATGCTCATGTCAACTAAGCAATCGATTTTGAAGTATTATGAAGGAGTTTTTCGAAGTAATTTCGTGGTGAAATGTTTGCAGGCTTGTTCAGCAAAATGACGTGCTCTCAAAAGCGTCTAATGTCAAGTTTTAGGAACACAAACGATTTGTTCCAAAAAAATCCTGATTCGGTGAAAATTTGGACATAGCAGAAATCATTACTTTTATCAGCAGCAGCAGTAGTTCGGCTTATTGAAAAGCGATTGATAATAAAGACGCTGTTTCTCAGAATTATAAACTGTTATGCAAATCATCTTCGTTTGATATTATACCTCTTGGCTCTTTGTGATAAAATCATTAAAGTTCAAAAATTGCTTTTGAAATACTATTTAACGCATGTGTCTTTTAAAGTGACAGTGCTGTGTTAATCTTCTGCTGCTAAAAAATCATCTGTAAAACTTTCGAATATCGAATGTAATAAAACAGATCTCTTCATAAATATATGCACTAATTATTTCCCAGGGTTAAAGTATAATGTAAATGGATAATATCGAAGATCAATTTGGTTCATGCTTTTGTTAGGCCTATATTTTTTTGACATGTCAAAGCCTTCTTTATCCTGCTCAAACTTGGTGAGCAGAATTCTCGAGGAAATTTATTATTTTGAATGACTCATGTCTCTAAAACTTCAGTTTTGACTCCATAGTCATTGACGGCTTAAGATTACTGACTTAAAATATTTCGTAGTAAAATCAATACATTGTCAATCCATGTCTGGTCAAATTGTGAGAAAAAGAAATGAATTCTTAATTGCGATGCGATATTCTGTAAGGAGAGGGAATAATAAGACGATAGAGAATGCGCTGGACGAAAATTAAAAATAAGCCTTGTATATCGTTTAAAAATCAAAATGCTCGGCTGAAAGTTCGGCGCTCAACCGGAAATTGAAATATTATTGGCGTTCGGTCGAATATTATGAAAGCAGAGCGCTCGTCAAAGCTTCAAAATATTCCAGACTTGATCGAACAGACCGCTCGGTGCACCCCTGGTGTGCATGCTGTATCGTGTAAGTCGCAAGCTTTGCGACGCAATCATACAAGAAAACCAAAAAATAATTAATTCTTATTCAGCAACTGTCAGAATTGTATTTGTGAAACTTAAAAGTATGTCTCTATTGAAAGTAAACTACTCAGGACAATCCCATGAAAGACCTAAAATTGAGGTAAAATTTTACAGTAGGCCCACGTAAAATTTGAAAAACACTACAAGTTGGACAGTGTGAACTTGTCAACGAAATGATCCTGCTAACGAGCTGGACTCGTCGTCGGAATGAACCGTATTCATTCGTGTACCCAGCCCATTGACGTTCAGTATTAAGCATCAAAAACTTCAGAAACTCACTATCGATCTTTTGATGTGGAGATAATTCGATATGTTTTTCAGGTTTATCGCCGTATATATCTGCTAGTCTACGTGCTTCCTCAGCTTGCCGTTTCTCTTCTAATACTTCCTGCTTCACAGTTGAATTCATACTGGAACTGGAACTGGAGCCGCTTTTCACCCGTGGTCTATTTCTTTCCTCTATGCGTGCCTGTGCGGCAGCAGCGGCCATTTGCGCTGACTCAGTGGGTGGTAGTCGAGGCTGACTTGTTTCTCGACGAGGGGTAGACACAGATGGACGTGATTCGTCGCATAATCGGTGACCTGGTCCTGCTTTTGCAAAGTGGATATCCTGCTTCCGCTTTTTGAAGAAATTTTTGATAGCCGACATTCTGAAAGGAAATTGTAAGCCTAAATATGGCTCTACATAGTAGGGTGACATCATATAAATACAGGAGCACATAAATTTTCATTTGAAAAATATCAACATGAGTACAAGATTTAATACAATACTTACACATATCATGGCGAAATATAATTAGGGTAAAGCGACAGTCACTACACGGTGGGATATAGGTCTACATCGACCTTAGAATGTCTACCAGGAAAACAAACCAATTCAAACGTCAATGACCCTATTAAAGAATTATTCATACATAAATTTCCTAGTCATTTTCGGCAGTGCTAATGTTTGGTAAGTGCTTGTAGGTCTGTTGAATTATCTTGCGTTGTCGCGATTGCCTCTAATTGCAATGAGCGTGTGTGTCATTAATAGTCCAATAATTATGTCCAATCTTCAATATCGCTCCTAATAGCGAGACTTCCGATTATGAACTTTATCTCCATCTGTAGTGCCAAGCTCAGAGGTCGGAGCAGTTGACTGATAGTCTTCTTCAAACCTGTGCTATCAACCTAGTTTTTTGACGACCTAAGTCAGGGGTGTCAAATTGTAGAACCACAGAGAACGTTCTGAAACACAGATAGACAACTGCAGCGCTGCTGTCAGAAATATACAGCCCAATACAATGAAAAAGGCACAATATTAAAGCGATGTGAACATAGCTATAAGCGTTTTTAGCGGATAGCTAAAAGACTTTTAGCGGTTTTTAGGTTTGAGGGCATCAACATGCTGCCACTCTTCTTAAGTAGCACTTCTTGAGCAATTTTTGTTAATGGAAATTTTATCTCGAAGATATCGCTATAGTTTATACTTCTATTATGCAACGTTTGTTGCGCCAGAGCACTATTGAAGGTAGATTTATGGCGCTTTTGTGCTATTGATATATTTTCATTGAAAGGCAAACAGGGCAACGATGCATCTGCGACTGAAATGCAACTGTGATTTGTCCGACTGCACATGTGAGCAAGGGACTGATGCCAGAAAAATCATACGATATAGCATGGAAATGTTCATGTTTCTTCCAAAATCGACCAATGTGTAAATGGAAGTGCACAGAAGTGTTCTTCATTGGAAAATTCCTTTTTCTCAGAAAAATAAAACATATCTCCCGACCCGAACCGATTGGTCAACTATCTGAGCAAATACAAGAGATATTCAAATATATGAAATACCATCTAGCCTAAATAATTATAATACAACTTGCTTCGATGGGCCTGTAAACTGAATACGTGTAACATAAAATAGGCTGTCAGACGATAACTTATTCAACTTGATTTTCATGAGGCATTGATTATAAAACTACCGACCAAAAAGTCAAATTTGCATAAATATTCGCTATTTTCTGCAATATTATAATTTAAATTTCTTGCCAAACTCACAACATTAAAATCATTCAGACTCAATACATCAACATGAATCTTCAACAATTTTTATTTCAGAAACATGCGTGTGAATTTTTAAGATTTATAGCTATTTAGGAGACAGGCACAGATTTCAAGCATTTATCCGCAGGATCCTGCGAATCTCCGCAAAATTTCCAAGATGACTTTTCACTCTCCTCCGCCGCCAAAGTGAAATTCCATTATCCTCCGCCGCCTGCGGTGAACGAGGATATCCTGCGGATATCTTCATTCACCGCGAAATTTCCAAGATGACTTTTCACTCTCCTCCGCGCCAGAGTGAAATTCCATTATCCTCCGCCGCCTGCGCAGAACGAGGATATCCTGCGGATCTCTTCATTCACCGCGAAATTTCCAAGATGACTTTTCTCTCTCCTCCGCGCCAGAGTGAAATTCCATTATCCTCCGCCGCCTGCGGAGAACGAGGATATCCTGCGGATCTCTTCATTCACCGCGAAATTTCCAGGATGCCTCCCCACTCTCTTCGGCCGCCGACAGCAGAAAACGAGGATATCCTGCGGATCTCCGCATTCTCCACGAACTTCAAATTTTAAAAAAGAACATACAAAAATATCGTTTAAATATTTCGTATTCAAAAATTCACATTCAATTTCTGAAATATACATTTGGTATTATGAAATCCACATTTCATTTCTGAAAAGCATTTTTCGAATTCTGAAATGCATGAGGAAAAGGTGTGGTACACCATAGTTGGCCAACTTTACAACATCGTTATTCTTGAATAAAAGCAACACTATTGAAATAAAAAAGACGCACTTATACGATTCCGATGTGCTTCCTAATCCTTCCTTCTGAGGAAGCACCGGTCTGTTGCTCAGACTGACTGATAACATGCGATTTGGTGCTTGTATTACAAAAGCGCATAGAAAAAATGTCAGAACGTTATAACTTTTAGAGCATGATGACTTATCGATGATACAATAACCGAATTCATTATCCTCTTCTTACATATGAAAAAACATTGCCAGAAATCTCACTCTGGCTAACACTTGATGTTAGGAATTTCCTGTGAATATTTTCATTTTCAACAATCGCCTATATAGATAACATGTCCGCAAACACAATGTAAAACAAAACATGTACGGCTCTATCAAACTACCACTATCAACGTCATTGAGAAAATTTGCTGATGGCAAGAGAAGTGAGACTTGCTCTCCATCTTCGGACACAAGAATTTCTCTAGAAAAATGGCTTTGCTTAAAATTTAAAATGGATCTCACATTGCGCCACTGTAGCAGTAATAAGTGGAAATTTCGCTTGAATCCATGCTGAAATCTCCTGTACCTTTCAACTCCAAAAAGCTCGGTAAGACTTTCTCTATTCAGTGAAGAAGTTTTTCCATGAACATCGGATTGGTCGCCAACTGCCGTCAAAGCTTCATTGATTTCTTTACGGGGAAATCCTGAACATTCAAGATGTAATAAAGTTTTGATTTTCTCTCACTTTCGAAAACTTACCCGTTCTCCTAGAGAAGCTGTCATTTCATGTCTTGATGTACTCGAAACACTTTCCCGATTATGACTTCGAAGTTGTCATACGTTAATCCGTGAAACACAGAGGATGACAGTGTCCTTTAATCGGCGTCATCGAGGATTGATTGGGTTTCTTTTGGCTCTAGACTTATACTTGTCTTGTTGAATGTTCACGAAAATGTCAAGAACACAATCGATGAGAATCAGTTGCTACAAAATTGTCTCGCTAAATGCGATGCAGTCCACTTTTTCCTAAGTCATGGTTTATCGGAAATTTATTGAATGAAAAATTTTGAGGCGTTATACTGTAGCCACCTATTTCGAATACTTTAAGATGATAAGGCAAGAAGACCGAATGTCTGGGTGCTATATTGCTATATTTTCTTAAGGTATGAGCATAAAGTTCTCTATCTGTTTTAAAGCTCTTGTCATTTGAAATCAGTGCTATATTCCCTTGGAAAATAAAGCATCGATGAGGAAAGAAGATTCAGATATCCTAGCAATTACAAGATATAAATATGTGATTTACGTCAGTTTAAAATGTCAAAGTCCTAGATGCAATTGATGTCATGATGAAATTTCCATGATGAATTAAATAGTTTTGGCTACAAATGAAGTACCCTTTTGGAAATAGAATCTCATGATGGGAGCGATAAATGCTTTAAACAACATTAAAGGCAACTTCATTGGCTCAAAAGAGAATTGACTGGCTGTGAAGAAATCGCACTTTTCCTTTTTAAGTGTAATCTATGTCTACTTGAACACCGGCTATGTTAAACGCACGAGCGATATAATCATATATAGAATTGAAATTCTTACTGAAAAAAGTAAGTAATCCAATAAACATGTGTAAGTATAGACCTCGTTGCTACTGACCCTTGACGACCGATTTGGAAAAGCGAAGGCATGAAGACTGTCTGATATGGTACCAGACGTGAAGTCATCTAACTTTTCTTATCGCTCACTTATATTTTTTAACTTCGATGCCGACATAATTTGCTTCGAATGCTTTGAAAACGATCATACTGACCAATGCAATGGTACAGCTATAAATGTGGCTTGAGAGAAGATATACAGCAAGGTTGCCGACATTTAATGAGTGAATGTATGAGATTTCTATACTCAATTGATATGACGCAACCTGAGTCGTCCATGAAAGTCTTCGCATATTTTTCTATACCTCAAAGAAGTGCATCGTGGATTTCTAGGTCTCCATATTGCTGTATGAGTTTGCAATTGAAAGGAAACAAATTATTTCATATAACATCATTTCTGCTTCATTCATTCATTAGTAGGCTACACCATCATATTATTGATCTAATGGATTTCGTAGCTTTTCGTATCTTGTTTGAACATGTATGATCTTCACTGATATATGACATATAAAACAGCATAACAACAGGTCCAAGTTCATTTGTTGTCGACGATATTGCAATACAAAATTATAATAATTAATTTCATAAAATTATGTTCCTTAACTGAAAATGCATAACCATGTGTGTGTTGGATGGAAAATCTAAATTGCGTCCAAGAAAACAAATTCGAACAATGCAAGGACCGAAATTGTAAATAGGTCATTGGGATGGAAAGGGAATTTATACAGTTAAGGTTTTTCATTGTTCAACAATTGATCAATGGATTTAGGATAGTATTCAAAAGTACTTAGAATTGTGAGCAATCACAGAGGAAGAAGGCACACGTCATCGCAGCTGATTTTTTTTCAGCACATCAAAATCTGTGAATCCGAAATCTTTGCGATTTTCATTGAAGAGTAATACACGAACATTTCATAGAAAACTTTGAATTACTGTTATCTTGCTTCAGCAGTTTGGCTTGACGGTTAATGAAATGTGATTTTGGGGGATGAAGCCATCTGATTCCACACCGCGGATTCTTCAATCGATGACTTACGTCGTTCTGTCGCTCGTCAATAGCTCTGTTAGTAGAGCGTTGTCCTATAATGACGGATATCGGTGGTTCGAATTCACCAAGACACGCTGTTATTTTCCGTCTGTTCAATTAACATGGTCTTATTGCACAATGGATATGATGGCTGTGCTCGTGCAGCTAAGATTAAATTGCATAATAATGCAAAAACATTGTAATCAGCGACAACAGAAAGAATCTGAATCGCATCAAAAAGGCGGTACGGCCTGCAAGGATCATTGATGCCTGATAAAGTGAATGCCTTGATTCAATGAAATTTCAGACTACATACATAGATAGTGGATTTTAATTCAGAAGCCGGCAACAACAACAAGTGCTGCCGGCTGTGGGATAACATCGGTGAAATAGTTCCTTATAGCATTCTAGTCCAGCAGCTGACTTTCTGCATTGCAGGGAACGTGGACAAAAATGAGACTCAGAATAATGTAATCCCTATGCCTACTACGAATCTGCTGGTCGCTGGTGAATCTACTAAAAAAATCTACTAAAATCTGCAAAAATTGTGAATTTGGGCCAAATACTTTTCAATCAGAGAAAACATGGGAAATGTCATTTTTGCTAAAAACTGCACTCTGCGTCCTATTCGATTTACATGTGCTTTTATTTGATCGTGTATGAAAAGAAGAGGAGCCAGGTAGAACATGGCAGACGCGCAGATTTTCGCAGTAGGCGCAAGGTGTACATCATTCTGTGAAAGTCCCATTATCGGCCTCGTTCCCTGCAGAAACTCGATCTGGCTGCGGACTATTCACTACGATCGCTCATCAGTTAACACCGATGGCGTACTACAAGGACATGATGTTATAAGAAAGTATTTTATGAATGATAGGCTGTTTAGATAGACTTTTCAAGTTAATGGCATGCGATTTCACTTATTCGATGCTATTATCTACATAGATTTTTAATAAATTGATAGTCAACTTAACATGTCTATCATGGACAGCTATCGATGTCAAAGCACAAACAAGATAATCTTCATCAAAGGTAATATAAATCGAACTATGCCTACATTAAAAATGTGAATGTGAGATAAGTACGATGAGCGCTAGAAATTTCTGGAATGCGTGAGGAATTTTGTCTTCAGCGTGAGAGCGTGAGGTGTCTTATTGCGTGACACTCACGCTCAGATGCAAGAGAGTTGGCAAGTAGCACACGTATTCATCGGAATGCATCAGCATGAGATATCGATAACACAAAATGCAAATACAATGGAAACAGTTATAATTAACAATAAAACCTGTCGCTCGAAAGTATAGCTTAGGGAAACCAATATACACCTGTTGTACAATGTGCAGTGTGCACCCTTCCAAATGCTTGAGCCCAACGACAAAGTTAAGTGGATTTAAGGATGACTGAGTTGATACGTTCTCAGATAAATGTTGAACGATGTACAGTAGCATGGAAATAGGGGAAAATAGACCAAATAACCACACAGCAGGAGTCACATAAAGCAATCATCGACAATTTATTAATCAAAGCGATCTACTCTATCACTGTGGCTTACTAAATTAAACAAAGCAGAAAAAGAACGAGAACTGGTCTCAAACATCAAGAAAGGCCGCAACAGTTCTCCACACGTGATTTCTGGAAACATGTGGAGCACATGTAATCAACCAGGATGATTACTGAACAGAAAGCGCTAGTTAGAGAGCAACTGAGATTTCTAAAGCGGCTGGAAATTCACTAAAAATAATCACATGAATTTCTACATCTTCACGACTATCGGATGAGATGGATACAAGTCACGACATCAATGATCGCCAATGCATACAAACTTTTCACTAATAGCCTTTCTCATCCTCTACAGGGAAATATACAATTTCGACATTTTGCACAATGCATAAAGGCTATGTTTTTTCCTTTTAGGTTGGGGGTAATAGACAACTGCTGTAGAAATTCAACTTTATGCATTGTACAAGGTTAATGTTATAATAACACTCAAGTTTAAAACAAATGTTAAATAATCTCTTTTCTCATTATCCATTGGCAAAATTCATTGCAGCACTCTATTAGCAACATTTGCGAGACCTTTGATTGACTCAAAATTTATTCTTCTTTTGAAGGGTGATATGCCACATCCTCATCTTCAGAGCTAACACATTTGTGATATAAATCATAATTGTTCATGATACGCAGGTGATCGCCAGGTTTTGATTAGTATTGAAAACCTCCAAAATTCATGACAAATTTTGCTTTTCTGCAATTGTAATTTACACGAAGTAACAGAGTACTGCAAAGTGATCTTTCGTACATGCTATTCTTCTTCAAGTCTTGTGTGTCAGAAAAAAGAGCTTGGAAGAGGAACAATATGTCTGAGTTTGTTAGACTTAAGGTAGAATCGATTCCAATATGTAATTGAGTGTCCACCAGAAACGCGAGGAGAACGAGAAGTGTTTTACTGTTACACGTGCTTAATAGGAAAAATTTAGTGATAATGTGAAAGATAGTTTCAATATTTTCTTGCTTCTTTTGACTAATTTTGTGATTCTATAATTTTGTCTGTTTTTGATATTGTCAGGCTCTAGATGGTCTTAAAATAACACATTCTACAGTATATTCCGTGTCATTACTTTTTGTACGTAGATAAAAACCGATTTTTCCATCAAAAGACTAGATCACAATACTCCATATCAGCCTCCCGCGACAATTTTGGCGATGTCTCTGCAACTTTTTTGGGTTTTCCTAGGATTCACTATCGAGATAGGAACTCCGATGGTTATCACGAAAATCCATGTATAATAGACTGTAACGGACCCACCTGCTATGTACGTTCGCACCAGGCTACTACTTACCCGAGTTAACCTACTACCTCGTGTCCAATCGTCGAAGAATCATCAGTTTCGCCCACATTGTGTGGTGGACCATCGGAATTGTCCCTGCCTCGTATAACGATAAAACGTACGACAATCCATGTTTTGGCAAAATTTCGACTTTTTTTATCTTAGGTTTCCCCGGTCACCACATAAATTGTACTCAGTAAAAATCATATGCAGACTTTTGATTGCACGACGATATATCGCATACAGCAGCTTGATGTTTATTGAAATGCTTTGATTCATGATACATCAGCTATCATGCTACTGATCCATCATTATTTGGATGTGACACAAGTATTAAAGAGAAAGATTTATTTACACAACTTGCAGGCTCAGGCACTCAGGATAACTTATTATATCAGCTCCTGGCGTCTATTCAATTGCGGATTTTTCAAAGCAATGTAGTGTGATTCAGCCATCCTAGCAGTAATCTTCCTGCATTGTTTGTCCGAAATATTTCCACGAAAATCATCAATGATCTTCACTTTTCCATAATGGTCAGTTGCCTCAGCACCTATCTCACACCTAGACAGGAAACCTGTCTCCGAGTAAAAGGCCCTCCCCGCCTGTGCATTCCAAAGCAGGACGGTGGAAATTTCCAACAGCTGCCTCCGCTTCTGCATTCCTGCCATATTTACGACTCCGTGGTCTTCTGGAGCGAAACGCCGCTCAAATTTTAGGGAAGCCTGCTCACAAGACAGTAGCAGAGTCGGCATATTGAGGCATTGTGAACCACGTTATATGCAATAATCGGTAAATGCTGTCATTTGAAATAGAGTAATCAAATTTTAAGTTGCGTCATCAGTTGAATAGTGAAAAGATGAGAACATACCTGAATATTCAACAATAATTATCAAAACATTATTAAGCTGCATCTAATTTTATCGTGGTGTGGCGGCATGTTCGACAGGGAGTTGTGTCGTTGTTATATGAAATGAGCTTGTGGGCTTCCCAATATTTGATGAAATGGCGACTATTCAACAATATTTACTAATTCCGTTTACAGATTGTTCTGAAATTGACAGCATGAGGTATTCATCAACATAAGCGAGGGTGATTGACAGTATGAAGAAATGGCTTCTGCATAGATTCTCAATGTGGTCCTTAAACGCAGAGCACCTTGTTCGGCAAAATTCGACAAGGGCATTTCGATAAGCACACCGTTTCACAATGTTAACGGAAAAGAACTGAATGAACTGACTTTTTAGTGATCTCAGCGATGAACTGAACGGCTTTGCACAAAATTAAATGAACGACGGATTGAGTGAACTGAAAAAATGGTTTCGGCCGTTTTGTGTTGAAAAAATGCAATCAGTACATATTCCAATATACTGTGTTAACATTTTCGCATGGAAATTAGATAATCAATTAAAAACGAAAGCAACATCTTGCTGTGTTTTCGCTTCCGGTACAATTAGATTCACATCTTCTGTACTTTTCCTTCAGGCACAATTATATCGTTAGAATTGAGCTGAACAGCTAAAATTGAGGAACTTTACACGAGTATAGTTCCTAAAAAACATGCGAGTGTCCTCAAATAAAATTTATATTCACGGATAGATGTCCTGATTATTTGAGAAATGCAAGTAGGAACACTGATATAACCCAACAATCTACGCATGTACATCGCGCACACATGATAGCTTGTATTCACGGAAACAATGCATCACTGAAATGCTACTGAAATAGAATTCATTATTCTTCGGCATGTGAATAAATAGTTCATAAGAATGGCTTCAAGTTCATGCTGCTATGGTTTTATGCATGCGTGTACACTGACACGTTTTTTCTGAAAATCACAAAAACTTAAAAAATTATATTGTATTTGTTGTATACATGCATGTTGTTTAATTACACCACAGTGAAAATTCTGAATTATTTAACAGCTGCTTCATCTGGATGCGTATTATAATTGTTGACCACTACCTGTTAATTTAAACAACTCAAATTGCAGATGTCAAGAATCAGTTGCTCTACATTAGCGACAGTTGCGTCCTTTTAAATCTCGCCGGACAAGAATTTTGATGAAATCGTACCACCGGAATCCGTCGCTATTTTCTCCTCCATTATTTTTTTGTCTGACTGGCTGGGACAGAGCTGACACGCTCATAGTTACATTGTTTAAGTATGTCAGTTTACTAGCTGTGCAGCTAGAACAAGATGATGGGACAGTTAGAAGCTTAGTGGGCAGAACGATGTTCTTTAATGGCAAAAGCATCATTTCAACGTTTGCGGAATTACTAAATTCATTCAATTAGCCACGATTCATTCGGAAGAATTCGAATCGTTCACAAGTTTTGTCGATGAAGTTACGTCAAATCATGTTTTAAAAGTTGAGAGGCGTACAAGAAAGAGTTCTCCAACAGTTTATGAAAATTTATCAGTGACTGCACTGGATATGTGGTCGATGAAAAGTTCACACGTAGGTACATCAATTGAGAGAGAGAATGATGTCTAGTACCAAAGCAGCAGGTTTATTGACGTACAAAAAAAGGCACCACCAATCTGGAAGGGAATAGAAAACAGACGATACGATTGGATCATGTCCACGCTACTTATGAAAGCATGCATAAAAAGAATATAAAATTGTACTTCATGAGATAACAGTCGACAATTGATATGACAGACCCATTAGCATGCACCCGTACGCCACCGGTGTTGAAAGATGAGGGTTTACAGTTGACTTATTGTTCGAATGACTGTGTTCCATTTCTCAAAACATGATAGGATGAGCGCTTTGCCTTCAAAGAAAAGGAAGACAAGACGAGACGAGATGCCTCCAATTCTTTGGTGCCTCTTTCTAAAAGTCCAGGGAAGTGCTCTCTCACAGCTTACATGTGAGCGATTATGAATGAGTCACCTTCATATTACGAGACAACAAGAAGCCTCCTCATAGAGTTGATGCGTAAGCGTCAGTATCTAACACAATTGCAACCTATACCTATCATTACGTGTCAGCGAATAGTAGGTATTATGTAGGACCTACAACATATTGTGTCCCAGCAAACATAGCCCTGAAATCCAGATTGCCTACTGTTATTGAGACTCCTAGAAAGTTCCTTGGCATACAAAATCGGCATTGAGGAACAAGCTTTATTTTATTGCTGCAATACCTGTATGACTTAATCCTGTTAGACAACGATATCTCGGATTTAGACAAGTTTTGAGACACCAGGACTCATTGTCGTCAGCCGCGATAAGACTAGACGAAAGCGCGATAAGTTCTGAAAAGAACGCAGATCTCCCAATCTTCGATCAGAAGCACGTCAAAACCGCGGCAGCTTTTCGTCTCGATGTCCAGTCGCACATATCAGCTCCGCAGTCGCCTTAAATGCCTACGAAAGTCTCGCTTCCGTTCACCCACGCTAACGTAGCTGTGTAGCAATGTAGCTGTTTTTAAAACTCTATACAACGCTTATATACGGTCTGGTTTAGACTACTGCTCTTCTGTGTGGTCCCCCAGTACCCATTGTCATATTGATAAGCTAGAACGTGTACAGAAACGTTTCGTCAAGCACTTATGTTATTTGACTCGCAAGAAATATGAAAGTTGTAATTATGTTCCCTTATGTGAAGTGTTTCAGTTAACCACTCTTGTTCATCGTCGCAAATTATCTGACACAGTATTATTTCATAAGATACTTCACAATCGTGTAAACTGTTCTTACCTTTTATCTTTGATTTTATTTAATTTACGGACTAGGCGGACTCGCCACACAAAGGTCTTTGCTGTCAAAAAGTGTCGTCTCAAATTACGTAATTCGGATTTCATGCCTCGTACAGTCGGTTTTGTTAATAGCTTACCTGACGTTGATTTTTTCGACAGATCACTCAGCAAATGTTCCATTTAACGTGGATTTTTCGATATTGAATAAATTGTATAGTTTTCTTTTAATGCATTTATTCTGTATTCTGTAAAAACATTCCTGTATTATTCGACTGTTGACTGTAATTGGCATCTTTTGCTGTAGTCAGCTTGAAATATATTCATATTCATATTCAACTTACGGAACCTTTATGAAAAATCATTATGTTCATTCGTCTTGGATATCGCTACGGTATACTGATATGCAATTTGAATGATTCGGTGGAAATTAGATTTTGCCATACAAAATGTGGTCATTGAATACATAATTCAAATACAAAAATAACTCTTCCAACGTTGGAACTAGACACCCTATCTTCACCATCTTCTAAGATGCTGACGCTTTTAGGTGTGAGGAACATTACGTCTCAATGAATTATCAACCAAATCTGAAATGGAAGCGAGTTTATTCGATTGACAAGTTCGGCCTTAGATGGTGTTCCTTGATTTTTGCAATCGAACTAATTTTTGTTGTCTGACTTACTTGTTTCCGATTGAGATTTGGTCAAAAAGAGCAGGAGCTCTCAAAATTTTACCAATTTTTAGAAAGCTAACTGCAAAAACAGTAAAAACTATTTTCAATTTTTGTGTTGAATTTTGTCGGCCTGTCCCAAAATAATAACACATGACGTAGTTCTATCATGTTGAGAGTATAATAAAAAAAGTAATATGAATAAAAGTAATAATGACCAGATTACTATCTGAATTTTAGCTTCTGCTTAAATTAATTTCATGTATTAAAATTTCTTCTCTTAAAGATTTCACAAAAATCGATCAATAAGTGTTGACTACTGTAGGAATGGCTGTGACAATGGGAAGTCTTCGGACTCTCGAAATTCCTCTACGTGATACTGACGAAGTTATAGAGCTGCAAGCGGATCAGTTACCTCCGGGCGATGAAGTGCTGAATATTCTGAAACAAGAAGTTGCCCCTCTCAACGTATGGATCAACATCGCTGTTGAGTATTATAAAAGGAGCCATGACGACATCTTCGAGCGCATTCTCCAGGTCAGTCTTCTTTTTGTACTACCTCGAGAATTTTCAGGAATTATAACCTTGAGTAATTTTTGCAGGAATCCAGAACGGATGCGAATATTGATTACGCAGATTATGAGCGCGATCAAATGAGCGCTCTTGATTTACTGGCTGCATTCTATGTGCAAAAAGCCCACAAGGAGAAGGCAAAAGAGCGGAAGCGTGAACTGTTTCACAAGGCCACTACCTTGTACACAACGGCCGATAAAATAGTTATGTATGACCAAAACCATCTTTTGGGTCGTGCATTCTTTTTCCTGCTGGAAGGCGAGAACATTGTTCAAGCCGACAATCAGTTGCAGTTTATACTGAACCAGAATTCAAATAATGTTCCTGCAATATTAGGTAAGTCATTGTTCCTGATTTGATTCCATTTTTTGCCATGCATTATGTATATATAGGTGAACTTTGTATGTACTTCTAATCACAGGAAGCAGTTCAGATTAGTCTGCAACGAATATTTGAGATATTGCTACATTTCAGTGATTCTCAGCCGGGCTGCGTGTTCTTAACAGATAATTATTAAACTTCAAGTGGATCATCATTTGGATGCCAAGAAAGTTTTACGGATGCAGTTGGATTAAAATATGTCATCATTACCTGAACATTTTGTTTTCACTGAAAATGATTTTCTTGTTGATCATTAGAAAGAACTTTAAGTAGGTACTTTGTTGTTCTGCGAAAAGATCATTTTTCAGCTAAAAAGGAAAGTGAACTTGTGCTGCTATCTCACAAACAGGAATTGGCAATATTATTCAAATTGAAGGTGATGAACAGGAGGCAATTCAATTGCATGTTTACAACAAACGGTGTTTCGTCTCACCTTGCATTACTTTCCGAAGAACAATATTGTAAAAAAGGCTTCAAAGAAAGAAGAAAATTTCACATCGACATTTTGTGTCACGGACTATTCAAGATTGGTATGTGAAACGTCGTGTGAAATTTTCCTATTTCTAATAATATTTTGAAATGAATTGTACCTCAGAAAGTAATACAAGGATAGACGAAGCGTTGTTTGTTCCGAACAGGCAATCATTTTTATTTTTTGATGCTTTGACGTCACTGCTTCCCATACTGGGGACTTGGACGGTGCTGACATAGTCATACTCTGTCTTCAACGTTGTGATCTTTTAGCCCGGATGCCCTTCCTGCCGACCTCTAATGACACCTACAGGCCCGACTTTTGGACCGAAAGATCGCTGAGCCAAATACAAAATCACTGTTCCACGGCGATCACCATATATAGAGTAATTGTCTCTCTTCACATGAAATATTTGTGGATTTGTGTTTTTTCTTCACAATCAAAACGTATTATGAAATAGTGATATTTGCTAGCATTATGGAAGAAACGTATTTCCCGTCAACTTTATTTTTCATTGCTAGAAATTGATTATGCGCTAATATTTAAACGTGATAAGACCCATCCTAATTAATAATCAAACCGTAAAACTCACTTGACATTAATGGAACAGTCGCTTGATCGGAATCACTATTTGCATGTTTCCGATAATCGGTAACTTTTCTAACATGTCAGTTATCGGCCGATATCTAAAGAAAATGCCGTTATTAATGATTTTGAAGGTGATATTTTTGACTTATTTATGTTATTGCATGCATGTAGCGATTATCTGAAATATGCATGATGAATACTCAATTATACATATATATATATATATTGTACAAATGCAAATATGACTGAAGGATTATGAAAAATCATGACTTTATGCTGGTAGAGTGACTATCTGATATTATCAAGGACAATAAGCTGGAAATATTTTTGAATTCTTAAAAAAAGTGTAGCGCTATAAATTGAATGATAATTAATTCTTAATTGCCTATCATAAGGGTTTAATATACGAGTACATAATTGATGGCAGTTGTTTAATATTCAGTAGGTCCCAGTTGGATGGTAATCAACAGCCTCAGAGCAGGGTTGGTCGGCAAAAAAACCCACCCGGGGTTTTATCGGGTTATATCCGGGCGGGTTTTTTATACCGGGTTTTTCGGGTTTAATCGGGTTTTTTCGGGTTTAATCTAGTTATTTCGATTTTCTTGAAATTAAGAGGTAATCTCATATTTTAAAATTATCATTTTATTGAAAAATCAAACTACATTGCACACATCAGTGTAATGTAAACCATGATTAAAATACAATATCATGAGAAAATATTGGTGAGTACTTAGTATAGGTTACTGTATTTTAGCCGTACCAAATATTCAGATAATTACAGGCTATCTAAATAAGGAATCATGAAGTTATTCTCTCACCTACATTTACGAATAGTATACTTTACACAAGATTGGCTGTTATCTAAAATTTATAAGTTTTTTCTATTATTGTATTATCAGAGAGAAAACACATGTGTAGAGGTCTATAAATTGAACTTTATATAAAAAATATGGTCAAAACGGGAAGATCTAATGAGTCATCTGAACATCAATCACCAAATATCTGTTTGTCATACCGGTATTCCAAAAGTAAGAAAATATAGGCCTAGACAAAAATATAGGCCCAACTGTTATCAGTGTTACTGATACTAAAGCTAAATAATACGCAGATCGTTTCGTCGAACTTTCATATCATAATTTCGATTTATTTTATTTATTTATTGATAACCTGAGGATGGTCGTTTGGTGTGGTCGAAAGACCTCGTTCTAATATGTGAAATCGAGGACGCACGCTCTTTCTTATGGTCCGATCAGTGTCCGTCGCAGACTTGCAGCCTGCTGTGGTATCAGTAATGACGCGCGCGTACCACGCACGCGCCACCCCGAACTCCCCATCATTTCCGAGTGTCTTTTGTATGCTATAATAACATTAATGACCAGACTTTGTGGGCAGTGGCTTTAAATCATTGTTTGCCAATATCGATCTTATCTTACGCACTTTCGACTGCACCAGCCACCCAAAGACATGCGACCAGCAGCGTCAACCAATATGCGTGTGCTCTCCCGAATTCCCCATCATCTCACGAATGCATCACTACAGTCCGCTGTTGACAAATCCAGGCTGGCTGATGTCCGGCGAGTCAGGGATGGACAATGGGTATCATATCAGCATAGGCGTTAAATTTCTTGCGCAATGAAAACATCGGACATTGACATATTATTTGGTTTTCCTTTTCAATATTTGGTGTTGTAGTAAGAAACATGTAGATTACGGAATTGTATACATTCCATACGATGATTTTTGAGAAGAGGCAGAGTCAATAAATCAGAAAAATGAATTGGCATTACTGTATTTTAATTAGAAGCATCGAAAAAATGACATAATATGGAAAAATCCATTTCACCCGATTTCGCCCGATTTCACCCGCCCGATTTCGCCCGCCGGGCGGGTGAAATCGGGTTTTTTTCTGACCGGGTGGGTTTTGACCAACCCTGCCTCAGAGAAAGAGACCGGCATCAATTACCTTCCAACCTTCCTAAATCTGCTGATCTTCAGCAAAAAGCAAAGCATCTTCCCCTTTTTTGGAGAGGAGAGGAAATTCATATTATTGGTGGAACATGCATAAATGTACATACCTTCATATTTGAGCAGTTGCTGTAAAGTATTTGAGCGCACCGAGGTCTAGTGTTTATTCTGAGCGCTTGTTGAGCGAAAGCAGCATTTCACTGCCGTGAGAAACAGAGTTGTTTCTACAAAGATGGGAAGATGATTTTCTTACTCCACAATTTACTGAGAATAGAATTTGACTATCAATGTGAAACTTTGTGTTAATGTTGAGCTTATTTCACTTTGATAGCTGACAAATTATTCTCAAGAAAGGAAAGTTTTCATATCCTTATCTAACAATAATTTGTCTTTCATCTCTTCAACACATCAATTTCAACAGGAATGCTACTGCAATATTATTATTATCAATATGTTAGTATCAGGTATACTATAAGCTCACAATAAAACATCGATTGGGCATAATCAATAAGTTGTTGCAGTATACGAACTTTTGCGAGGTTCTCTTTAAATTCAGAATACTTGAATTGGAGCTATACAGTACATTTTTTTCTCTGTAGGTTTTACGAAAACTCTCCAATTGTTGTTAAAGGATGCTGCATTTGTCAAATGGATAAATATAGGTATAGCATCTTTTAACAACAATTTGAGAAATTTCGTAAAACCAACTGAAAAACGAAGCACCTGATTGCAAATAAGTATATTTACTGAAATTAGCCTATACAGTACATGATAGTGTATAACTTGACCTTGTTAACTTCATGATGAAATAGTGAACAAAAGACGAGTTGCTTGCGAAGCAATTCAAGTTTATTTGTGTAGCATGATGATTTAACGAAGATATGTCATCTGAAGCACAGCTCAATGGGTACTGCCGACTTTCAAGATTTCATCTTATAATGAGTAGCGAAGTAGGCCAAATAATTCTAAGGAATTTTATCTAAAATTTAATTGATCTTCTTTTCATATTTCATCCTTCCAGGGCGCGCTTGCATTGCTTTCAACAAGAAAGATTATCGTTCTGCGTTGATATACTACAGGAAAGCGGTTCGTATTCACCCAACTTGTCCCGGTGCAGTGCGAGTTGGCCTGGGACATTGTTTTCTCAAGTTAAATCGTGTAGAGAAGGCCAAGGCTGCTTTTGAACGGGCATTGCAGCTCGAGCCAGAATGTGTGGGAGCATTGGTCGGGTTGGCAATTTTGAATCTGAATGAGAAGAAACAAGATACAATCAAACAAGGTGTTCAGCTCCTCTCTAAGGCGTATAATATTGATTCAACAAACCCGATGGTTCTCAATCACTTGGCTGATCATTTCTTTTATAAGAAGGAATACACGAAAGTAAGATTGAATTCTGTTTCTCTTCACTGGGTGATGACTGTGTCAGGAAACTCGAGCAGAATTTTGCATTTTGTGGAATTTGTAAATAACCCTCAAATATAACGAGAAAGCCAATTTATCGATTTCCATACAATTTAGGTAGACATTATGTGGGTAGACCTACCGTTCCCAGCATAGTGGAATTTTATCTCATGGTGCAGGACGGTTTGCATCGAGATGTACAATATACTCAACAACCAGTCGTTGGTTGTAAGGGAAAATGCGAGAACCCATGACATCGACTTTCCTAATCAACGAAACAATGCTACGTACTGGTTTTACAAGTGACACGACTATTGGTAAATTCAATAAATCTCAAGAGATGCAACCACTGCGTTTCGGCTTGCTGTGCCTTGTAAAGTTTGAACCAGTGACGTTGGGGCTAGAGGACTTTCAGGAACATCTTCTACCCACAAAGCCACTGGTTCATCTAATGGCAGCGACCATTAGCCGGCAAGCATATTCATCGTCAGCGGATGCAAGGCGGATTGCATTCTGGAGTCATACAAAATTGAGGCGCTGTTCTGTACTCATCAATGCGCGGCGCAGTTCCAAGTGCGGCATAAGTGATCGCTGAATACCGCCATGTCCCTTCGATAAAGCTTGGCCTTACTGACAAATTCTCGCTCTCAACAGATAGTCCGATGGCTTTGTGGGTAGAGGATGTTCTGGCTTGTCTTCAAGCGTGATGGCAAACAAGGCCGTCGCTGGTTTGACCTTTCATACGACTGATGGAGCTCGATTGACCGAAGTATGTCCCGAATTATGCATCTGATGAGATATGATAATGCTGAGTTGAAATATCGGACGAGATTATGTTAGCTGAAAAAAAGCACAATCTTGCATTAAAAGGAATCAAAAGATCGAGTACCGTCACTGAACAATTCAGGCAAAGAAGTTAGTAATAAATTCACACGGGAAAATTTCCAGCAATCATTGGCATAGAGTTGAGACTGAAAAGAAACAAGCATCATCGAGCTCAACTTGCTTTTAGCTAGCTATGATAATTGAATATAGTGCACACGTGCTAGCATAACTTTTCATGGGTCATAAGTCTTTCTGTTGTAATATTAAAATTGTCATGGCGGAAGTAAGTCGGCTACAGGTGCACTTTTTTAAGGAATATGATGCGCTATTCGTATGCTATCAAGTTCGCGTACAGAATGGTTCTGAATCCATCTCTTGTATATTCTCTCCTTTAGCGTAGGTTATACTCTTGCATGTTGATCTCAGTGTTATTTCAATGTTATTTGCTTGTTATTCACTGATAAAGGTAAATATCGCATCAGTTGTCAGCATTTTATGATGCAAAATTATAGGCCTATGTTTGAGCTGAATGTGACAGATTGCAGATGGTCCTTTAGCTTCGTCGTATCTAGTGTTAGTGGTTTGGTCGATCGATAGACGTATTTTTCTGTCATTCAGAAACTGCCTATTGTTGTTCAATAGTCTATACATGCATTTATTCCATGCATTCGTAGAATTTATGGCAGCCCACATATTGAAAATAAAAGATAGTTTTTTAATTGGGACATTTGGTGGATTTTCGCGTGAATAAAGTATTGTCCGTCACCCTACCATCATTTCAAATCCATTTCTGTGCTTTCCATAAAATTTATCTTCTCATCTTCAGGTTCAGCATCTAGCTTTGCATGCTTTTCACAACACAGACAATGAGGCAATGAGAGCCGAAAGTTGCTACCAACTTGCAAGGGCGCTTCACGTTCAGAGCGACTTCGACCAGGCTTTTCAATACTACTACCAAGCCACTCAGTTCGCATCAACAAACTTCGTGCTACCCTTCTACGGCCTTGGGCAAATGTATCTTTATCGAGGCGACTCCGAGAACGTAAGATATCGTCAATCTTTTATAAGAAAGTGACAACATTTAACGTAGCGTACTACTTTTGAATATGACGTACTATTCATGGAAGATCAATTTGCGGCTCGTGAAATAATGACAAAAATAATTGCGTGTATTCATCTCTATCGTCCTAGTTGATAGATAACTTAACTCCCACAGAGATAACTATTATTATTCTGTGTATCTAGAAAACATAATCAGGTTATTGTGGAGTGAGTGTATCAGTACTCACATAAGTCACGCAGATTCTAGCTTCTGTTGTCTTCCTAAAAAGATTGCTATAATTGCTGTGCTGTTAATGGAACATATCCCAGATGGCGAACTCGCAAATTCTGTTATGAAATGCAACACGTCTTAGTGATGCCCATAATATTTATCTTGCGCTCCTCCTCGGGGTCACGAAAATTACTCAGGAAAGTCGCGATATATACGATAAGAGCAAATGTTATTTAGGAATTGAGTGATTGCAGATCATATTTCAACATCTGTACGATCTCGTTGCAACGGTGTGTTGCCAACAATACTTTTCAGTATGAGCTTTCATCATCTATCAATTCCCAGATAGCGACTTATATAAATAATGAAAGTAGATAATCGTGTCGCATCCGAAGATGGTATTTGTTTTAGCTAGAAATTGTTGCCGTGTTTATGATGACTAGTCTAACCCTCGCCCCCCTGACGAATTTTTTTGAATAGGAGAAGCTGGGGTGACTTGGCAGTTGGGGTAACATGGCAGTGGGGGTCTTGCAGTTAATAGGCTTCATAAATCAAAAATCCGAAATATACACGTACATTTCGAAGTAGCTCTAGAATAAAGATGCTGGAGCAAGATACCTGCGGATTATTTGCACTTGTACTTTTTTTAGGAGCAAAAAACTATTTTACCTGCAAAAATTGTAACTTTTGGAAATGCTCAACTTTTGGGACATTCTCGTCTTGTGATAGATTTGACATAAACCATTATTAAAGATATTTTACTTCGGTCATGGTGCATGGACACCTACAGTGTAAAAACATTCAGATCATATTAACATTGTGTTTGAGCTCATTTTCTTACCTTACTGGGGTTGGGGTGACTTGGCAGTATCATGTTGGGGTGACATGGCAGTATGGATATTGCAAATAATATGCTTCAGAAATCGAAAACCCTATTACTTTCTAAAGTAGCTCTGAAATGAAAATACTGTAGAGAAAGATTGCTTCGGGCTTTTACTTTTTCAGAGCAAAAAATCAGGCCTATTGGCCTACTTAAAATGTAAAAATGGAACTTTTGAAAATACATAATTCGATGAGCCACCGCGCCTTTTGATAGATTTCAGATAAATCTATGTTGAAGACATTATAATTAGGTCAGAATACATGAACCCTGATAGCGTAAACCATTCTAGCCGGAGCTGAGGATTTAACCGTAGGCCTACTTAGGTTGGGGTGACATGGCAGTTTTAGAACTTTTCTGTAATTGAATTTTTCAAGGTCAAGACAATAATTTGTGGCAAAACTGTCTGAAGCAAAAATGTTCCTAATACTCCTCTCCGTCAACCCGTACTAAAGGAATTCTGTAATATTTAGTCGTTTGGCCGGGATGGGCATTTGAAAAAAACACTGCCAAGTCACCCCAGCTTCCCCTATCCTTCAAACCAAGCAAGCTATGGCCACTAGACTTCTGATAGCTTTCTTTCTACTTATTATGCAACTTTTGACCGAAGGATAGTAAATTTAGCACTATACTTTCGGCCTGAGATGTATTTTAAAATTTGAATGTTTGGAAATTTTTGGCTGATTTCGGTATTATTCACTTCTAATGTATATTGCGGTATGAGATTATATGCATTGCTGTAAATAAATTGAGATTGCATAAAGGATTCTTCCAATCAGTATGAAGATATTCACAAATTCAAAGTTTTTGAATTTGTAATTATCTGCTTACTATGCATTCATGTTCGAAATTTCAAACATGATTTGTTATTTTTGTGCTTTTTAGCTCTGCATCTCATCAGCAATTAATGAAAATTTTCAGAATCATGTTGCTTTTAGCCTTAGTGCCTCGATAAAATTCCGCTTAAGTGGGTTGTTTCTTCACCTGCAGAAACTTACTAAAATGTGCGATTTTAGTGTCATTTAAGCTGAAATGGAAGTTTGAATTATTTGAAAATTGACTTCATTTAATACAATGATGTAATCTCATAGTGATTAATGATCATCATTTTATTAATTACCTTGACCAGATCTTTCGATTAGTGCATGGTTTAATAGCTTTTGCTGTCATTTTCCATTTCAAATAGTGGTCTGATAGAAATTTGTTTAAAATTGTCATTTTTTTACCTTTGACCTTCACCTCAGCCCAGGCATGACCTTAAAAATTAAAATAATGTTGTTTTTCTGAATCCCTTTCAATGTCCATTCGATTGATGGGTGGTTTGGCAAAATTGGCGTAATAGTCTTGGAGATCAGCGGGGAGGAATTTACCCCCTACTGCGGCGCGTTCGGAAAAATAACTCAGTGGGGCGATGGTTAACATACAGAAACTAATACCCTAAATTCACGACAGCAACTCATCTGATCTTAATTCGAACATCTGTTTACACATTTCTTTGTTTTTATTTTTCTGGGGTATTTTGAATCATGCATTGTTCATCAATTCACTTATCTGAAGACGATGTGCATGTGTTGATCAAAGTAGCCTATATCGATCATCGCAAATCGAAATGCATAGAGAAAAGATAACAAAATTTCCGTAAAACTTGGTTCTACCCAACTCTGCTTAATTATATCAACCCAATGTATCTTCACGACATGACTGAGTAGTGTTTTTCGCGAACTTCTCCTGTTTACTTTACTTCTCAGGTTGATTGAAATGTTATTGCTGAAATCTTTCAAGATTATCAGCTGAAGACATGTTAGGATTACTTATCATGTCATCCTATGTGCCTATTTTTGCAGGCCGCAGCAGCATTCGAAAAAGTATTGAAAGTGAATCCTACCAATTACGAGACTCTCAAGATTCTCGGCAGCATTTATGCAGCTTCACAACAAACAGAGAAGCGCATTCAGGCCCGTGATTTCCTTCAGAAGGTGACCCAACAGCATCCTGAGGATGTGGAGGCGTGGATTGAGTTAGCGCAGATCCGAGAACAAAATGATGTAGCCGGCTCATTGGCTGCGTATGGAGAGGCTGTGCGACTTTTAGAGGAATCCATTCAAATGGAAGTTCCACCCGAAATCCTCAATAACATGGCCGCTCTGCTGTTCCGACAAGCCAAATTCGAGGAGGCAGTGGTGAGTTACAGTGGAGTATGTTGCAAAATGTTGCTCGTGAACTAAAGCACTCACGGGTAGGGTCTATTTCAAGCATTTCCGGTGTACAAAGCAGATGACCTGTTTTGACGTCAAAGAAAATTCATATTTTGCTTATTGTTTGACCCATCTTCATAGAATTCACACTTTGACAGGGCATTTCTGTCAACTTCCTATGACAACCGCGGTCGACGATGCGACAAAAGATCAAAAGCCCAGCCCATCTAGATCGTCGACTGGTAGTGATGTTGCCACTTTTTTTGCTTTGCAGAAGTATTATGAACGAGCATTAGATCGTTGTCGGTCGGAGAATGAAGCCGCAGGAGTAGAGGACAGATACTATTCAGCGATTGTTGTCACTATTACGTACAACATGGCGCGCTTACAAGAAGCCCTTGATAGAAATGACGTTGCTGAGAAATTGTACAAGGACATTCTACGTGAACATCCGAACTACATGGACTGTTATCTCAGGCTTGGCTGTATGGCAAGAGATCGAGGTCAAATTTACGATGCCTCTGACTGGTTCAAGGAAGCATTAAAGGTGAACCAGGTAAGAAACTCATATTCAGTGAATCTTGCTTTAGCCATTGTCAGTCATCTATTACTGAATTCTTTTTGGTTCCGTTCATGTTATATTATTATTATTATCGGTAGTCTCAAAGGTCTATTGACACGTAGATTTAAGGTTGATAATTAATTCTAGACAGCTGATATGGACAATTTACAGCTCAGAAATTCAATGCAGATAGAAAATAGAAGCATTTAATGTATTATTAAACTAAATGACATGTACAGTTTGATGCATGTTAGTATTTCATTAAAGAAAGTTTGGTTCACCTATTTTTCTGAACTAATTTATCTTATGAATGACCCTCTGTTAGATGAGAGGATAAATGCACAGAACATCCTTTCAACAATTTTATCTAGTTCTTCATCATGGTACGATTGTAATTAGCATTGCACTATTGAATGAAATGATGTGAATGCTTTCATTTGTGCACAATCAGACTAGGAATATTTAAATGTCAGTGATCCAAAAGCAAACTTGAGTTATAAAAAATACTTTAGAATGCTGCATTGAAAAGTGACATTTCTGCTGAATCTATTTTCTTGATATAACATATCATAAGTGAAGTTTTCATTCAATTAAAGTTGACCTTGAGCACCTTGAGAATCAATAATGATTCTTGATGAATTCTGAAATATTTAACTTGATAGATTATTTCTACGTGACTAGTCAAAGGAACCCACAGAAAATCTATTAATCCAGTTTATCTTTGTGTGTTTTATATTTTTTCCTTATTATATATATTTTGTACATTTCTCCTTGATAGATTATTAATGATGATCATAAAGATATGTACGTATTTAGCTAATATTCAAGCTATATGAAATATATATATATATATATGTATATATATACCATCCGATATACTGTACATTCCTCTGATAGGCATATATTTCGATTTAGGATATAATTTGGCTTTAGTATGATTGATAGGTGGCTGTGATGGCCATTACTCGTGTTTTCTTAATACTCGCTGCGTCACGAAATCTCATGGTGAAAACTTTAAGAATGCGGTCGGTTTGCTTACATAGTAATGACTCAATTGCATTCTAAAGTTAAGAATTGCGGCACCCGACGTGTTTCATTTGACGAAACAAACTCAACAGACTGTATGAGTTTCCTCGAGACTGCAGGGCCTGCTGTTTACTTCCGTCATTGGCGTGTGAGTCTATTTCTTTCCCAATTCATCACGACTGCCGACACTGACTTTAGCAATGGGCCAACAAATGGTCATCTAAGAAGCATATCAATGCATTGAAGGCCTAGATTCCAACACTATTGACTCAATAAAAAAGTGAAAAATGTAAATTGATGTGTGCAATTGTAGAATCTTGCTTCTATGCGATAAGTGAAAAACGGGCCGGAATGATGAGCGATGGTGAAAGATGCATATAAATTAACATATGGAATCTCCTTTCATTTATAGAATTTCAAGTTGTTATCTTATTTATCAATGACGATTAATGTGTTATACTTGTAGGTCCTTACTGGCCAGTCTATTTATGTTACGTTCATTTTGTATATGCTCACACCGAGAAAATCGGCTCTTTCTTACCACTGTGTTATTTTGCCACAATTTTTGATAGTATTTGTAAAATTGATCGCAACTGCGGGTTCCATGTACTGTATATCTTTTTACATGACTCTTATATATGACAGCTAAAAATTCATAGGCCCAATGAGATTTCTTAATACTTTTTGTGATTTTTCAGTCGATCGTCTTAAGTACGGAACAGCGCCATGTATTTTAGACAACCACTTTCATTCAATCCCTTCGCTTCATAGACCTATAGCTGAGCTCAAATCATAAACATTTTCAGGACCATCCGGATTCATGGTCTCTCATTGGATTGTTGCATCTGTCGAAACAAGAACTTGGCCCTGCTCAGAAAAAGTTTGAACGGATCATTTCGCAGCCACTTTATAAAGAAGATCCATATTCACACATCGCTCTCGGGAATATCTGGCTACAAACTCTTCACTATCCCAGTAAGACAGAGCCTGAGAAGGAACGACGTCATCAAGAACGCGCACTTACAATGTACAGGTAAATATCTTAAGTAATATCATCTTGGATAGCCAGGATTTTCTATTTTCGTCACTATTAAATAATGACATTAAATTGATGCCTTTTCTGTACAATATTCTGGGTTTTTTCACATCAAGTCTATAATTAACTTGAATGAATCGTTGCAATATGCAGGCCTACCACCTTTGATGTTATCAAGTGGAGCATATGATACATGAAGAGTAATAAGAAAATGCATAGAAGGCGTGTGCGGCATTTCAAAGTGTTGATATTAAAATCTGTCACTGAATATATCGTTCAGGGAATGTGTTTTCCTAGTTGGTGGGAATTATTGTCCAAATCCATTATATGTAAATACGGATTTTTTCAATCGAAGCATTGCTGACGGCTAGCGATTTCTCTTAGATAATCGATTCTGCTATTATTTTGTATTCAGTCAGCAAGTGTTCGCTTTGCACAACGTACTCACTGTTCACTTTAGCAGCTGATAAATATATTCTGACGACAGGCTTCACATCATTCTGTGAAAATATACATGCACTTTAGCATTCGACAATATAATAATCGACTGTCATTCTTGATCACTTGATGATCGTGAAGACAACGTTACATAGAGTACATTCGTTCAACATGTCTGCTTGCTCAAAGTTAACTAATGAACTGATATTTTTTTTGTTTCTTCAATAGTTGAGTGGATCAATGGTTTTCTAAGAAAAGGAGTTGATCATGGCGCTAAGATCTCTTGAAGAAGTTAATACCGATTTTCACTTTACAGAGCTGTCTTACGTAACGATCCTCTCAGCATTTGGGCTGCCAACGGAGTTGGCTGCGTCCTAGCCCACCAAGGTCATGTCACAGAAGCAAGGGATGTATTCGCTCAAGTGCGTGAGGCAACCGCAGAGTTCGCTGATGTTTGGATCAACATTGCTCATATATATTTGGAGCAAAGACAATACGTGGCCGCCATTCAGATGGTAAGCAATGTCCACATACTAGTGAACGTTCATGACCTTTCTGTACGCTTTCAATCTTGCAGTATGAGAATTGTCTCAAGAAATTTAACAAGGAAAATAATACGGAGTTGTTGCTTTATCTAGCACGTGCTTATTTCAAGGCCGGTAAACTGAAGGAGTGTAAGAATGTTCTGCTGAGGGTAAGTGAATATTAGAAGTGTATTGAACATTCTCTGCTTGCTATTTTTCTCGTTGATATCGTGTAGACTTCGTGTAAACTTAGCGTTCTTGCTTTATGGGTGGATTCGTGAAACAACGTTCAAGTTATGACACGGCTTGGCAAGATCAGTGACATATTCTCGAATTTCAGAAAAAATGTGACACAGTAATGGCTTTTTAGAGTAGAATCAGTTTTTTAATTTCAACTTCTATTCTTTAGATGTTGAGCCATGAACTCAGGAGGCGATGCCCGTCAATCTGACACCTATCGTTACTTACAAATATTTTTAAAAAATCTAACCTTATTTTCAATCTTGCACAAATATCGTAGAATAGGTCGTTGGCTAGGCTTTTATTTAGTTCCATGAAAAGTTGATAGTTCAAAGGATTTTTTGCTGTATTTCAGTTACTATATCTTGGTTTCTATTATCGTCTTTTTCAATGTTTCTGTTATTATCCCTTTAGTATTGGAATGCATCTTTTTTCGAGACTGATAATTACTTAACTGTAGCTACTTAATCATCCCCCCATTTTTTCCTTTGATTATTTGTCTTTCACCTGCTGATGAACGGATGCCTTTGGCATATTGACGCGTCCTCTTTCCTCAAGCTTTGATGAAAAGAAGAAACATGGCTACCCTTGGATCTGTGTTGGAAATACATGTGAGTTGTTTCGTCAGTGTCCTGAGTATTTCTAGAAGAATGAAAAGGACACTGTTATTCAGCCTATACATTTTCATGCACAATGAAATTTTCACATAGTTTGCGTGTGATTCAGATCGAAGTATGGAAATTATGGATTAAAAACAAGACATTTCTCCATAGAAACGACTGTGATTTACTTAGCTCACAGGGAACTATCCAAAGTTCAGACAGATTTCAACGCTGATGAGTTCTGAGATGTTTTATTACTGTTGAAAGTGCCACACAATGCAATACGTGAAAAATCTCATACAATGTGAAACGACCATGCGCTTAGAAATGTCACTACATTTCTTAATTTGAAATATGTTGACGTTAGGTTCGCATAATATGCAGGACTGGCCAAAACTAAGGTTAAAATATAAATGAGTAGTAATTTTGTTATTATGCAACATTTTGCGTAGGATAGAGTATCAGGGGCACTAACACGCTTGAAGATTTTTAGAATAATAGCAAAAAGTGATACAATCACATTTATTCCAAAACTACATACATGTAAAAGTGCATCACAATAAATGTTCAAATTACCTCCATTATATTCGGTGACAAGTTGAAGTCGTCGAACAAGATGAGACACTGCAGCAGAGAGCTCAGCAGCTGTCATCATGGAAATCTCCGATCGAATCCTGTCTTTCAATTCTTCGAGAATGCTATGTCATGCGTCACACTTCCATAGGTATCTGTGTTTGATAGAGAAACTAATAGTCAGGCAGCCAGAACCAGTTTCTGCAGGAACGAGGCCGAAAGTGGGACTTTCACAGAATGATGTACACCCTATGCATACTACGAATCGGCACGTCTGCCGAGTTCTGATGAGTTCCTCTTCTTGTCAGACAAGATCAAAGAAAAACACATGTAAATCCAATGGGACGCAGATTGCAGTTTTTGGCTAAAATGAAATTTTCCATGTTTTCTCTGATCAAACGAAAAGTATTAAGCCCAGAGTCATGATTTTTGATATGTAATGTCTTCAGGTCATTTCCTATCAAGTTCATGCACCCTTGTCTATAAAGCTAAACGCATTTAGATTTGGCGAGCCTCTTAATGTCGGCAAACACAAACATTTTGAGCAACTTTATCCACGTTCAACCACATTCTCACATACATTGCCGATTAGATGCATAATAAAACCACTTGCATGTCATAAGAAATGACCGTAAGACATAGAATGTCAAAAATCATGACTCGGGGCTTAATACTTTTCGTTTAATCAGAGAAAACATGGAAAATTTCATTTTAGCCAAAAACTGCAATCTGCGTCCCATTGGATTTACATGTGTTTTTCTTTGATCCTGTCTCACAAGAAGAGGAACTCATTAGAACTCGGCAGACGTGCCGATTCGTAGTAGGCATAGGGTGTACATCATTCTGTGAAAGTCTCACTTTCGGCCTCGTTCCCTGCAGGAACTCGTTCTGGCTGCCGGACTATAACAAGAACTGAACAAAGTCAAGCACTTCACTTATTCATTCATTCGGATCTCGTGATCACCAAAAAACCGGTTGAATGACAATCATAGATATTCTATTCAATGTGTGCTTTATGCGCATATAATAACGCTTTCTTCGCTTTTGCGAACTGTGATATTGACTCTCACGAGTGAACGTGATGGATTTGCCTACCAGACTTATATTTGTTCAACTTTTTTATGCAATTTATTGGGCGAGCGCTTTCGAGTATTTCCACTCATCTACAGGCATCATTCAACGGTAAAAGCAAGCCTAAATACAATTTCAGGTGGCGCGAGTTAAAATCAAATCAATCCAATTAAAATAGGAACAATTCTTCTGATGTGCTGTGGTTGTTCAGTAGGCTTTTATTCTGTGTGATGTATTGTTTGATGAAAAGGGTTTCTGTTATTTTTGTGTCGTTTGTGCGCATGAGTATTCTGAAGCTGTTGTGTGTTGGTGGGTGAATGTGTGTCGAGATTTCTGACAGTGGGCGACCTTTGATATGTTGGTATCAAAATACACAGCAGAATTCTGATGAGTCTAGTGAAGACAAAACCAAAATCTTTTATGGCCTTCCTTTCATCAAGGAATGTGAAAAAATCATAGCTAAAGAAATTCATAAAATCAACAGAATTTTAGATAAAACCAAAATTGTACCGTATTACAGAACCTACAAAACCCAACAAATTTTCAAAAACAGAGATACTATCCCCTCTAACGTGTGCTCCTCCTTAGTATATGAATTCAAATGCGAACACTGTGAGAAGTGTTACATCGGAGAGACGCGCCGTCACCTGCAAACCCACATTAACGAACATGTCAAAGGTCGCCCACTGTCAGAAATCTCGACACACATTCACCCACCAATACACAACAGCTTCAGAATACTCATGCGCACAAACGACACAAAAATAACAGAAACCCTTTTCATCAAACAATACATCACACAGAATAAAAGCCTACTGAACAACCACAGCACATCAGAAGAATTGTTCCTATTTTAATTGGATTGATTTGATTTTAACTCGCGCCACCTGAAATTGTATTTAGGCTTGCTTTTACCGTTGAATGATGCCTGTAGATGAGTGGAAATACTCGAAAGCGCTCGCCCAATAAAGTGCTATTTTTGCGACTTTTGTGTTTTTTATGCAAATAACCGAAGTCCAACTGCCACCTTGAGAGCCTTCAGCACCAAGCACAAGATTGTTCGAAGTCAATTTTCGGTCAGAAGCATCACACGTCTTATATCCAAATTTGAGAAGACTTATTCTCTACAAGATGCACCGAAATTAGGTCGCCCATCTCTCAACGAAACTGGTTATTGAGCCTCTGCAGTCAGTTCAATCAACGAATCAACTTGATATTGCTTCTTCCTCTGATGTGGCACCCGCATCCAATATTCCGGAAAGGAGTGTTCGTAGAATTCTAAAGGAGCATCCAGGGATGTATCCTTATCATCGATCCCTGATGCAGTCCATCACGGAGGCAGACTGTGAAGCTCGAATGAATTTTGCTAACTGGATGCTACAAAATCCTGGTGTGTTGGACAACGTCTTGAGGAGTGATGAGGCCTTTTTAGCCTGGACGGTAGAGTTAACAGGCACAACTGTGTTATATGGGCTTACCACAATCCACATGCTTCGATCACCATACATTTGTGTATGGATGGCAACCTACCAGCTAACTCCGTTTTTCTTCGATGGGACTGTCAGTATGGTGACAATTATCGTGCTATGCTCTCCGATCATGTGATCCCTGAACTTAGAAGAAAGCGAAAGATGAACTCTGTCATTCTTCAACATGACGGTGCACCGCCGCATTATTCTAAGATGTCACGTGAATTGTTGTCCAAGCATTTTCCACCAGAAAGTCATTGGTCGTGGATATGGGCAGCCTTGGCCAGCGAGATCTCCGGATTTTTCTCCTCTGGATTACAGGTTCTAGGGAATGCTTAAATCTCGCGTGTTTCATATGAGCAAATCGGAAAGCATCGAAGAATTGAAAGACAGTATTCGATCGGAGATTTCCATGATGACAGCTGCTGAGCTCTCTGCTGCAGTGTCTCATCTTGTTCGACGACTTCAACTTGTCACCGAATATAATGGAGGTAATTTGAACATTTATTGTGATGCACTTTTACATGTATGTAGTTTTGGAATAAATGTGATTGTATCACTTTTTGCTATTATTCTAAAAATCTTCAAGCGTGCTAGTGCCCCTGATACTCTATCCTACGCAAAATGTTGCATAATAAGAAAATTACAGCTCATTTATATTTTGCGTTACTTTTGGCTGGTCCTGTATTTACGATCCATCTGCTGAGAACGACTGATATGATTTCAGTCATTAAAAGTGTGAACACAGGGATCACGGCTGTCGCGAGGTAAACGAGCAGGAAACGAAGAACTCCACCCACTCCCCTCACGGTCACACACTAGCAACAAGACAGCACAAGACAAAATCCACACGCATCTCATGGACGCAATAATGCAACCTACACACCAGCCTTAACAACTTAACAAAACATAACTTTCACTTGCCACACCGGATCTTCATGAACACGGCACAAAAGTCTCATAATCCTCAACACCAGTCGAATGATGGGCGGCAACCTTGACACACAACACATGTTAAGGAGTGACTTTCTGATAGTTAAGACAGACCATAATTGAATTTTCAGCATATCTTAGGTAGAGAGATACATCAGAATATTTTCTCTTAAAGAAGTTGAATCGCAAGTTGAGTATCTGAGAGCAACTAAAACTTTCAGCATGTATTTTATAAAAATTTCAGCAACTAGACTGCCCGGATTTCGGGCACATCGTCTCGCTTAATCGGAATAAAATCGTATTTTTGTTTGCTTTGACCATAAAACGCGATTTTTTAAGTTTATTCGCCGCTGCCAAAAATTTGGCAACTGCCCGAATGTTTTTGCCCGAGTCCTTGTGGGGGGGGGCTGCAGCCTGTGATATCCAGAGAGGCTATATCCCACTGGTGGGGGCTCCGCCCACTGGGTCTGCTTTCTCTGCTATCACTCCAATAAACATAACTTCTCTCACATTACCCACTCGCCAATCTCGCTTGTCAGATAGAAGAATAGAAGTGGATGACAGCAGATCAGAACATAATTATTTATTCCCTGATTCTAGGGACCCGATTTTCCAAACTAGGGACCCGAATCGGGTCCCTAAAACGCCTTAAAAAAACCCTGAGCAAGACTGTTGTCAATCTCTGAATTTTGACACGAGATTGACTCAATTTTAATATCATTCCTCTCTGGTATTATCTGAGTTTTTCTAAATACATTTAAAATATATTGTAAAGAGGAGATTTGCCAAGATGCCAAGGACGGTGAAGATTCATTTCTTGAAGCGATAATGCAATCATCGTAAATCCCGAATATCTCTCAACAAATCTTTCTCCACAGGCACGTCATGTGTGTCCTTGGGACTCCCTCCTCCTCTACAATGTTGCCTTCGTGCAGAAGAAGCTCGCCACTTCGGTCCTGCAGAACGAAAAGTCGAATCTCAAGTTAGTCCTGGAGGCAGTGACGGACTTGGAGTTGGCCCAACGTTCTTTCAAGTTTCTGGCACAACATGGAGAGTATCACAAGTTGAATTTGGCGCATGCGGAAGCAGAAGGTCGTATGTGCGCAGATTTGCTCTCCCAGGCGCAGTATCACGTGATCCGTGCTCGCAAGATCGATGAAGAGGAACGTGAAAAGAGACGCAGACAAGAGGCAGATCGCGAGGCCTTGAGGAAACGAAACCAAGAGGCTGCGGAGGAAACCCAACGGGTTCGTCGAGAACGTGAACAGAAGTTGGTGGAGGAGAGATCAAAGTATTTGGTGAAAGCCAAGCAGCTGGCGTTAGAGGTGCCGATGGAAATAGAGGAAGAGAAGCCTCGGAAGTCCGGAGGTGGAGGCGGTGGTGGTGGAAAGAAGCGACGCACTGCGGAATTTGTCGGCGATTCATCAAGTGCTTCAGGAGGCGAGGCCGGACCAGACGGAGAAAAGAAAAAGAAGAGACAGAGGAAGGATAAGAAGGATAAAAAGAAGAAGGTAAGACATACAATCTGGAAATTGCATATTACAGTGGATTTTTCAGTGATGAACGGTGATGGAACATCCATCATTATATTCATTATCTATGTGCAATAACCTTCCTTATAACCAGATTTCAGACCTAAAAAAAGAAAAATCATTTTTCAATGGAACTGGAATTCCAAAGTAAAGCTTCAATTTTAAGAAATAGATATTCGATATTATAGTCTCATTATGCAGACAGTCTATGTCGCCTCTGAAATCACATATAGAATATAGAAAAGCCTAAGTATACTATCATTATTCTGGAGCATTTCTCACGAGTCATTCCTTTTGTCTTCACTTGCATCTTAGTGACACACAAAATGATTGTACATGCTTGCAAGGTTACGGGGTGTCGACAATCCGGAAAATCCTGGGAAAAGTCGGGAATTCTAAAAGGCCCCGGGAAATCCCTTGAAAATGGTCATAACCCCGGGAAATTTGAGAAAATCCTGAGTAATTACTAAACAGGTAGGCCTAGTTGGATAAAATAAAAAATTGAAAAACATCACAATCCATGTTTTGAGCAGCAACTTAATTAAAGTGTGCTACCAAGTTTTTGAGAATGACTCAGCTTAGGCATTAAATTTGTTGTCGGGAATTCTTTTCCAGGATATTGCAATATTCTCTCATAAAGCTGACTTGATGTTTCTTGCATTTTTCATTTTTTTGATTTTTGGTGCAATTTTGATAATTTCAATTGGTTGAATATTGTGGCCATTCGAATCCATATTTTTAGAACATTTCTTTCGGATGTATCGTCTCCTGTGTCAACAACAATACTGAATTGTTCTTATCTAAATCAATCTATGATGGAAATGGGATGTTGATATTCATATATGTGTAGGGAAAATTGCTTTACTCAATTTATTGAAATGAGGACTTGAATAATTGCCCGCTACATTACAGATATACATTACATGAAATTGAGTGTCATAGTCGTATAATAAGCATCACGCTTAACCAGGCAAAAGTTACACATGAGAAGTCAAAAATTTTGATTATTATATGACAAGGTTATTGTGTTCACGATGTAATACTGTGTAACAATAATTACATAGGGTTAAATATGCAGCAGCTCATTTCCAATTTGATAACATGGGCAATTGGGCATGGAAATCGACGAAGGAGTTTCTCAATACTATGGCAAATAGGAAAGGGCAGTCAATCTATTAGATGCTTGACTTTTGATGCTTATCAGTCAGTTGTAAAGCAAATTTGACTCTCCTGGGAAAATGTTGCTGTTATCCTGGAGAACCCTTGAAAACCCCGGGAAAAATGAAAGTCTGACGGCACCGTGGGTTAATTGCATGTCAATTCATGATATTCAGTCAGATAGAATAATTGCTTCGCCAATTTTTTAAGGAGTTGCAACATTGAAAGAGTGTGTTACGTCTTATTGGTTTCAAAACTGATTTTAACCCTTGAAATTTCTTGAATTAGTTTCAAAGGAGTTTCCAGCTTTCAAAACTTTTCATAAGTCTAATTACAGAATCAAATAAAATCGATATATCCAATATGACCGGCGTTGTTGCCTTGTGGAATGTTCGCTCTGCGTCCGTGATACCTTGGTTCAAACCTTGGTCCGGTCAAACCTAAGACTTTCAAAATGGGTACACTCTGCATCCCTGCTAAACCCTCAGCACAAAAAGAATGAAAGTGGGATGGATAACAACTCAGCCACCCGGAAGAAAGGCTCTGTGGTTTATGTGCTTCCGAGTATAAACAAGGTTCATTTATTTTAATTTATGTTCTCCATCTACCGAAGATACAGGCATATCTTTACTACCTAACTATGGAAGTTTGGAGAGGTAAAGCTACTCAAGGAAGCTGAAGGAAAGTTAGCCTTGCTGCTTTTTATATAAGGATTTTACTCCTGAATTTTCGAATTTAAACCGCATCAGAAGATTTTGCCAATGCTTATTCAGTATGAAAGCATTGTTTGATATTACCTAGCAAAAAGAAACATGTAGAAAAATTTAGTGCTAAAGTTTTCCTGTATCACTTCGCATTTTCTTATTCCGTAAGTTGACGCGGCCTATACATTATGGCATTTACCTTGAAGTACTCAGCAACATTTTAAAGACAATGAGCTCGTTGACAGTAATCCCTGACTTAATATTTATATTTTTTCTTCAGGCGGCCGATGACTTCGAGGGACTCTCCGCGAAACAGCGTGCACGTATCAAGACTCGTGCTATTGTTGAAGAAGATTCCAGCAGCAGTAGTAGTGAGGATGAAGCGCGTCATTCTCAAGCTGCTTTGGAGGCAGCTATGGCGGAGATGAAGCCTCAGGAAGCAAAACCAAGCAGTGCGAAGAAACGTCGCTCATCCTCCTCCTCCTCTTCAACATCTTCGTCCTCGGCTTCTGATAGTGACGGAGAAGCCGCTCCCAAGCGCAAGAAGGTGACGAGGCAGAAACGAAACACCGCTCCAGCCCCGAATAAACGACGTCGACGAATTGCGGCGTCATCATCCTCTTCCTCCTCAGCTTCGTCCTCAGAGTCGGAAAAAGAGGCACCAGCAGCTGCGTCTAGCTCCTCTGATTCAGAAGAAGAAAAAAGTCCGAAGAAGCGGCGCTTGATCGCCTCGTCTGATGATGATGACGAAGAAGTTGTACCAGAAAAGCCGGCGGCACCTGCTGTAGTTGCAGAATCAAGTGAAGATGAAGCGGACGGAGATGATGACAAAAGACTGCCCAGTTCAGACTCGGAGTAACAATTGTTGTTTCAGAATACAAATTATTTGCAAGAATGCATTTTCTATTGACAAAAAAGGAAAGTGAGAGTTGTTTAGGAGGTAGTCTTGTTAACACTGTTATTATTCAAAGAGCTAAGAAATTATGTTTTTATCTAAGAACTGAGAAGTTGTCACTGTTGAAACAAGGCCAAGGTTAATACCATCCATATATCATTCATCGCGGTAAAAAATGCGGTATTTGAGGATCTTATCGTAAAAGTTTCTCATTCGGTTGTCACGAGCAGCCTGCAGATTACCGGTACTTATGCGTTTGATAACATACCGAGTAGTTCTATCAAAAATGATCTTCAATCTGAAATTAGTAATCGCACGATTTGTGTTGGTCTACAACACCTTTTCCATGTATAAGCTTATTTCCAAATCGATTTCAGATCTTTCCAAATGAATTTCAGATATCTATTCTGAAATCGATTTGGAAATATCTGAAATGGAAAAGGTGTATAGTGCTGATCAGCAATATCGAAAGCTTACACTTGGACATTCTCAAGGCACTGATTAAGGGAGAACACGCACTAAGATCACGGTAAAAATGTCTATAAATTTCATCGCATAAGTTGTGCGACGATGGAATCAGACGCTTACATGTATTTTTGAGCCTCTAATTTTGCAATCTAGTACAAGATTGATCGAAGCAAACGAAAGCTGAATCCTCATATATCGTAATTACATGTAGCAGATTCTCGCTCTCTTCCATATGACCACGATTGAGGGTTTCCGTGTATTCGAGAATAAGCGAAGTGCCCGTATCGCCTCACTCCTATAATAACAGTGAGGTAACGATATTATTTGTGGCATGCTCCAGCGTAATGCCCAGAATCTCAGAGATTTATGGAAAAGCCTGGAGTGATGCAATTTAGATTGACTTCGATTTTATAATTTCATTCTTTTCAAATTCATGAATAGATGTAACAAACTCTCAAAAAGTAATTAGGCCCATTTGAGAATTCAAATAATAGGTAATTATATGAAAGAGCTGAGCTGATCATTCGTCGTGTAATATGACAAAAGCTGCGTATAGGCTACAACGATCGTGAAATTCAAGTAGAATTTGAGAAACCCTAAACGTCATCCATGACAGAATTGCCATCCCATGACATTTGAATATTCTCATGTTTCTCCAGAAGTCAAGTAATTATTCTTGAATTGATTCCATCCTTTCGGTATCACATATTGAAGAGCTTATAATTTCTCATCGAAATTAAAGAAATCAAATCTAGCTATGTTCGAATCAAACACAATTGATTAATTATAGGCCTATTCATGAGTTTTAATTGTTCGTCGCTGAGAATAACGCATTCTTGATGTTGAAGAACCCACACCCACGAGTCAGTCCATTTGATGAATTAACCCTTATCAGGCCAAGGTTTTCGGAGACGCTTGTTGGCCAACTGTTTACAATTTGTCAACAATGTTTTCAATAACAAATAGATTGCTTTATCGGCATTAACTCTTAAATAGATGTTTGGGAATGTCACAATGGTAGATGAGAATGTTAAACGCGACATAAAAGAGTATGTCAATACAAAGATAGGCTTTCGTAATCCAGGCCTACGCTATAGGCCTATCTCGAAATTTCGAGGTATGCCTATAAGGATTTAAATGCTGTAAACTCAATTAAGACTAAATAGAAAAGCTAAATATAAAATGGCAAGTACCTAATGCGACATAAACGCTCTTATTCTAATACCAGTACGGCGTTCAGTAGTCCTACACATAGGCCTATGCGCCTACGCGCAATAGGCCTATATACACGAAAAATGCTAAATACTCACTGCCAATTGTGCTAATAATGACAAAAAAGCTGAATGCTATAAATACGACATTAAAAGAGCATGCAAATAAGGCTTTAGTTGTAGGCTTTCAATTGTCAGCATGTATGCAAGCTTAGCCCATCATGCTATACAGTCTCCACTTTAGAGCTAATAGTTTTAGGCCCAGTCAAAAAAGCACTACATATTCCAGTTGGATTACTGTATTTATTACACACCAGTACACGCATGCATATAAATTTTTGGTCGAATACCGATACATGTAGACCAATATTTATGTCAAGTAAAGTATACCATGATAAAAATCGAAACAAAGACTACATCAGCAATGACGATTCTAATTACAAAAGAGACACGGGCTACGGTACATCCAATTCTATTGACAGAAAAGACAATATTCATTCTTTTGTTGACGTCTGTGACGTGGGCAAACAGCTTTGGAGCAGACACAGCAAACGGAGCGAGTGTGAACAGCACATGTAGAGCAGCGGCGTATCTTAGGTCGGCTTTCAGGTGTGCTGAGATGACTTGAGCTCTCAACAATCTCGAATCCTATCTTCTGGGCAATCTCGAGACAGTCGCTTCTGAGTTTTCGTGATCGTTGATGAACTTGCTTGGATGCCATTTGGAATGTTAATCGTTCCAAAAACAAGCGTTTCGTAATTCTCGGATGGGTTCTCCTGAAAACCACGTAGGCATTGCAACAAGCAACATTTATCATGTTGTAATTGATGACCATTGGCCAACGCACCGTTTTACGCAAGCAGCTGCGAATTCTTCTGCGTTTTCGTCTAAAGTGTCCAGTGTCCACACCTCCCTTACTCTGATTGTAATCCAAAATAATTGAAGGCTTCCTGTCTCCACCAGCCACTGTAAAGGATGAGTGTGAAGAAGAAAGCATCAGTACGTTTCTATTGCGCTTCGGCACATAGGACATCAGAATGATTTTGCTGTCATGGTCATACAAGGCAATCGTAGAATGAACATAGGCCTACCACGCGCTGATTTCAGTTCAGTTGGCACTTCACGTCGATTAGCCATCATCGTTCCTATCAACGTGATGTCTTTTTTTGTAGAAGTTGTTGAGCCAAGGGATGTAAAGTACCTGTCTGTAAACACGTCCCGTCCTGTTCCAAAGAATGGCTCCACCAAATGTAGAACAACGTCACTTGCAAGATGATGATGAACTTCGCCACTTGATTGTCGACCTGTATATATCAAGCCACGTAACGCGTAACCAGTGGAGACCTCGCAAACCCAGAAGAACTTAATTCCATACTTTCGCGGTTTCATGGGCATGTAAGTCCTTCCCGGAATTCGTCCACGATAAACCTACCAATTGCTCGTCGACCGTGAGAGATTCGCTGGGCACGTATATTCGTCGAAGATTCAAGTTAAAAGAGTCCCACACATTCCTCACAGCAGCCAATTTGTCAGTAGCTGTCGTTGAGGTCGATTCCTGTAGTTATCGAAGCGCATGCTGAGCAGGAATTTGAATCGATTTCGAGCCATAACAATGCGATAGAATGGTCGACTATCTGTCGAATCCCACAACTTATCTATTGAAGTAAGGTTGTCTCTGTCCAGGCCTGCGCGAATGATGATAGATATTCCAGCTTCCAATTCAACATAAGTGAAATTTTTTGTCACCGAGTTGACGGATAGTCGTCGCTCATGTCGTATATCACGGGCTTTGCGGTTAGTCTCTCGAAGAATTTCAAGAATAATAGTAGACAGCGGTATTAGAATTAGTAGAAATATCGACGTAATTCGTCTATTCGTATATGTTTACAAATTGTAGACGCTTAATTGGCCTGATGAAGTGAAAATTCTGAAATCACATAATTAGATCAAGTAATCACCCAGACGCTATTATATCTCTAAAGAACTATAAAAAACATCCATCGTCCAGGAATTTTATTCATATACTCCCAAAAGTTTTGGTTTAATCCTATCTTGAAGTCTGAATGTTGACAATTTGTATACACTTGGCCTGATAAGGGTTAATGTACTAAGTGAGTAAAAACTGAATATCCTGTCCCGAGCCAATCAAATATGTAGAAAAAACACAAGTACTATGTAGACTCATCAATCGCCCTGTGGGAACGAATCTTGCGAAAAACTGGCGAATGTCAGCTGCAGAATATCATGCTAAAGTTCAGTCATATTTGCGGGATATTCGCTGGCGAAGTTCGCCGGCGACAATTCGCGCTCTGCTACCTTTTACTTTTGACTCTCTCTCTTATTTTCTTTAGTAGTCCGCCTCTACGGCCGAGGCTCTATTGTCTCCCTCACCTCACTATCCGCCACATATGGCTAATCTATCTAAGAAATAAGTGCAGACTATCATTCTTTGATAATGATAAGAATATAGAGAATCCACATATATCAATTTTCATAACATCTCTTGACATTCAATAATTTACAACAATGACAAATATTTGAATAATATCATAGTATTTACTGCGACATTTATGGAAGATAAATTCTCTTTTTAGTTTAAGCCTTCGTGAATTAAAAAAGATCCATTTTTATCACATCAGACTGAGTATAAAATATATTTTCATGTGAAGGTAATATACGAACATTACTACTTACCACTAATTAGTTGCTACAATATCCACGATTTCGCCGGTTGGCGAAAAATCAGCTCGCATTAGTAAACAAATATCTACCAACTAATTATAGCAACTTTTTCGCCACCTGTCGTTTTTTAATTTTACACATGTTTTTGGATAAATGATGACCATTTTCACATGCGGAGATAGTTCTTACTCGAAAATGAACCTTTAAAAAAATTATCCACAAAATCGCTACCTCGCCAGATAATCTGTTGATATTAGCAAGATGCGTTCCCACAGGGCGTTTGTCATAGTCATACTGTCACTTCACTTTCACACAAAGTGAAAACTCACAAGTTACAAAATGATAAGTCATTCCACTACATGCTATTGTCGTGGATGGTGGCTTTGGTTTTCCATTAGATGATTTAAAAAGCTCGTCAAGTCAAATAGTTGGATTGCTGCTATGGTCTACCGAATTGCACAAGATGGTGTAAGCTATAGGACCTATTCTACAGTATTAATAATGATTCTTTTATTACCGATATGCAAATGCATTACTATACACTTGTATAAACCGTACGGAGACACACGGCAATTTAAAACTGCGAAGTATTTTTCATTACTTTTATTCATTACTTCAAAATTATGCTTAGTGCACTTTCGACATCTAACAGTACACTTTCACCGACGAGTATGACAATTTTTTCAATTCGGAAATTAAATCAATAAAAGAATGTGTAGAACAATCATATGATATATTTACATGAACAAGTGGATCTGAAGCAACGCTATCAATATTGCCGGATTTCATCAAGTGGAATGTGCGTTTTGAAGAAAATTTACACAGGCACCGTCATACATCCGCCACAAAATACCGAAAGCATTGAATCATATTGCTTAATATTCGTTGTACACAAAACCACAACCAGGGGTACAAATAAAAGCGAACATTGTTTAGTTCTGTAAGAAGGCTTCAGGTGATGAATGGAAGGTGAAATCAGTCAATATCGTCACGGAATGGTCAAGACAAGTGTTGAGCGCTACTGTCCATGAGTAGTACCTGCACTTCCACTCAGGTGCATTTGATTATCGATAATTTGCATCAATTCATGCGGTGAGGGTACTCTTCCACTGTCCAACTTTGACCAAACAGGCATATCTGCAACAGACAACGTTTATTCGTGAACAGTGCAATATATTTAGACGTTAACAATGATATCAGAAAACACAGACTAAGGAGTCGTTGAAAGACTGCAACTACCAATAGGTGATTGATATGATCACAGTTGATTAGCAAGTTATCTCCATGACTAGGTGGTTTGAGATATGACCTAACGGCTGTGCAAGGTGACCATCCTCAAGGTGTGCAAACACGATCATGCTTGTGTTGTCAGTCATGGAGAGAGAAAATTTGTACATGTATGTTGCTATCTTAATCCCCTACCTATAAATCATGGATTTGCATTATAATGTGTTCTTCAGCCAAGCATATTAGACAACATATTCTAAAATGCAGACCATGTGCTTATCTACCGGGTTCATACAGAGATGTTCCAAAAAAATTCCCAAGTTTCCCATGTTCGTTATGAAGCCTAATAAACTTAAAGACCGTATGCAGATTAGGATCCTCAACTTAGAATACAAAAACTTCCAAATGAGTTATAGAAGTAGGCCAATTATAGTTAAATTTTGATGTAAGTATTCCATAGGCTATGAGAACAGTAGATTTCTATGTAACTAAAAATTCTGTGAACACGACGATTCACTAAACGGTCATATCGGTACATTGAAATAATTCTGCATTATTAGGAATAGCTAACGGGTAACATTGTATGACTGACCATGTTATGTCTGATACTGAATGAACATTGAACATTTAAGCTTACTTTAAAAAGAATTGATTTCGCAAGGATGAATCACTAAATGAGTTGGAAATCTTTGTAGCATTCTTATTCGAGCTATGATTGAGCGTTGATTCGCGAATTGAAACCAATGATCAACAAAAAAACTGTTCAGTAAAATGCTACGAAGATTTGCCCGTCATTTAGTGATTCTTTACTATGCATTTCGACGGAAGTCATTTTCACATTACCTCCTTTTTATTTTAATTTTTCAATCATATTTCCAGTCAGGTCGTTCACCATTGACAAGAAGCAACAAAATGCTATCTGTCGCATACCATTCGATTCCTATACTGATCAATTCCCTTCCCCCTCCTTTCTTAGTTTCTACGAATTTCTGATCAGAAGCCCAAATTTCATCAAGTATATCTCATGGGGAGATTATAAAGTTGACCTTTGAAATTTATGCGCTTATTGAAAGTCGAAACGTTTCTTGCAATATTAAGCATCTTGATCAGTTTAAATCACTTATGGAGTGTTCACAAAGAAGAAATGAAGTTACAATCAACACGTTCATTCATCCACAAAGGCATCCATGCACTGATTATATGAATAATAGCAATATACTTTGAACACTACTCATCATCAAGTAATATCAGCTCCATGCTACAAATAGTGGATCACATGTCACAAAATAGACAGATTATCCTGCCTCACGATAAACTGCATTTGATGAATTCATTCATTTGGATGCAGAAATTGCAATTTTTCTCCACGCTAAGATAGTAGATCTTAAATCTAAGATTATAATCAGAAATCTCAATTTGAATTGTATTCAGCGTCGCTAAACTCCCAATATTGTCGTAGAACGTTTTCAATTGGTAACTACTCAAAAAGCACTGGTTATCAAAGTCATCTATACTTCAAAACATCTGCGATTAGAAAACGACATCATTGTTTGAAAAGGTTTGAATTTACGAAGATTGTATAGACCTACATATGTAAATCGTCACTTCATTTACTTATCACAGAGATGCACTGTGTCTCCCATATTTCGGAATAAACAAACCTTTAAATAAAGTTATCAATGAATGGTTGTGCGGAACTTACCATTGTACATAACTTCAAATGCTCCAGTTGAATACATTTGGCCTTCGATGGCGTTGAATAGGAAAAATGTCATTAGGCAAAAATATACCTGAAACGAGACGAACATAAATAAATATGCAAGACAAGTAAATGAACAACACATGACCTGAACTCCAAACTAAATGTCATTTTGGTACACCTGTAAAACAGCCGCTCTCACACGAATTGTGCTAAACAATCATCAACCTTCTTTACAATATCCACAAAAGCACCATAGGCTGCTTGAGTTTTCACTTGTTGAAGATGTATGAAATCATCTATGACATAAATCTGGGACGTGGGATGCAAAAGCCAATGCATGCAATTTGACCAAGCAAGTTATTAGCTATCACATGGATAATGGTGACAAATGCATCAGAAATTATTGAAATTATTCCGGATGCATGTAGTTCAATGATGTACGTTACTTCAGCATACATTTGAATAACACAGCAAATCTATATTGTATGTGAAATAAAGTTTTCCTTCTTATCAATCAATTAAAAGATTAGTTACTCCGAGCAGTTGACAGGAAACTGCAACCGCTATATCAAAAATTGCAGCAATATCAGCAAGAAATTTGAAAAAATCAATCCATTCTACAATTTCGCAGGAAAATGAGACTGAACTACTTCACGAACTAATTAAGTAATGCTGTGCACGGTGCACCGGTTCTCGAGCCGGTGCACCTAAGTGTGCAAATTTCGTGCCGTTTCATGTTCTAGTGTATTATTTCAATTACCGCAAATCCCACATCAATTGTATGGATGTTGAAGGATATTGTTCCGTTATGAAAATGTTGCAAGTCTGATCTGAGAAGAAAAATCTAGGGCTGTACGCTACTACTTTTAATTACATCTCAACCACACTAAATTATACTTTATTTTAACAACCCCGTTTTCCCTGAAAAGGGAAAAAAAGAAAACTATCGCTAATAAAGCTCAGCGTCATACTATCTTCTCAGAGGATGATTTTATCATTATAAGACGCTTTTTCTTATTTAATTGTCCAGTCCATATGTATTCCCAGAAACTATAACATTCCCAATATGATTTCGCATAAATACATTAATACAATTGTAGTAAATACATAATTGTGTTAAGTATATTGCATATGATATTGTACAGTACGTTATGTAGGAAAGCATGTCAGGCCTATACACCTTTGTGCAACCACTTGAGCATTGAAGAAGATTTCTGAATAACGATTCTGTATAACACTGCTCTGAGTGAACACATTTTTGTATCATCTCGATTAAATGATAATTTTTTTGCAAGTCATGAAAAATATATAGCTTCCTACCAGGGACACTGATTCTCGAATTATCGGTGTAAATAATCCCTAGCTCAACGAACACCATGAATCTGGCGAATTATCTTGTACACTAAGTTGAAAGAATTTTGTATTTGAGCTTTGTGATGTGTGTAAGTTTCATTCATAATACGTGACGAAGCCTAGTTGAGCGTTTATTTTAGTTAATCCCTAGAAATGTCGCAGCTTTTGAAGGACTTCGATTTTCTTTTCCTCGTAAAGTAGACTTAGAGCTGCCTTGCAAAGGCAGACTTTTTAAAATAGCAATTTGCATTTAGAAGCGTGTGACCATTTACTCTTTTTATGCAAATGCGCTTTAAAATTGCCCATTACAAAAACTGTTGCAACTTAGCGCTACAAATCCCACATCAATTGTATGGATGTTGAAGGATATTGTTCCGTTATGAAAATGTTGCAAGTCTGATCTGAGAAGTAAAATCAGGAAGAAGGATGACTAGTTTATCTACTCTGAATAATGTGGAAGACATAAAATTAGGGCTGTACGCTACTCGCACCGGTGCACCAGACATGATAGCCGGTGCAACGACAATTTCAAAAAAGTTGTTCTGAAAAATATCTTTTAGTTCTTCGCAAAATGATCTAAACACTGCATACAATGCATTTACAATCAATTTCAAAAATTTGAAAAATCAGTGGTCTTTAGTAAAAAGTATATAGCTAAAAACAATAAATATAAATTCCCTGAAACTGCAGCATTTGCAACACGATTAACCATAAATACACTTGTAATGATAAAACTGCAGATTATTACTCTCACAAGCTATGTAACCAAGCTCTTACCCGGAATTATGTCGAATATGTCAATGCTCATTTTTATGTGAAAATTCTTGTGACATTATTGAATTGAATGTGCCGAACTTCGAGTTTCGAAGCACCTATAACCAAGTTTCATCACACGTTGATGATACTGTGAAAACTTCAGCTGAACGCAAATTCATGCTCAATGTTGCACACGTGACATGTTGAAGTAATATACCTACATTATTATATGTCAATGTAAATATCTTGGTTTCTGATACTTCTCTGTTAATCCATAGGTATATGCAAGACTTTAGGTTGTTATTTGAATTTGCACCAGCATTGTAATTTTTATTCACTGAAGATGGAAGCTGTCGACTTCCGAAGCCGGAGTTTTAATTAAATGGTACTCAAAAATCGTATTTAAGTTTTGCAATCAAGAGACCAAATTACTTTATCGTGTAGTTGAAAAATCTTATTTAAAGATGTCACAAATAGATTGCGACACTAGTTTTTGTGATTCATGACAAGATAATAATTTGCTGCCAAATTTCACTAACATATACACGTGTATGTATATATTAGTAGTATACTTTAGTAACTCATGGTCCTTACAACAATCAAAACGTGGCTATATTATCTTCTTGAAGTTGATTGACATCTATATAAATACAGGCTATCTAACATGATATAGGCTACTTGAAATTACGTGAATTTCAATTGATTAGCATATAAAGGATTTTTATTAACCACACCCTAGAAGATGTCAACAAGGTGGGATTCTATAGGAGTGAACTTAACTCACACATCGATCGATGGTAAAGCATCCAAACATCTCAAACGCAGTCATTGCTTCGACATATTAAACATAGTTAAGCATCCCAAGGGAAAATGTGCTCCCGGATCAACTGCTACTTGTCATAAGTCCTGACTTAATGATCTCTTGATATTCAATGATAAATGGCAAATTCTCAAGACTAATCAATCTAATAGCGAATGAGAATTTTTAAACAAATTGCGAAATCAACAATTATTGCACAGTCAACCGAAGAAGTTGGATATACACATGTAGCTAATAAGAAGGAAAACAATTATTCTAAAAAAAGGAATTATCAAAGCACACTTTGTTGTGTTGCCATTAAAAAATGGTTCATTAATGAAGTGCGCTATGTTTCGAGGCGCAATATTTTGCCTCCTCCACTCCTTCCATTATTGATGTTGTGTGATCTGGTCAACTAACCAATCCACCACCTCTCATTGATCACGTGATTACATCCATAAAAATAAGATGATAGTTCTGATCAAATACCGTCAAATTACCTACTTGCAATTTGCATGGAGATATATTATGTGCTAATCAACGACAATATGAGATTCGATCAATGAAATGAGAAAACAAAATGTTTTTGCACAAAAGATTACACATTTTATGTATTGTGTATTCTTTTTTAATTACGTATTCTTAATTAAGTAATTAAGTTTAATTACTTTAATCACTGAATAAGAGCTACCTTTCGGATCGACCTTGATCTCTATTGCCTTCTCAGAGTGTATTCCTCTTCCTCTGAATGTTATGGCTACATCTTTCCCTGCATGACGAAACCAATTAACGGGTGCAAAAAGAGAATAATTGACGAATAAGCTATTGATCGAAATACTACAGAACTTACAAGGTCAATATGACTTCGGAAATCTTAACAGGACGTCTGCCATTGTTAACATGTAGGCACGTACGGCGAAGTGATCAGATGGTCTTAGAAACAAGTTGACTGGAGGATTACCATTTTGGGGTGACAGTCTGACTCTAAGATGTACGTTTAAGAGATGGCTTGCATAAAAAATTGAAATAAAGTGTTCATATTTTTCGTATTTTCAGCTTATGTATTTTGTTGGTGCTTCGATTGATTTGAGTCACTAATTGCACGTACAATCGTACATGCAACCAATAATGCTAAATAGCTCATGCGCATTAAAGTAAGATTCACTTACCACACGTAGTATTTTTATAAACAAGATGCGGTTTGCTATAACTTCGTAGTTGCACTATCAAAGGGAGACTTTTTAAAAAAATGGATTCTCATATCCAGTTTTATAACCGGTTTTGCTCATTATTTCAAAACTGCTTCAATAATGGCTTTAAAACTTTGCTTTTAGGCTGTGCTATACAGGGATAAGACAGCATTAACGGGGGACTCAGCAAAAATTCATATTTCAGGAGGGCCCAAATAGAAAAATATATTAGGCAGACTGATTGAGACCCAGCAGATTTGCGCGGAAAATTCTCATCCCTGGTTATAATTTGATTGCAAAATATAATTTTCCAAATTTTCCTTCAATGTTATTCTAAGTCCTTCAATGTAATTCATATCGAGTGCAGGTTAGAACAAGAACTAGTAATCAGTGTTGCGATTCTTGGCGTAGGGTAAAAAAAACGCGCAAGGTCGAAAAACACGCGCACATGTATTTCCTTACAAATAAGCCAAAATGGCAACTATGATCGCTAATATTTGATGAAACGAATTTTTACAAAGCTTAAATTTGCAGATCAGATAGTAAGAGCTTTGGTATTTTTCAGGACAAGTCAAATACACACGTGCCTTAAGTGGTAGATGCATACGAGCAGTGGGCCTATAGGCTATCCATTGAGTGAGATGTTAATGAACCTAAATGATCTTTGATAGGCTATACATGTGGCTTATCTAGAAACTGCATGAAATTTGAAATTTTGATATCTTAGAACCACAGTTTTCTATTATCAAAAATTAAAAATAGAAGTCGAAAACTTAAAAAAACGCGCAAAATGGATAAAAATGGAAAAAAACACGCTTACACGCGCAAATTGTCAAAAAAACGCGCGCGCGTGTAAACACGCGCGAATCGCAACACTGCTAGTAATCCTATTGTATATCCATGGACTTCTTGAGAGGCGGATGAGAAGGCTTAGAGCACTTTCAAGAAATTGAGTAGCTGTCAGCAAATAAACAACAAGCTTAGTGCACGTGTGTGAAGTTGGCGGAACCACTCAGCGGAACCATTTTTTATTGCAGACTAATTCTACACGAGATAACTTCTACTTTATCAATTCCAGCCTCATGATCACGAATCTTGCCTCAGATTTTGAGAAATTTAAGTTTAAAGATAAAATTAGTCCCGCTGTGAAGTTAGCGGGACCATTCAGCGGAACCAATGGCTGAGTCTCGCTCATAGCGCATCAAATCAATTTCTTTTTGTCACTACCTGATCCATTTTGTTGTGCTGATCACAAATATATGCTTCATTTTTCAAAACAATGCAACTTTTATGAAAAAATTACCAATTTTATCTTTAATCTTAAATTTCTCGAAAACGTCTGCGCAAATTTGTGAAATCTGAGGCCAGATTCATGATCAAGAGGCTGGAATTAATAAAGTAGAAGTTATCTCGTGTAGAATTAGTCTGCAATAAAAAATGGTTCCGCTGAGTGGTTCCGCCAACTTCACACACGTGCTTAGTGCAGTGCATGGTACGACATACGTTAAGTATACTGGCGAATAACATGACATCAATATTACAGGGGTTTTATTTCATAAATCAAAAATAACTTTTGAGGCTATCTATTCATCTAAAAATTTGAAAAGAAATTGTTTAATCGAAAAAAATGTTGGAATAAAAACACAAAACTATGAATTATCACTATTATTTCAAATTTGTCCTGAGGCTATTTTTCGAAAAACTTATTAAATAAATAAATAAATGAACGTTGTTTATACTCGGAAGCCCATTAGGCACGGAGCCTTTCTTCCATGTGGCCGAGTTGTCATTTACCACTCTCATTCTTTTTCGTGCTGAGTGTTGAGCAAGAATGCAGAGTGTACCCATTTTAAAAGTCTTAGGTTTGACCCGACCAAGATTTGAACCAAGGTCTCCCGGATTAATATTAATATTATTAATACATATCAGTCGTACTTACTTTGTTCTCGACGGCATATGTATAAATACTTGGGGTTTGTAAATTGAGGAGTGGAAAAGGATTATATCCAGTTACAACAATGACGAGGATGGCAAGTTTAAGATATGAAAGAAATTGTGCAGCATAAAGACGATAGGCGGGCGGCGGATAATTGTCTCCTTCAATGCGCAGACTTGGGTATTTCTGGTGCAGAAGGTTGGCAAATTCCTCGAACACCCGCCGGTATCCTCATGAGTAACTGAAAAAAAATCAAAATTAGTAGCTTAAATAGAATTGTTTGGAGAGCTGTGTGAAAAATGTGTTGATGAATTGTTCAAAATGCTACGTCATCTACAAAAATGTTTTGAATCGGCCTTGCCAAACTAAACTTAATCCAATACAAAGTGTTCAGATCAGAATCTGGATATCTAATGAAATATGTAGATGAAAACGTACCGGTACAGGTGACTCTCATACGTAACAGCCAACCTATTCAAGCGATGAGAAGTTTTGATTTATATCACCACGAGAGCTACGAACGTTTTGATCATGCACCATACCCTGTTGAAGTAAGAATCATTAACTGTTCTCGAACATTTGGAGTCAATTGGCCTGACGAACATGTTCTCGAGCTCATATAAAAAGGAAGATTTTGTTTGTTAGCATAATCCTCCATGATTTTTCCTGAATTATTATAAAGATGAAGCTGAAAAGTTTCCTCTCACTTGAATCCATAGTTCTTTGGAAATATTGAATTTTGTAGTTAAATAGGCCGAGTGATATCCGTTAAATAGGATCGAGTAAACCAAAAATTCTTTGATCTTAAATTTCCATCCCTATTTTCACAAGCTCACGCATCTGAATTACTCATCATTTTATTGTACATATCATGATAGTATACATCATTTGATAGTAGAACTAACTTCCTGTATATGCATGTACTGTAGGCCCACAATTTTTAAAAGTGAAATAGAAACGTTTCACAAAATAATCACTTGTGAAAGACAAGGCAACATTACTAATAATTGTCGATTCTTCAACATCATTGCTAATCAAAGAACACACACAAGAAAGATTAGAGCGTGCGTAGACGGCGACAAGCAAACAAACTAAGATGTCCTGGATAATATAGTCTTTCTGGAATTGTGCAATTCAATGGATGATATAAACGATTTTCACAACGTAGCAATAACCTCATTCCTGCCTCAACGTAAAGATTCAAAATCTATTTAAAATCTTTACATTTACAATGACAGGCGCAAAATAATCTTTTGTGCAGGTTATTCAAAGTCCAATTTAGCAGTCAAGTGTTACAAATAGTATAGCAGATTTTAATTTTTTGATACAAGGTCTGACTTCCAACAGCATAACTCAGTATATATGTGCAAAAGTACCCTTTTAAGAGCTTCTGACACTTTTTCGTGCCACTAAAAGATATCAGTTAGAGTAGTTCCCAACCATTTCATGCTCCGCACCCCAAAATAGAAAATCATAGGATTTTTCATTATTCTGAATGCACTCACATGTAGCTACATATAAAAAATAGCAAGAATTCAATAATGCTAAAATTTAATTACCCGCAGAAATATACAAAATTCGTAATTTGATAACAAAAATTTAACGGCGTAACTGATGCGCTGAGGGTTCAGCTAAACAAAACCAACAAAATCTAGCAGCCAGTACCGGTAATTTTTAAATAACTCAACTTCCGAAAATCCGGAGAAGTCGGAGTCTTCGGTCTGAAATTAATAGTGGATTCAAGTGCAAGTAGAAAATTTTACTGTTCACTTCAATATTCGCTTCGGTGTCGGAATCAATGTCCGCTTCGCTATCTGAGTCAAATGTCGAATCGGTTGAGTCCAACTAAGGCTGAATAATGAATATATATACCGGTATATATAATGAAATGAATGTTCACCAATCTCTTACCGAGCTTAAAAATCGAACTTGATCATAGATAAGGCGCATTAGCTGTCTCCTAGGAAAAAAGTCGCGCTTTAAAGGCCGGAAATTACGGTAGTCTATGACCGTGTCAGAAATAGGAATGCATTAGGCCTAGTTTTTGAATATATGCCCACACTTAAGTCTAGCAACACTGCTGTTTCCCATGCTGAAGTCCTAATAAGAAAATTAGCAATTGTTCATTTTTTCAGCTATTATAAAAGAAATCAAATGGTTTCCATTAGAAACAATGGAAATAGAACATGGATCCCATTCTATCGGAATTTCATGTCATCACATTACAATTTTAATGGAATAGGCCTAGCATATAATATAATCCATACATAATCAATTCGTGAAGTTTACACACATCTTTTGAGTGATTTTTTTACCCTTTCCACCTAACCCAACCGAATACAATTTAGGCTACTGACAAGTGTCATATTTCAAAATTATTCAAGATAATTTTCGGGCATTTTTCGAGTATTCGTGCGTAACGTTTTGGGTATTCGGACGTGAGTAGGATCATTAGAAGAGCATTTGGAGTCGAATCGCTGTGAAATATGAGCCTTGGTAATAGCCATGAGTGGACATCTACCTGCTCTGTTGTGTAAATGGAAGCGAGACCAAATTTTTGCTAGTTCATCATCTGTGGTAGGTTACTGTACTTAGACTAACCATTTTGGAATTTAAACTTTTGCGTCCTGAATGCATTCATTTGCCTGCATCGCTATATGACAATATCAATGCGTATACATCAAAATTCTAATTTAATTTCTCTTACCAGTACAGAACCTTCAACGATGGCACAGCAAAACTACTCAATCGAGGTGCGCGAGAAGCGGGGTCTTTCGGTAAATTATCGAAAGATTGAGCTGAATAAAATACATCCCTGTAGCTCAAGAAGAGCATAAATACCATAGGAATGGCAAGGGCCAAAAGGCCACTGTTAGCAGCCATTTAATTTCGGATGAATCTGCCTCAAGAGAAATTCGCTTTAGCTACCCAAAACAACACTATCAATTGCAGCGGTGTTTCAGTAGAAAGTTAAATGTAGTTTCCATTGATGCATTCAAACAAATTTAACAATTGACGTTGTTTTATATTTGTTGTTACATGTTTCTACAAGAACGTAGCATAGAGAATTGTTGCAATTTCACAACAATTCTCACGTATGTATATAGGAAGCGTAATGCACTACCTGTTATTAACGTAGGCCTTTATTGTGTAGATAAAATGTCAAGCTGCATCTAATGTTTAAGCAGCAGAATAATGTATAGGACATAGTTTAAGCATATTAGGTGGAGTGGCATCCAAAGATATTTATACATAGAAGGGCTAGATAGGAAATAGACAGCAATCCCATTGTTCTCAGTGGAACACCTTTGATCAGCTGACGTTAAATGAACTCTTGCAGATCTGCGACTCTCCCGAGAATTTGACTTCTAGTTCTTTACTCAGTAAAGTAAGCAAGTAGTATTATTCATCTGACTTTTTTCCACAACAACTAAACCTTGTAATTAAACATCTGACATTTTTGCTGTCAAGTCATGGAAGTTTCCTTTAGCTCTACAGCCATGCTTATACGCGTTCTACACGATGGATTGATTTCTTTAGCAATTGACTTGTGGCACTTGCTTTCCTTACCTCAATATCAGAAAAAATCTTAATCCATTCTAAATAACTTATGAAGCAAAATGACGATTTTCAGTTCGAGCACTTGTATGCTCATCTCATTTCAACGAACATACTATTTTGACATACTAATTTGAACAAGCGCATCAGGTTATAATACCACAAAATACATGTTCTGCCTCCATCCTCAACATGGTTGACAGAGTTAAGCGCGACCGCAGCAATGGCTATATTTAGAAAATCAAGAACAAACATTGCAAGTGGAATATAATCATATATTTTTCCGAACAATTAGATAGATAAGCATAAGTAGTCTATAAATCTAGGAGGCTTAAAACTTCAAGCATAACTTTATTATGTCTACGACGGGCTTCATATATACTGCTTCATACACTGGTATTCATCGCACGACACGTCAATGAAAACCTCTAATCAGCCTGGAGCTTAGAGTCAGCATTCATCACTGATATGAGTTTCGTGAAAATACATATTATGTTATGCACTATAGGAAGATTTTTCGGAGTTCAGAAGAATCTTGATTCGTAACGCATCATATCCTTTCCATTTGAGGTAACTTCTTCCTGATGGTAATCCCAATTTCTTGTACGGTTTCACCAATTCACAAACGACGTATTCAGACACTTTCCTCCCGGTTTGTTCGGCATATATTGGGTAAATGGGCATCTGCATTTCGATGGCAAGAGCTGTTGATAAAACTCTACTTCGCCGAGAAGTTTTCTCATCAAATCTGAGATTCCGAATCAGGTTTTTGTCGATTGGCTTCAGTGTTAAGGAGTATTTCCGTGATTCATGAAGAGGGCACACATGCAACTCCTGGTTTGAGGGTAGATGTTGCAGATGCAACACCCTTGCCGGCGTGCCTGTTCACATGTCATAAATCAAGAAAGCATTAACCTGCACACTGAGAAATGAATTATAGTCAACCTAAGCCACGCAATTGACAATAAATGAATATTGGATGCGTAAAGAAATAGAGCCATGACATACGAATACGATGAATGGAACATGAACAATGAGACCGAACCTACCATGTCAACAAATTATAAGACTGAAATCTCTTGGTGGAGGACAAAATTAGAATATTTTAGATTTTGAGGGTCCAAAATATCGCATGATTAACAAAAGATAGGAAACTATCAGTGGCCTATCACAAAGCTATTATCGAACATTTGATAACAAAGGTTCACAATATGGAATTTTTATTCGGTCAACAGCTCTTAGAATGTTCAATAAACTACAAGTAGCAAGGATAAAACTTATAAGAATCTCCATACAATTCAGAAAATCTTGATAACCCTGACCATACCCACTATTTTTGTTGAGTTTTTGAACGCATTACCAGACCCAACAAAACTTGTGACTGATTTACGGAATTTACTGAAAATTGTAGTCTTTGCCCTAAGTGAAAGTGAAGTGCACATGTTTCATGTACTTCTGCTAGACCAAATATTTCTAATTGATAGTCCTAGTTGATGTTTCTGACGCTTCTATATTAATTGCCGTTTAAACAGACTTCACAAAAAGATTGTCAGTGTAATTCTGTAATTTGGAAAAGCTGTGTAGGTCTAATTGTATAAATATCCTAAGCATATACCGAGAGGAAAACATTATTCTCTGGTGATTATAAGAACATGTACAGTGCATTTACAAACTTAGTTTTACCAAATTACAAAATTTAGTTTTACCTACATATACTACGTAATGGTAAACGTTGCACCATGTGCTGCCTGCTGTCGGCTTGGTTCATTCATCTATTTGAATAATTTAAATGGTACAATAATTTATATTACATTACAATTAATGACATGACTAAATGAGCAATTGTTGATGTCTGCAAATAGTCTAGATGAGACAATTGACTTGGTAGTACTTGAATCTCGTGAATGGACAGCTACTACAATAAATCCCCGTGAATCCAACCTTCAAGATTCTTCAATTCGGAGTGACATACATGAAAGGAATATACCAAAGATTTATAAAGATTGCAGTATATGCCATGAATTTAATAGACGCAAATTATCTCGTCTCTGCTCGCGTTGTAATAGAAGCTTTCATCTTACTTTCGTCGGTCTCACCAAGCGTCAGTCTAGTCATCTCAGCAATTGGTCTTGCCCATCCTGCTTACATCCTTATTGTCAGATCAATGAATTCAATAATATCAGTGAACAGCCGACTCATGTCCCACAAAATTTTTACGCGAAGGAAATCATTCTCTCAGTGTCTAAACACAAGCGAAAATTTGGTCTGCTCCGGCGCATTCCGAAAGGAGCACGAATTCTTGCTGCTGAAACTCTAAGTAAACTCATTAACGATGCTTTATCGAACGCAAGCGATTTTTCATGTTGGATTAAACTTTATACTTTTGCTTCACAATGCCTTCAGAATCCTAAATGTCATAACGAAAAAGCATCGTGCTCATTGGCCACCTTCACTAAACAGCAAATTAGTAAATTTGAACAATCGAACGTTTTTGAAGCTGTCGCTCATGGACTCACGTTAAGCTTTAGTTCAAAAGAGAAACAAAGGACAGATAAATATGAAACAGATTTACTTAAAAAACGTGTGAAGTCTAAATTGATGGATGGTGATATATCAGCTGCCGTCAGAGTTCTAACATCAGATGAAGTCGTGGTTCATGAATCTCCGGATGTTACCCAATTTATTTTGAAACATCCGCCAGCCTCAACCGATATTCGAGATTGTCCAACTGCAATTCAGGAGGATATCTCTCATATTACTAACGATATTGTTTTGAAGGCAATTCGATCATTTCCTTCGAGCAGCAGTAGTGGAATTGATGGTTTGCGACCCGGTCACTTGAAAGATTTCGAAATGACACATCTGCAGCTGGTGAACAATGACTGAATTCTCTAACAGCACTGGCTAATTGTTTTATTCGAGGCCATATTCCAGATCAAGCGCGAGATCTTTTCTTCTCTTCATCCCTCATTGCTTTGAAGAAAAAAGACGGTGGATTCCGACCAATTGCCACTGGGAACACATTACGTCGATTAGTAGCAAAAGTTTGTGTGAGACTCTCCATGTCTGAAATAGCATCCGAACTCAAACCGATCCAGATGGGCTGTGGTGTTAAAGCAGGTTGCGAGGCGGTGGCACACGCTGCTCGTCAGTATGTCAAAAATAAGTTATCTGATAATTCCAAAGAACCGCACATCATGATCAAACTGGATGTGAAAAATGCATTGAACACTTTACGTCGAGATCATATGCTGGAAGTGTTGAACGAAAGAGTACCCAGCTCTTTTGCTTTTGCAAAACAAGATTACTCATCGCAAACTCATTTACTTTTCGGTGAACGTTTTCTTGATTCATCATCAGGAATTCAACAGGGAGATCCCCTTGGGCCTCTGTGTTTTGCTCTTGGAGTTGATGAAGTTGCACATCTAGTCACTTTCCCTTTTAATGCTTAGTATTTAGATGATGCTACAATTGCCGGCCCAGCTTCTACTATTTTAACGGATCTACAGACAATAATTCTCCGTTTGGCCGATATTGGTTTAGAAATCAATTTCTCCAAGTGTGAGGTGATCAATCTCGGATATGATATTGACTCATTTAAACTTCATCTTGACGAAATTTCAGTTTTTCTTCCGACAGTGAGAGAAACCAAACCTGATCAGTTGCACCTCTTGGGATCTTCAATTCTCGATAAAGGAGTTCAAAATGCTTTGGATGCTAAAAAGGCAGAATTAGCGCGCATGTGTAGTCGTTTGATACTTATCGACTCATATCCGGCTTTGTTTTTACTACGGAATTGTTTGGCTATTCCCAAGCTGATTTACACGCTTCGTGCATCCCCCTGCTATAAATTCTCTTGCGTTCTATGATGAATCGATCAGAAGTGTTACGACACAGATATGTAATGTTTCTTTTGAAGATACCTCATGGGAGCAGGCTACTCTGCCCATTAGTTTCGGCGGCCTTGGTATTAGATTACCATCTGCAGTCGCTTTACCAGCCTTTTTATCATCGGTCCTTTCCAGTCGTTCTTTGGTTGGCGAAATTCTATCCAAACTAACCGAATCTTCACAACTAGATTACACGGATGGCTTGGAAAGATGGTTTACGATAGGTCTGCAGATGCCCAAACTTCCGAAATCACAGCATTCATGGGACAGTGAACAATGCCATCTTTTACAAACTAATCTAAAATCCAAGCTTGACCAAGTTCACCTAGCTTGCCCAGAGAGTGCAGCCGCTCCTTTCACAGGTTCATGGCTTCAAGCTCTGCCAAATCCAACGATTGAAGCTTACCTTGATGATGAATGTCTGAGAATCGGTGTTGCTCTGCGACTAGGTGCTAAGATTTGTGAAGCTCACCCGTGTAAATGCGGCAAGACGGTGGACACATTCGGCCATCACCCTCTATCATGCAAACGATCCGCTGGTAGATTCACTCGTCATGCTGCTTTGAATGACGTTTTTAAACGAGCGCTAGATCGTGAGGGTATTCCATCTGTTCTTGAACCCGTCGGTCTTGACAGAGGTGATGGAAAACGACCTGACGGAATGACGACTTTTCCGTATCACATGGGTCGCTGCTTAATTTGGGATGCTACTTGCACCGGTACGCGCAGTGGTTCATCTCTCATAGAATCCGCCATCCATCCAGGATCGGCCGCAGCGCGTGCAGAACAACGCAAAATGTCGAAATACGCTGCATTATCTGAGAGGTACATCTTTGAACCACTGGCGTTTGAAACAACTTGTGCCATGGGACCGATGACGCTGAAGACAGTCTTGGGTTTAGGGGAAAGATTGAGTAAGGTGAAGGACGATCCCAGAGAAAGAGAATGGCTGCTACAACGCTTTGGCATTAGAGGGATTAGGGGGCATTTAGAGGGAATGCTCAGTCGATTCTTCGTGTTTCCTAACTGTATTTTTTTTACCCTATTATACTTATATTTTATACTGGTATTTTTGATAATTTCTAGTTGTATTGTTTCATGTTCATGTGTAGGCTTAGAAGCCATTATCTTTAAATATAGTTATCCAGATCAGTGATACACTAAAAAAATATTTACAAACTGTAGCTGACATGGCAAAACCGATGTAATGCTCAGTGCCCCACAATTATGCAGTCTATCATATATAATCCGTTTCGTATAAAACTTGCATACGGTTCGCTTGCCAGCAGATAAAGATGCCCGCTTCACTGTTCGTATGCAGAAGCAGAGAAGCGAGCTCTATGTAGTCATTGCTTGTAATCATTCCTCCTTAACCACCGGAGTGAGGTTTGTTTACCCTCCGATACAAACATAAAGACTACCGATACACGGCAGGCTCAGAACCCTTCTCTGTACAACAGTGTATACCCTCAAATTCAGGTGCATGTTACCAGACATCAATTCATGCCCAGCAAAACAATTAGAAGTTATGTTGGATTTGCCCGATGTCTTAATAAGGTGCAAACTTTGATTTCCTTGAATTTACAAGTCACACAATCCCTGCAACTGAAACACATGCTATAAAAATCAATCGTTAACTAAAATTTAATTTTTCGCTACTTCAAATTTTTAAATTGCTCGAACTTGAATGCTGTATTTCTATGTGAGCTTAACATTATACTTAGAACGTTCATCTCTTGTGTCATTGAAATTTCCCCATATTTTTTGAAATCCAACATTGTTGTCACAACCTGTAGATAACTTCGTTTGGTGTGGAGTAGGAGTTGCCGTTGACTGTTTCGATCGTTTCACGATAAAGCCATCGACCGTTGGGGTAAAGCTTTTCGCTTAGACATTGTTAACAACTTAATTCATTTGTCGTTTCACGAATACATTTGAATACTTCATGGTTCGAGCTAAAATCTCTAAAAACACTCACAACCCCTTTATAAACCTCTTTATCATAAAATCTTGAGGCGGTGAAGCGCCACCTAAGATGCGAACAACATTAAAAACCCTGATGCGAGCATCAATGTTCTTCTTCAAATGTCCGAAATATCTGCCTTTTACACTAATGACATATACTTACGAAACATACTGCATCGTCTTCATTTTCCAACTACTTTTGTTAACTGAAAGAATATAAATGACAACTGCAATTAATTGAGCTATAATCCCACGAATCATATTACAAATTCAGTATCATCTGTTAAAAAGTACAAGCTACAAATCGCTTATCTCATTGCTCCATCTTCTGTTGCTGAATTATCCTCGTGCAAAAATGAGCAGATTTGCTGTTCACATGGAGAAAAATGCCAAAACATACCTGGAGTGCCACCTAAAAGCCCGCGGCGTCACTGATGACACGAGTTAATGAAAATATGGTGTACTGAGGTAGACGCATGTCTCAAATTGTAATGCAAAAAGAAGACATATCTGCCGTAGATCGTTTACTCGATTTCTACAACGTGTCGCAAGTCCGCTGCATCTTCAGGCAATACGAACAAGTCAGATAACACGAGTGTCGAAGGTTTGGCATCCCTGTTGTCCCTATTTGAATGACCTCTACTAAGGTACATTGAAGAGAGAGGGACGTGAGGCTGTTGGTACCACGTTGTGAATAAGACATACCACCACAGGGCATCATTTGGCCGAAACAAGGTCAACGTAAGGACAAATGTAAAGTATATGTCAATGCTTCCGTAGCAGTTTAAGGTGTTCAGACGCACACCCCGATTCTTTGGCGCAACCGTCGCTATATTTTCAAAGCTTCAATTGACTTGGCCTACCAAGAAATTGTTTGGAATCCTGATGATGAAACCAGCAGCTGAAAGGTGAACAACGCATGCAGTAGGCTATGCACCATGTCAATAAACACCCGCCTATTGTACATCCAATTTAATCTTCAGTGTGTTGAAGACATCTGTAGCCTTTGTAATACAGATTGTTTCATAAAAATGGATCACCCTTAAACATCGCCTTAACTTCAACTTTGTCTAACTCCGCCAAACTTGAACGAATTTCTCTGAAATTTGGAAGATATGTCAGTTGTGCTTACTAATATCATTGTTGGAAATTTCAAGCATGAATATTGAGTTGTTTTCCTGTTATAGATAAAAAAGTAGTAGATAATTTGATCTTCATTTAGCAATGTTACACAAAATCATACCTCACTCTTATAAAATTACATTTGTTTCCTTTGTTATGTAATATGTTGTTCTACAAGCCAAAAGCTATCAAGCAAAACAAAAATAGAGAAAATCGGTCAATCAGAGCCAGTATAGCACCATTATTCATCAACAATGTAACTGCTACATGTGATTAACTGGACTTCATGTTCCATAGCTTCCTGACTTCGTTGCGGTGGTGTTGGCAGCACTCCTGATTGCTTTCAGCTAGAAACCGGTTGAAAACAATGCAAAGCACAAATGAACAATAACGAGATCGCATTCACAAAAGGCAAAGTGTCAGCCTTGCTAGAACTAGGGTTTTCTTTGCGAGCTACAAGCAAGCGACTAAATGTCCCTTACACAAATGTGCATCGATGGCATAATGATGATTTTCGACTCTGTCGTAAAGAGGGCTCTGGCCGTCCACGCAAAACATCCAAACGTAGAGACTGCCTAATTTTGAGATTTATTAAAGTTGATCCAAGTCTCTCGTTAACTGAGATGACTGCACTAGTCTCGTCTATTTCTAAGTCCACTATTCGCAGAAGACTTATTGAGTCGAATTTCAAGAGCTGTAAGAGGCCCTCTCAGATCGAATTATCAGATCAGCATATAAAAAGACGTCTCAGATGGGCAATGAGTCATTGTCACTGGCGAAATCAATGGGATCGGGTTGTCTGGTCTGATGAGGCATCAGTCCGTCTGAAGGATAGTGATGGTCGATTGAGATTATGGATAAAATCTGATCAGGAAATTCCGAGACATCTACATCGTCCCCGAGTACAAGGTGGTGCGACTCTACTGATTTGGGCTGGCATTTGGACCAATGGCCGCTCTGAACTTCACATACAGCAAGGAACCATGAATTCTGAACGCTATGTGAATGTTTTACGAATGAACATTGGCCAAATGACAGATCAACTTGGTGATCCATCGACTTGGTTATTTATGGATGATAATGCTACGTGTCACAGGAGTAGTAGAGTCAACTTATGCAAGTCTCAATTAGGGCTTAGGACATTATCTTGGCCAGCTCGTTCTCCTGATCTGAATCCCATAGAAAATGTATGGAGTATTCTAAAACGTAACGTTCGTCGTTCACTGCTACCTACAGATGGCGTATCACAACTTACGGCACTGGTAATGTCATTGACAATAAGGGTAGGGCCACAAAATATTAGCTTCTTAAGAACCGTTACTGTATCATAGCTTATCAGATTATATAAGGACATTTAAATATATTAGGGACATGAAATAACATGAACAATGCTTTCTGTATCATACTTATGTTTTATTTAGTCAGATTTTAGGATGATCCACTTTTTATGAAACGGACTGTAAATGTATGTAAAATGCAAGCGTGGTATCGTAAACCGAAAGTGTATTTCACCAGAAGTCACGTACAGAAAGTAAAATTGTACGCGTGTTTCCGACAACTGTAGGACATCATGAATAGAAATCAAGTGTGATAACGCAAATGGCATGAATCACCCTAAACAATAGCACATTATGTAACTGCATGAAATAAGCATGAATGTAAATAAACGAACCATCACCGAAAGTAAATAAAGAGTGTATCAGCTATTACTATGCAAGGAAAAATAAGTACAATGTGACAATATCGTAAAATGATAACAGAAAAGAAAACAAAGGATATATCAGATCAGATCATCAGTCAACACAGTGATGCGGTGCAATAGATCTCCGATGTCAAGTCAACAGGTTGGCAATTAATGCTGTACTCTTTTACTCTCAATATTGATTGAGATGGAAGACTTTGGTGAGATATCTACGGGCTATCTCATTGCTGTGAATTTATGGGCAGCGGTGATGTACTTCGTACGTAATGATAACATATGGTTTCTGATGTACAGAGATTTATGACTGATTTATCATATATCATACATCATGACTTCGAGAATGACTTTAAGTCATGAAATGGTGCGAATCCACGATCCTTAGAACTCTGCCTTATGAGTGAAATAAAAACCATGAGGTAAATATGATGAATGATCAAAAGAATTCCAGGTAATTACTACATTAAGCGCAAATTCAGTTTCACATGCACATCCCCAAGCAGATGAAATTTTGCGATAGTTGCTCACTTGCTTGACGATTGGGTCCGTGACTTAATAGGCTAATTTGTATTTTACTGATGTTGGGTGACAATCTACAAACTAAAAATAAAAAGAAACTCAGACAAGTACCATGCTCTGCCAAAGGAGCTATTCAGACCTACACAGCTTGTAGTGAAAATAAATAAAACATTGATGAATTTATGACAGCATATGATGCTCTAGAGATGTTCGGGTACACAGCTCAAAATATCAGTGCGCGCAATGTAGACCAATCTTAAACTTAATCGAAATTTCTAGAGATAGTTACTCGCAACTCATTTGAAAACAGATGATTGCAAATACCAGTTATTTTACTAAAACCATGCATCCGTGATAGTAAAAAGGATTAAAACCGATTAAAATCAGATCTTGAAATCAGGAGATCCGATTTTTTGGGTTTCCGGAATTCGAAACCATCGTCAGGTCCGTTTACTCATATAGTCTACCTCACGCAAAATAGAAGATATTCAGACCGCTAGACTACGTGAGGAGACAATATTGAAAAAGTTGACGAAAATTTTGTTCTCTTTGGTAATTTGAATCTTACCCATAGAAAATTTTGAATGAGAGCAAAATCCTCGCAAACGATTGTAAGATCTGTCCTTCCTATCGATTGTTAATTTAATTTGGAATCGAACTTTGAATTACTCTACTTGTAGGGCCGCGATTTTTTCGGTTAATTTCGTGCATTATTTTTGGGTAAATTGGGTAGGTCTATTTCTTTCAAACTAAAATTGCAAAAGTAATCTTTGGGCTGCAACAAACAATGTATTTACTCTGAAAATATGATCTCACGTATAGCAACATGTCAATCCCAAGTTTTACTTGACACAACGCGCATCATAACGACAGGTAAGAAACAAAAAACATGGCATTAGCAAAAATTTTGGGGAGGGCTTTAGGAGATTGGATGAATTCATGACTTAATGAAATAATTCTAAATAGCTTGGTCTGAACAGAAAAATCAACTACGTCTTTATTTGTGATCTTGCAACTAGGTTGTTTCCTTGTAAAAAGGTATAGGGCCTAGCTATGGTTATAGTGCTGTGCCTACCAGTGCCGCGCAGTCTTCATCACTAACGCAAGACACTATTGCCAAGTCTGGTATTAATCTAATATGTGAGCATGATTTTGCGGTAAGGAATTTTATGATACAACATAAAGAAATTAAAAATGAACTAAAAGAAAATTTGATATAAATTGAATAGCAGAAGGTTTAAGTAAAATAAAAAATAACATATACTGTATCACACTATGTTAATTGACTGATTTGCGATGATCGATTCCACTGGAACGTTGGCCCTAAAATGCACTGTGATTTGCAGTACATAGATCAATATATAAATCTTGTGGTTTCAGCCTGGTGAATAGATCAGAGATAGTTGTTGACATTGGTGAGCCTTATTCGAAGCCAAATCCTTAGTGTAGTATTCACATAATCCCTGTAGTTGTTCATAGTCATGAATTCTACACATGGATGCGTGTTATCAATTAATCCCCATCCGTCTTCAGTGGCATTGATACTACCGCATAAATTGCTGAACACAACCGGTCATATTAAAAAAATTGTCAAAGAAACTACAGAATGAAATTTCTTGAGACTTAACATGCAATATCAATGACTTTATATAATATGCTATCCCTAAGGTCTTTGTCGCATTGCGCATCGTGCAACTAACCAAACAGAAATCGCACCATTGTCGCATTGTTTCTTTTGCCCTCAACCGTTAGTCCCGAAACTGTACCACGACTGATAGGTCTACTTCTCATCTACCCCAAGAGATAAACAAGTATTAGATATCTTTAAATAAGACCATCTATCTCCTTTGGAAAATGAGGGAATTCCCCTGACGTATCCATAGCTATCTATCTAGGAGTCCATGTTCAATGACATGAACAACACTTTCCAAGTTAAAGCAATTATTTCATGGTTTTACTGAATGTGAAAAGAAGATTGAAATAATCTGTCTGAGATTGAAATAGAGAAATGACTTGATACACAAATCTATTGATAAAATTCCTCGTGGCGTGAATTTGCTTCCACATTGACTTCCATTACATGGAATACTAGCATCCTGTTCGGACTGAAAACTTTTTTTCAATTTCTCGATTGCGATTGGAAATGAACAGCCCAATGCGTCTATCAAGTGAATTTAATGAATGGAATGTGTAATACACACGTTGAATTTTGTATAAAACACACAGCTTATGAAAAGCAGGAGGAATCACGTTGTCAATTCTGATTCTTGGTGCTTCGAAACCAACATGCATTCCTCCTCGAAGAACAATGATAATGTAGACAAGACAGAAAATGTATCTGAAGGCCTTGGCTTCTGTGGATATTTACTTGTGGGAATCTGTGGATTTTTAATTCTTATCACTTTCCCAATCTCAATTTGGCTGTGTATTAAGATAGTGGCAGAATATGAGAGAGCCGTAATCCTTCGACTTGGCCGCGTATCATCGGGACAAGCCAAAGGTCCTGGACTGTTCTTCGTCATCCCTTGTACTGATTCAATCAGCAAAGTTGATCTGCGTACCGTCACCTTCGATGTTCCTCCTCAAGAAATTCTCACCAAAGATTCCGTCACTGTCTCCGTAGACGCCGTCGTTTACTATAGAATCTTCAATCCAACCGTCTCTGTTCTGAATGTCGAGGATGCAAACAGATCCACAAGACTCTTGGCACAAACGACGCTTCGGAACATCCTTGGAACAAAAAACCTCTCTGAAATCTTGGCCGATCGAGAAGAGATCGCACATGGCATTCAAAGTGGTTTGGATCAAGCCACCGATGTCTGGGGAGTAAAAGTTGAGCGTGTAGAAATCAAAGACGTTCGACTTCCAGTACAACTTCAGCGGGCAATGGCGGCTGAAGCCGAAGCTGCACGAGAGGCCAGAGCGAAAGTAATAGCAGCTGAAGGTGAACAGAGAGCTTCACGCGCATTGAAAGAAGCTGCTGATATAATGAACGAATCACCATCATCTTTGCAACTAAGATACTTGCAGACCCTTAACAGTATTTCAGCGGAAAAGAACTCCACGATCATTTTCCCGCTACCAATGGAATTTCTGTCCCGCTTCGATAAAAAAGGAAAATAAAATGTAATACTGAATTGTGGTATTACTTGATATTACTTTTTTCTCATGTAGTAATGAAGTAGTTTTCTTGCATTTTTCTCTAAAGCTACTCGTAGGAATTTGGAATAATCTCAAAGGATTAGCGACCTACCCATGGCCAATCAGAAGTTATTTTCTTCGATTATTTTCAATTTGGTCACCTGTGAGTGGTGTAGTGATGAGAGAATACACGGAACGGCGCTCCCTCAGCTCTTTTTGTGTGAGAGCGCTTTTACCTGCTATGCATGTACTATTTTGAAGAATATAGATTTCAGATTTATGGAACAGAATTCATCATTTAATCTCTAGTCCGCCATGCTTTTTCGATTACTTTCAATTTTGGCCACCTGTGGAAGCTGCCCTCCGAATTCCATGAGACAGAAGGATGTTTCGCGCATGCTTTCTTGTGGAGACATAATTTTGTATTTGGAGTTTATCTTGTCAAATGAAATTTTGAAATTCAAACTTGCTATGTCGTGGGATTTCATAATAATTGATGACTAAATTTTATAAATTCTCTACAATTTAGCACTCAAGAACAAAACATAGAAATTTAAGTCGAAGTAGGCTAATCGGAAGTGTCTTCCAGAAACTAGATAAAATTTATGTGTGGAGGAAAACTTTGAAAGAGAATTTTGAAGTCAACGAAGCCGGCGTTTGCACATCGAGGAAGTCAATTTTGCAATTATTTTTAATTGCTAGCACCTAACTATATTTTCTTTTCATATGTACTTCGTAATTGCTCTATTTCCGCATCTTGTAAATGACTCAGACATGATGTGTTGAAGAATAATCATAAGATAGATTACTTGCGCATGATTATGGTGACCGACAGTTATCGAAAGCACTCGCGCGAACAAGTAATTTTACTTTTAATGTCACACATCTAACAAAGGGAACTTCAAAATGGAGAATTCGACAAACGAATCCCCAATATTTCCATTTGTATATATACTAGAGCTGGAACCGGTCATCGGTATACCGGTACCGGTCAGACTTCTATACAGGCTTGGTTTTCATGCTTTATGTTTGTTTTTTAACACAAAAAACATTTTCAGCGAAGAGCATTGAATGTACGCAACATATGAGACCATGCATCATATTCACACAAGAGCGTGAGACGAATGGATCACTTGCTTTCTTCGATAAAAAGATGAGCAGGGAGCACACAATGTGAACTTCAGAGTCCATGAAACGGAGCTAGACCTGGAGATATTCACCCACATTGATTTCCCAGAAACTGAAGCGAATAGTATTTTTACAACTAAAGAACATAACACAGAAAAAAAGAAGCACAAGACAAAATTATACGAATCAATCAAGGGCATTTTAACGAATTTCTACCTACTAAGAAGCTACTATAAAGCTGTTCGAACTTTGAAACGAGAGCTACTGAAGAAAATACCTGAGCAAGGTAAGTAACATGGAGTGGTTTATAAGCTTGAATGCGACGAGTCTGACTGGAAATACGTCAGAGAGTCAAGCAGATCGATGGAAGAAGGAGTAGCAGAGCATAAGGGTAATGTAAGAAACTTTTACAGACATTCTGAAATGTACAATAATGTAATGAACAAAGGCAATCAACTTAATTGGAATTCAAAGAAAATTATTGATGAAGAAAGCAACGCAACTACAAGGCAGAGTGATAAAGGAGGCGATATGCAGCATTTAACAACAATGAAATTAAATAAACGATAGATCAAATTGCCATGCAAAAGATGTGCGGCTGGTAGGATTCGAACCTACGACCAAGGTTAACTAGACCTGTGCTCTAACCAACCGAGCTACGAGCCACTTACGCGACTCTGTCAATTGGCAGGATCAAACCCTCACCACCACACATCAGTTGTCAAGGCAATAATAATCAATGAATAAATAACACGTCACAATTGTGACCGCCGACATTAAGGCAAGTAGCGGGGATCGATTGTCCACCAAAGCATCTTAAACCATGTCGTGAATGCAATTAACACCAATGAAATTAAATAAACGATAGATCAAATTGCCATGCAAAAGATGTGCGGCTGGTAGTCCTAATAGCAGACTTCACATTAGTGGAAATAAAGGGAAGTTCATTCATGAGGTATTAATGTGATGATGTAATCTGTGATATCTAGATAAGACAGTGACATAGGGATGTACATGAGGCCTACAGACAACTCTGAACATTTTGACTTTAAATCCACGATCATGCTGTCCGTTGGCAAGCGAAATATATTCGATTCATAGCAACAAAGTTAACACAAAAAATTGAGGCTCTTTCTCAAAGCATTTTAACATGCATACATGCAGCACGTGTAAGGGCATGTCGGTCATATCCTTTATATAATGTGAATAGGTACGTATTTATGCGAATGCGACTGTGAGATGCAATTGTGGTACGTAGCATTAACTAATAAATTACTTGGAATTGAGAGGAGATAAAGGGAGGTGTATCTGAAAAAGAATCATTGCTCTATCTAAAAAAGAGATCACTATCCAGTTGATGTTCCGTCTCATCATGAGAACTTAGTAAAAAGTTAGATATTGAAAATCCAACCTTTTTCGACCAATTGCGGATGAGCGTCGATCCATAACGAACAATGAAAAACAACGAATCAATATAGTAAATATTGATGCCGCTATAGTTCTGTAATTCTCAAACAAAATAGGCTAGGCGAAATTGCTTCTTTTGTGCGCCAATATTCGATAAGTGCTTGAAATTGTCATTATCAGTATTGATATACTTTTGCCTTGGTTAATCTCCTTGGTGGCTAAAAGCTTTTCGGTAATTAAAGTTCTCGTCGTTAAATCTTTCTAGTAGAAATGCTGGTCTTATAATTCGAACCCTTGATTTATTGCTGCCATGACTTCTGCATCTGTGAAGGATTGACCTCGTAACGAACTCTTCATCGGAGAAAACATGCGATAGTCAGATGGAGACAGGCCCGGGAAAAAAGGAGGATGGTCGAGTACAGAAAGTCAGATTTCGAACAGCTTCTTCCTTGTTTATGTGTGGGCTATCGCATTTTCTTGCAAAAAAGAAGTCACCAAGATTGACGCAAAGTCTCTTCTCGTATACACAGCGTCATTCGTCTTCTCAAGCTCCTCACAAAAAACAATGCGCTACAACAGTGGTGGGCAACGCGTGGCCCGCGGGCCCTTTGTTCAATGGCCCGCGGACATTATTTGAATCGGTGATGTGAAAATGGCCGCATCCGACTTTTACCTTTCAAAGGCTAGAGGTTGATCTTCTTTAGAATTTTCAAAATCATTAACTAATGATTTATTGAGCAATATGATGGCACAAAAATTTTCATTCGAATGCATAAACCATGTTCCGTTCGCAATGAATGTTTTCTCAGTATGAATGTCGGTGACATAGCCATCAACTGCGTGAGTGCTTATTATCATATTACCAATAAGGTCACATTTAAGGCTATCATTTAATGATACCAAAAAGCTTTCGGAATTAGTTTGGCCTATTCACAGTTCATTATTCATATACTAGATTTTAGAATGTAAAATACAGTTTCTTAAAGACAACAGTTTAGTTGAATACACTGCTGCTGCATACATTTACAAATACAATTATGCCTTGTGCTACAGCTATCACTATGCACATGTATAGTACAGCAGCTCTTAAAATTGCGCTCAAAAGTACTCAATGAATGAATTTTGAACACACTTATTTCTGTCTATTAAAATTGGTGGCCCGCGAGCCCTCTCGCGGGCTACTGCTTGTGGCCCTCCATCCCAACTTGGTTATCCACCAATGCGTTACGTGGTGTTCCACGACAAAGCAGAAGCATGAAGATTTCACAAGCATCTCAAAAAACGATGGTCAAGTACTACTTGCTGGTTATACAAGTAGAATTACGAGTCACGGAAGTTACCTAGTCGCCACCTGTAGTCAACCATGACCGATTCAAATACGAGTAGGAACATTGGTAGTTTTCCTATCATATCCGTGCCTTATCAACGGTAATGAGACGAAGAAGGAAATCGTTCTGTTCGCATTGGGTAAGAATAGCTTCACATGCAGTCCTTCAACACAATTTCATTCAAAACTTGACCAGATAATGATAACAGTAGGTCGCACGAGATTCACGTTCATAAGCATTGTAAAACAAATTCAAATTCAAAATTTTCAGTCATGTTTGCATTAATGAGGACTGTTTGTGAATCATAACTGAATAATTCGGACATCATTGCTCATTGATCACATAACCAAGAAGATTCAAGTCAAGTCAAGTAGGTGTTTATTTCTCTTCAAAATGGAAATCAAAAGACGTACAAATCATAAAGATACAGAAACGACATCATCGACGTAAACAAATATTCGGGTTATATAAAATAACGAAAGAGTATGGGTAAGAAGATAAAGTGTCATTTACAAGTAATAATGATACGTATGGTAAAAAAAGGCTGCTTGTCTCTTCTCCGTTCTACAAAACGGAATGCTAAATTTACCACTGCGTGACAATTTATTAGGAATAATATTCTTTAGTACATGACTTTCATCATAAAATGCTTCCAAAAAGAAGTGTGAATGAAATTGTCAGTTTGCTAAATAGTCAAAATTGCAAGATGCAAGCTTGACTATTTCAGACTATAGTGCTGACAAAGTGAAGAAGTAGGTGAGGGTAAGGCACATTGAACATGTATATGAACTTTTCTCGACAGTTTGAATATGCTAAATCAAATTAACCAAAATCAAGCTCGGATGAAAAGAGGAGGGCATTCCAAGTAATCTCTGAGTTGCTGAAAGTTTCTGTGACATTTCAACTCCTCATAATTTGAATTTTAGAATTTTCAACAAACTGGTTCAATCAGGATTCGTACGGCTTCTCTTATCAAAAACTCCCTGACTCTTCCAGGTTTTCCAGAGAATTTTCAAAAATGTTCCATGAGACCAATGCAGATAATAATTCTCATCATTATCCGTTTACACTTCATTTTCTTCTCATTCGTTGAAAACCCCAGTCAGCAAAGATATCCTACCCACTAATACGACACATCATATTACTATTCTAGAGACGCACAACAGGATGTAGATTCATGATAAGTCCATATACGTACATTGAATGAACATACATGTATTCCAAATCATGGGGTTATCGATAAATAAAAATCATACTTCTCACTGCAAATATTCATACTAGAATGAAATATTTTAGCTAATATTGCATATCAAGTACATCTACTTGATCGCACTTGGTTAGTAGGCATACAGGTATAGATGAAAAAATGTAGCAAAGGTATGATTAGGTTAATTAAAATCAATATCTCAAAGAAGAATGATAACTATACTGCTTGACAAAAACTTAACACTTACCATTAGAAATCAATGGCAGATGTAAAATTTTTAAATCGATCCTACTCTCAAACGAATATCCATGTGCCTTTTCTAACACAACCACATGAGGATATCGTTCATCCTCTTACATGGGATAAACATTGAATAAGTTTAAATGACAAATGATTGCAAATTTGGCTGCCCTTTTTTTACATAAGTCGTACCTGCATGATGAAGCACACAAATGAATTCGTAAAAGGTGTTGTTAATAGAATGGTGGACGCACTATGCGTGATGTTGGTGTGTCGCATGTCTGACAGGAATTAGTGGGTGTGTTGGTGTGAAGAAGGAAAAGTTGTACGAAAGGATCTGGAAGACCAAGAACAATAAGTAGAGTCACAGATCGACAGTTGATCATTGCAGCAAGGAGAAACAGTGATGGTCAACTTTAAGATTTGCGATTTTCATAAAAACAAAATAATATGAAAAATATGTATCATACAGCCCTACAAAATAGATGTATATTTCAACAGAATACATGTTTTGAAATACAAATCAAAAATTTCTACAGAACTCTCTCTTGGACTCATGGTTGATTATCTAGCCTTCAGTACCAATCAGTTCATCGCATCAGCTCAACTACAATAAGTAGTTACGCCATGATATACATGGCATTAAAAATCAGGAAATGTAAACATTTTCAAAATGTCAAACATTTTTGCTTACGAATTCAATGATGAAAATTCTTCGATTTCTAAGATTTTCCAGAGAATTTCTCAAATTCCATTACTTTTCTAGGTTTTCCAGACACCGTACGAACCCTATCTATATTTATTACTCAGCAGGCCTGTGATTAGCCTATTAGAAAAATTGAGGAATGTAAACGGAGCCTAATATAATAATTGCAAGAAAAAATCCAAATTTCAACAGGGATTTTGGGCCAAACTTCATAAAAAAGTCATGAAGAAGGCAACCCCAGAGTTGACCACACTCCATCACACTTTTTGAAGTTATATGTATTACAAAAGGATATTGGCCTGGTCATAATCACTTCCCGCGTTGTTGCGAACTTAATTTGCTACCTCAAGTACTATCTGCTTAGAATGTGTCGAACAGAGGATGTCAGATCAAGCTGCTGATATCGCTGTGCTTCACGCTATCGTCTCCAATTCAATGATGCTTGTCAGATTTGTATACTGAATTTTTTTAAATGTAGGAAATATCCTCAACTACATGCATCTGGGGCTTTGTGACGATTAATTTTTACAGATTTTAAACAAATTTGGGAGGAGAGCAACCCGTAAGCATAGAAAGCTTAAAATCGTTGACGGAATGCTTGTGGTTAAAAAAAGTCAGTAATTTATTATGAAGGATACGCCACATTACACACTAATTTATTAATATTACTTTATACTGCACAAGTTTTGGTGGCTCTTGTTTATCTGTTAGCGCTTTGATCATATCGCTCCGATCTACATTCAAATGAACATGAATTCTCTCATACGACACAAAAAAACTACTGGCCAGCTAAGTTGTTGGTCTCATCTAAACAAAGAGTGAAAGATTATCACCTCTATTCGCATGAAGTTCCGCAGAGATATTGACATCCACATCTTGCAGTAGACCCACGTTGAAAATCTGCCAACCTAGTAATATGTGGTTTGATGAATGTCTTAATTAATCCAAGTTCGCATACAACGATAAACAATCTGTGCATTACTTTCACACCAAGCTGTGTTCAGCAAATTATGAAAACGATCTATAAGTGGATAACTCATCCAGGATAAATGTCGGTCGTCAGACCTTGAAAAATGTAGATGCAAACAGACTCATGGGATAGCAGAGCCTCATAAGCTTCCAACCTCCGCACGCTAGTGACCAGGAGGCAGATAGACACTAAATTTCGAGACCATCCGCTTTACCCCGTCGCATGTGTTCATGTTCAGCGGAAATAAAATGGAAGAGAATGAGTGAAACAAAAGCTTCAGTTGATAAGAGCACTGAAATCCAAGTGGGCTGGGATACCTATACGTTATCACATAATGGATATAGAGGATCGATAGCCTAAAGTTTTTTTAAGAAGTACAGGCATGCATTTGGCAGCCATATAGTCGCAGAAACATATAATGAAGGCTGTGAAACCGGTTCAGATAATTAATGAAAATAATGGAATAAGCATTTTACTGTTGGAATTCTACGCAAAATTATGAAGTTTGAAGAAAAAAATGCTTGTAGTGTTCAATATACAATTTCGGTATGTTGATCGCAGTGTTTCACTCATTAAATACGTGAAAGTGTTGTTCGGCAGACAATAACTTCAGACAACTTCTCTGTATGGAAAAATAAGTTCGGACGAACCTGACCATTTGCAACCCTGTAGCCTCCAGAAATTAAAACGACGTGAAACAAAATCAAATTATAAATCATGATTGATTCATGTTTAGCAGTCAGGGTGTAGGATACATGTTATAGGATTCTATCTTAGCCTCTTGATTGGAAGTTTACAGATAGTCACCATTCGCTAAAAAACAATACATTGTCCGACATTTAGTCTAAAATGTGTCACATTTGAGGAATTTCTCTTAGTTTTGCTATATTTGAGGAATTTTTGAGGATTTGAGGAGTGAAAAATTTTTTTGAGGAATCTGAGGAATTTGAGGAGCAATCACAGGCCTGTTACTCTCTTGTTCAGCTTCATTATATTTTAACTAAAATCATATAATAAAATTCATAGTTTGAGATTTTATTGGCAAAATTGATGAAATGAAGAAGTATTCACATCACTTAATTCGAGGAATCTAGGATTGCAGTTATGTGTATATGATATGCAATTGAGGCAGTTGAAAAATAAAAGAGCTAGAATCAAATTTCTGTAGGTCAAAACTTTTGCAACAACCAATATTCAGCAACAACAAAATTTACTTTACACAGTGCTGAGTTTGTTATGTTTGATGTACTGCATCTACCTGTGAAATCGAAGAAAGGAAGAACGAAAAGTCTGCTATCATTTACAGTCTGTTGAAGAATTGTTTTGTTTTGATGCCTGACTATGTATGGCATTCGGATATGTTGACACAAATACAAAAATAGCCGAAACCGATTAATTATTTGACTTGCAATTATTGATCAAGCGTCAATGTTTTGAACTTTCTCAGAAATATGTATTGCACTGAATTGCATGTCCTGTATGTTCAAATATTTGTAATAATTACTTTGTCATTTGCAAAAGCAACTCGCTGGATATTCCTGTTGATTCCTCGAATACCAACAAACCATGATTTTCCATAAATAAATCACTATTCACCGAAATGAAGGTGTTTGCTGTGCGTCAAACAACAATGACTTTTCTAAACAATGAAGTGCGGTAAATATTTTTGCAGTCCGAACTGTATTCCAATAAAATGTTATGAGCATCGTTAATAAAAATTTCCAACTGCTCTCTAGAAATGTATGAAATGTAGTTTTACGAACCGTATTTCTTCGAGAACGTACACGCCGCCCCGAAATAGACGGTGCACTTACATGCAATTTCTTGATTATACGCTATGCTTGATCAATCTAATTGTGCTGCTGTGTGTACTTGCCTTAGCCACCGTTGAATCGAACAATGGAGATAGAACTGCTGATGATCTGTAATTGATATGATCTGTTGATTGATTTGTAATCATCAACTGCTTTACTTTCAATGCCGCCGTCACCACTCACCATCTTAGGATAAGCATGATTGAACATTCAGTGGCATACTTAAACAACACGAGTAAATTTACTAAACACCTCTTCTTCATGAACGGATACCTTTCATGATTCTAATCAGGAACGATTTGGTGCCTAACGCATCTAGCATCCCTATATTGAAATACTTTCATGGTACGTTTTAAAACACTGCTTTATGTTGTTATCTGGGCACGTGTGAAGATTTGCTCACTGTTTGAGTTATTGATTGTTTATTGCAATTAGCATATGATGTATGAACTTATGTCTGTAATAAAAGTTATCAATGTTCACATCCAATAGAGAAAACAGTGATTTTTATTTCATGTAGTGGGTCTGCTCAAGTCACTATCCAAAGCGATGACAAGTTATTATGTGAAGTATGTAACCATGTAGCCTAGTTCGTTAAACTGAAATATCAAAGTAAAACAATATGATTTAAGAATTAATCAATTGGTGATAATTCAATTGCAAATTGTGATTCATTGATTCTCACTAATTAATTTCTAGCAATATTAACTGAACTTATAAAGAAAGATTTAGATAACATTTTGATAGAAGGAAATGAGATTAATTTGCGTCGAAAGATAAATTAATTTCATTTCCTTTTATCAAAACACTAATTAATTGATTCAAATAATTGATTGCCTCCATCAAATAGTTGCAATTAATATTTGATGATCTCTCCGTACTATTGAAGCGTGTTGTCGTGTTCATTTAATTAACCTAAAATGCTAGCATTTATCGATGCTGCTATTTCTCTCCTATCTCGAATAGACGCCGCACTAATTATTTCGAATAAATGTCACGGCGACTATTCGAAGAAAGAGCCTATCTGGATCATTAAGATGAGCCAAATATCTATCACAATGTGGCAAGTTGCAAATACTAAATTTCAATTGCTTCATTCCAATAATAATGAATGGCAAAAATTGATCAATCTAACACATGCTTGCATCATCTCACATTATACACTCCAGTAATATCTATTTCTGTGTCACACTCAAATCACTTCAAAACGTCCTCGCAATGAAATGCGTACGTCGTTTGATGTGATAACTTGACCGATAGAAATCTGACTTTTCGCTTTGCATTTATTTGTTAGTGAGACTAGAATGGATAACAGCTGTTTGTTTTTTTTCAGCTGCTCGGTCAGCGCCGATTGTGTTTAGAAGAAGCAAATTACTGAAACATACAACAGTTGTAGTTCCTTGCCGCAAGGGGATTTATTACAAGTTATTTTATCAAAATTCTTTTACTTAGAGAGAAATGATAATGACCGCGAATATTTACGAAGCACACTGATAAGCTGCCAGTATCTGCCTATTGTCAACCATTGGGAGCCGCCATCATTTAGGCACCGTTGTGATGACAACTCATGTCCACGACGTTCTAGTACATGTTATTATAGAGTGTCAGACTTCTATGACTTGACCTATGTATGCAACTCCCTACCAATTATGCTGCCAACAACTATCTGGGCAGTCGACAAGAATGTAGACCAAACTTTTCGAAATAAATACTTCCTTGTGGAAAATTATGGACTCGCATGATATCGGAATTTAAAGAGCAACAAAGGTGATATCAGTCGACATTGATCAACTTCTCTACGGCATGAACGGTTTGAAAATAAGTTCAAATGCAGAAAGTGTAGTATATAGGCTACTTTGTTGTGGGACACCACACAATGGATTTGCAGTAGGCCTTTGGGCACTCACAGCAAAACTTAGTCATTCTGTTGACATCAATTATAATATAAGCTTATATATAGATCGGGGAATTCAACATGGAATTCTGCAGACAAAACCTAAAATTTCCGGACTTTCATTAAACGGCAGACTGGTGTGACAATATGGGTCAGTGACAACAATGAATAGATGACAGTGCTTCAAACATAACGATATCTTTTCATGCTGATGAAGCAAGTCAAATTATTAAATGTTTTGGTTTTTTGATAATTACGCAGCTTGTGCCCAGTAGTACTCTTGGTACAAAGTGCTATCTGATCATCACAATGATAAATGCATTGCTGTACTTCAAGAAGTATCAATTATCTAACCGGCTCTCATATATTGAGTTATTATTCTGAGAACTCTGCATGTTGACTCTGAACATTTTTTCTATAAGGAAGTTGCTTACACTTCTTCATATCAAACATGTCATCCGTTTGTCAGGATATCTTTTCAATTTAGAGTCAAATATAATCTTGCCAATAGTCAAATGCGCACGGGCCACATTGAGCCATTTAGATAAAAATTTCATTTCAATTCAATTGTGATGAAATGAAATGTCAAAGAAACATCAACAACTGGCTGCACTACCGGTCAAAGTGCAATGTGCGGAAAATCCGGTGGCGTGCGGTGGGTTTCCAGGTTGGGTAATCATCACAAGTTTCCTAGCTTCTACTTTGAAGTATTAATTAAGAATCATTTGATAGGCTATCTGTTGTCCACTGACGCCAAAGCTGCACAAAAAAACAATACGTATGAGATAAGCGATTTGCTTTTCATTGAAGAAGTATCACATAGTTTATAGATGAAATTAAATCTATCGTACACAGCTGTCTCTTTCTTTTTTTGCATCTCTTTCTGTCTATATTGAGATTCATTAATACCCAAATACTTAGATTGCTTATGTCTTTCAGTTTACTAGAAGTGCAGACTAATTCAAAACGATGACACATGAAGGAACTTAGGCTAGTAAGTGGACTAGAAGGAATTCCTGCTACCTTACAGAGATCGTGCAGTTTATCGCCAGCGGATTGCCGTAAATTCCTTCAAAATTCTTCGATCGTAACGATATTTCTTCAGATTCCAAGAATTCAGATCATTGACTGACCACAAGCTTTGTAGTTAATATTGGTCCGTCAAATTCCTGATTTAGAAGTTGGTAGACGCACGAAAAGTAGTTCACTCAGTCTTTTCGCAGATTCATCAATAAATGGTACTGTAACAGCAATGTTCGATAGTGTACCACGCATGCCACTGGTTGGTGTACAAAGCTCACTGCATATTCAATGACTACAATCGTTTAGAGCAGTAGACTGTGTAATGTGTGTGCCATTGTGTGTCTACGTTTTGCTACCGTCCGCCCCTGGGTAAATCCTGTGCGTCGAGAAAATGCTAACAACGGGCAGAGTGAACTGAAAAGATTGAGACATGCATGGAACTGAATATGCCCGCTAAAGCAGGCAACAGCCAGTGCAACAGTCTAATTAAAGTTATTCCCCTTTCATCATGCTTTTTTATTGCTTGTTTCAGTTTCTTTCCAATCTAAATCGGTGCTACTGAGCTTGCATTCAGAAATATACTGTCGTTGACTTGAAATGCGAATTCAAAACGTATTACAGACTGAATTGGTGAGTTAGAGGGACCAAGCGGGAACATCATATCCAAAGATAAATTTTGGCAAACAATGCAAACTATTCACCCGCAATTTCAATCAAAATGGTTACCCCTAATATTTTGTTTCCCCTCTATTTGTTTACTCTACAGTCTTGAAAGAGGGAGGGGAGTAGCTCCTACGGGAGTACATAAGTTTAGTCCAGGACAAAATTACTGGGTAGCAACTTTAGCCCAGGCCAAAGTTTAGGGGACATCCATAAAGGATGTCCGCAGAAAATTGACTATTTTTGACCCCCCCTCCCCCTCTGTCCGCAGGTGTCCGGATTTTCGGACCCCCCCTCCCCCCGGACGTCCGCATTTATAGGCCTTCAGTATTAGCTATGAAACTGAGTTACTATCACTTAGGTATTTAGTCTCGTTGCATCTTATTTTTCGTTTTGGTGCATAGGCCTATATGTCTGTAAACTACATAATTTATTAGCTTATTTCTTGATAGACGTACATGTCATAACAGAGCCTGTCAGATTTGTTGTGATGATCCTACGTCAGCCACGGAATAATTTCAACCGATTTTCTTGCTCAATCTTCAAATTTTTAAATTTTACATTCTTAAAAGACAGATTAAACACCTTCACAACCTACACTCTAGTAACATACACTATAAAGCTTAATAACAGAAAAGCCAAACTCCCGTTTGAATACTATATACTACATGACAGCACATTTATAGATCTATACGATTTTGTAAACTAGTCAACGATTTGATGTACTAATTTCTTTTATAGTCCACCGTTTTACGTGTATTACTTATCTTAATTTCATTAATCAATTTTCATCAGAATTTGTCAACAAAAAGATGAGATTTTTTGTGTCAAAAATGTGTCAACAAAAGTGATTTAACTTGTGAATAAGCGGACGTCCGCTTTTCCTTGCCCCCTCCCCCTCTCCCCGTCCGCATTTGACTGACCCCCCTCCCCCTCCCGCTGCGGACGTCCTTTATGGATGGCCCCTTATTGGAAAGTACCTTTGGACGGGAGTAACTTTAGTCCGGCACACCGGGACGCATATAGGTATATAGAGTAGTAGACAGAGCAAGTAGCAAACTTACTCTATGACTCGAAATTAAATTGTTGCTGATTTTATGTGAGCTTTCGGACTTTGTCCTTCGTCAGCCGAATACGAACAGCTTATCTCCAAGTGCGACCGCACATGCAGGAATCATTCAATGATGAATTCAAATCTGAAGAATGAAGACTGTGAACAGGTGCAGACCGAAGACGATTTAATAGCTACAGCTACTCGTACCTACCAAAGAATATTTGGCCTCTTGAGAAGATCACAGACGGGAGGATGATGCTTCAATCTCTGGGACCGCCTCTTTCTCCATTTACGAGTACAGGGTGTATAACAGAATCGGTCCCAGAATTTCCATGTATTTTCCATGCTTTCCAAACAAATGCCTGGTGCACCTACAAACAAATACCTAGATGTAACAGGAAGTCCTAAAAGTCTCGTACATTTTAAAGGGCTACCAAATGCTTCAATTAAATCATTTACAAATGATCCTATATAAATTCACCTAAATTCGGGAAATGTGATATGCATACGTATTTTCTCTCTATTAAGCCACTGTCTTAATAGCAAACTTTCATGCAAAGAATCTGGCTTAATAGAGGAATAGATTATAATTCAATTCAGCCATGGCTTTTAAATTTGTGTGATAGTAGCCTATAACCTTTGTTTTTCCTGTCTATTCTGCTTTGCCCAAGCATAGCGCAAGGGTCTTCGAAGCTACATGCTGTGTCGTCATTCTATCGTATGAGTGGCTCAGTCGTTAGGCCTACATTTTGTTATTATTTCAATCATCAGTGTATCGTGAGTGTCACGAAATCGGACGTGAACGTAGGAATGCAGCACGGTAATGTGCTCAAGAGACCCTTGAAGTCATACATCGACCATCGTGCCAAGTGATTGCAAAACTACCTGCAATGGTACCTACAGATGAGCATCGATTTGATTGTTGAGTCGTGGGGAAGAAACTGAAGCTTAAAAGTCTTCGGATGTGCTTAAAGGGCTTTCAAACGGTTTCTTCCAACAAAATTGGGGCAGGTTTAGACAATGTGAACTCCGACTGATTTGATCGTTGAGAAATCAAGCGTTCTTTGTTTACAAAAAGCAGAATTCATTAATTATTTCAGACGGACCAACTTAAGAGATTTGCTAGTAGTGTGTTTAAAGTGATATTTAATGAATGCCCGTCGAAATTTCACTAAATAGCTAATTGCAAATCTCAAGTCAAGCTCTGTTTGACGATGCAATTTTTAGAAAATTGCTCATGCATAACGTTTTATTCTCCAGAGTATACGAAGATAACATGACCTAGTAGGTGGTAGGTCTATATACGTGTAGCATGTCTTCATCTGGAGAGGTGTCTTAATAGACCGTCAATATTTCAACCTTTAATGGGAGGAAATTTCTGAATAGAGGAAGTGTCTTAATAGAGAAAATACGGTATTTGTATTTCTAATCATAAGATGAACTTAATTTCCATATTTGTTTCGACATTTAGAAGCTTGCCACTTACTGATCCAACACTTCTTAAACGGAGAATAAAGTGTCAGATGGTGGAATCCGCGAAAGGGGCCCGATAAAAACCATGAACAATCAGTAGGCGCTCAGTGCATCTGATGAGGACTTGCCGCTGGTGAAGTGAAGCTCAATAACACTGCGAAGTGAAGCTCTCGACATCTGTATTGGAGTAGAGTGGACCTTGAGTTAGCAATAAAGAGTGTAGTAGCATACTGCGCAGTGCGCATTATCAATATTCGGTGCAATGATGACGATGTTGTCCCTAAGAACCCCTCTGTTCCCGATGATTAGAAGATCGTTATTCATATTTTCTACATCTAGAACACATATCACTATTCAGCATAATGCTGCTAAAGGTTGTTGGAATCCTATTATTTGAGTTTTAAATTGAGCATTCTATCAGCAATCGCGAGAAGCGATTAGTTGTAGTTCCGTGGAAGCAAATGTTAGATAGGTCCAACATCCGACGGCTTCATACCTCGTGCGAGCGATCGGGAAGACTGCTGTGTTTTGATGGGCGATGTGTACTGTTTTGTTACGATGGGGATATGATTCGCAAGGTGCACTCGACTATATGCTGAAAACCTTCACCTATGACTTTCACTGAGCAAGCAGGACCGCAGTATCATCATTAGCACAGTGACGGATTGCAGTATCATCATTGCCACAGTGACGGATTGCAGTATTATCATTGGCACAGTGACGGATTGCAGTATCATCATTGCCACAGTGACGGATTGCAGTATCATCATTGGCACAGTGACGGATTGCAGTATCATCATTGCCACAGTGACGGATTGCAGTATCATCATTGGCACAGTGACGGATTGCAGTATCATCATTGCCACAGTGACGGATTGCAGTATCATCATTGCCACAGTGACGGATTGCAGTATCATCATTGGCACAGTGACGGATTGCAGTATCATCATTGCCACAGTGACGGATTGCAGTGTCACCATTGGCACAGTGACGGATTGCAGCATCATCATTGGAAAAGTGAGGTACCGTGGTATCATCAATGGCACAGTGACGGATTGCAGTATCATCATTGCCACAGTGACGGATTGCAGTATCATCATTGCCACAGTGACGGATTGCAGTGTCACCATTGGCACAGTGACGGATTGCAGCATCATCATTGGAAAAGTGAGGTACCGTGGTATCATCAATGGCACAGTGAGCAACCGCATTGTGATCATTGTGTCAATGATTGACCTCAGTATCACCATTGGCACAGTCAGGGAGCAAAGTGTTGTCATTGGTGCAGAGGAAGTAAGCAGCATGGGGTTCTTCCTCCGGAATCTGCTCATGAAACACACACAGGAAGGTAGCGACAACTAATTGAACGTCAATTTCTGTTCATGGAAACTGATGCGTGAAGCAACTTTATGTATCCCGACATCAGACTTGTGTTGTAATTGTAATCATTCATATTTTCTGACGAATAATTTGTAATTTTAATCAAATACATTTTTAGCCATATAATTGAGATGTGATTGAAATTTTTTTGCGGTCAGCTCTGTTCACTATCACGCGTTTTAAATAGCCTTACTCTCCTCGTCGATGATGTGTTAAAATACTTAGAAGTGCACCGGGTGTACAACTACCAGAAATTTGTCGTGAATACTTAGTGCGAAACTAATTGTCAAAATCTAAATAAAGTACGTCGGTGTTGTGATACTCCTTCCCCCTCTATCTGCTGATCAGAAAACTAGTGTTAATTTCCCATCGGAAAATGAGAGCCACATAAAGTCTCCTAGAAGCCACAAGTTTCCATATCACAGCACGACATCTAGTCATAATGGATTTTCACAGCGTTGAACTGTGATAAGCAAGTCGACATTGTCGAGACTTTATTTCTCACGGACTAAGTTGAGTATCAGGCCTAGGGCTTAATCCCGGCACCTTTTCGGAGTAGGTCCGCTCAAAACTTAGCACCGATTCTGGTGCCAGTGACGAATTATCAAAGCCCAGTTCAGGACACAATAATAAAATTGGGTGATTACTTAGAAGCTGTCAATAGTTCAACTTGGTCATCAAAGATGCCGTATATCTCTCCAGACGGCAACGCGCTTATGGGCTCATGCCGCCTGGTTGATAAATGCAATATATCTAGCAACGAGAATTATGTGAGACTTTTAAACTTCAGTATTGATTCATGCAGCTCTGAGGCTGGTGTGATGAGACACAAGCCGCATCACATTCCGCTTCCTGTTGTTGTAGTTTAGTTCCATATCCAGTGATTTTCTCAGAAGCAAAACTTCATTTGAATGATGACTGCATATTCGGCCTATGAAACGATGATTGCTAATTTGCTATTATGATAATTTGTGAGGCTCTTGTTAGTGCGATTTTATGAAGAAAAAGTTCATTTTCATTCGATGTAATTTTCATGATTAGTAGTGCAATTCGTGTAGCAATTGCACCGTCAATACTTACTGGGCATGTCATTCATATTACAGAGAGTAGGCTAGTCTTTGCCTGAACTCAATAATACAAGTTTTGATATTCATGCTTAAGTTGATGGAATTTATTTTAATAGCATGATAAGCTATAGAGGCTCTTCTGAACTTGTCTATGAGTATTAGCCTATCATCAAGCCCTTTCTAAATGAGTAATCTCTCGTAATTTCATTATTTAACAAATGCCTATGATTGTTGGAGAAAACGATAAACAACAAGTAACTCAAGAAATTTGGTAGGATAATAGGCGCGTCAGTAAATGTAGTATCCTAACAGCTGCGCACAGCTGTTTGCATCCATGCAACCTGAACAGTTTAGAACAAAGTAATGATACCGTTGCTAACTTTAATCAAGACCAGCCGCAAATAAAATTAATATTTTATTTTGAATGAAAATATGATAAGAACAAGAGTGTGAAGGCAATAATAACGCAATAATAAACAATTTCCTCAACAATAGACTGATGATACATTTATTTATGTATGTAGTAAACGTTCTGCAGCCCATCATTTGCGGACACACTATGTGTATGACGGCCTAAAATAGACTTGTCAGGTTAAGTTTTGGTCACCCAAGAATGCTACGAATGGTCGGTCTGGTTCGGCTTAGCTATATTTCGGTCTAAATATTTCAAAAATACATCGGGTCACGCCTCCGCTGGACGAGCCGTATACATATCTAATTCCCAGTAACTTCAACAAAACGAAAAGTCGGATCTCTATTGTCTAATGATCCATTACATAGCGAGCTAATGCAACAAAATAATTACAAAATGCTCAGAAATGAGAAATACATGCAAGTAAGTAACAAAAGCAAAAGCAGAATTCATTAATTATTGCAGGCGCTCTAGCTGAGGCGATTTGCCAGTAGTGTGTTTGAAGTGATATTTAATAAATTCCCGTCCAAATTTCACTAATTTGCTAATTGCAAATCTCAAATTTGCCCGCGCATGGCTGCAACTTTAAATAGGGAGTTGTGTCAATGTGTCGAGAAATGTGAGCTAGGCCTGCAGATGATTCCTGATATTGCATGAAATGGCAGCTATTCCAGTCTGTTCTCATTTTTCAACTGGGGATGCAACTCAATATTTAATTATTTTATTTACAAAGTAAATAGCACATTTATATAGGTTATGATATAGTATTTAAAGTTGCAGTATCAATTGGCGATGGCAAAAACATTACTTGGCTCTACTTTAATACCGCATTTCAAAATTTTGCCTTTAAGTTGCTGGCGGTAAGAATGGGAGAACAAAATATAAAATATGAAATGGGTTGAAAAATTAAGATAAAGGACACTTTCCAAAATAAGAAAAATTAGATCTTTCATTGCTTTGGAACAATCGTCATGCTTGAAAAGCCACATAAGATTTACAAACACGAAAAATGGTGATAAATATAGAAAATATGCTACCGAGGTTGCCACAACTAATGGCAGCTGCCTCATTTCCGTACGATCTATAGCATTATCATTTTCATTAGACAACATTCTACGTCTCCTGACAACTTGTTTTCGCCATTTTATCACGATAAGAGTATTGAAGAGAACCACAAACACGACAGGCAAGATGGATACTGTCACCAACTTCAATATGCGCCAACCAGAGCCCGAATAAAATGAGTAAAAGTAGCTGTTTGAGTTCAGCTCGCATCGGAAAGCAAATGCTGTACTGTTCTGAGCATCAATCGGCTCAAGCTTGAACACCATTGGCATCGATAAGTTCTTCAAAACCATTAATGAAAAGAATAATGCAAAGGTAACGGCGGTAGTTGTGATTGTGAAGAACACCCGCGCCCGTAAAGGGAACCATAACAAGCAGAGACGTTCCAGTGTCAAGAAAGGAATAATCCACAATGCAAAGTCTCCAACTGTAAAATTGATGGCGTCACAAACTTTACAACAGATATCACTAACATCCTTCAAATTTACATCGAACCAAAACGTTCCGACGTTTAGGAAGGTTTTGATCATGACTGTCATGAAGTCAAATATTGCTAAGCAGACAAGCAGGAAAGGGACTCGGCTAGAATTCTTATCGCGTCCTCTGCTTGTAAGATAGGCGAGAAATTGATTTCCCATCAATAATGATATAAAAGTGACAGAAATACAACAAAGAACGAAAATTATCCATGTGGTTTGAATACCGATTTGACGAGTCAGATTTTTGTAATACCTTACAGTCGTAGGATCACAAGATGTCATCGTAATGAAACTTATAGGACTTTAAATGAAGCTTTTATCACCAGATTGATAATGATATTACGTTGTGATTGGTCAATCATAGAAACTGTCTATGCCTATCCTCCAATCACTTGCTTGAGCAGATAATCTTGACAAAGGTAATTATTGCTTTCAATACATACATGTATGAGATATTTTGTCATTTTTGTTGGTAAGATTTTCGACTTACAAATTGCCGCTTAAAGCAAAATATTTGTAATTTCCTCAATGGCAAATTTCAAAATTTTATTCGTGGCTAATAGGCCTGCTTGATCGACTTGATTACAAGGAATGAATTATGGAATGTACATTTCGGTAGGCCTTCACGTAGCCATCAGAACAGAAAAAAGATATTGCTAAATTTCTGTGATGCACTGCAGTCATGTTAACCATAGAAACCGCCTCTCTTTAACACAAGCTTGAAAATGGGCCTGAATTTTGAGGTCCATTTCGAAAAAGTCTTGCTCGTGACCATAATAATATTATATTAAAATATAACAATTCAAATCTAAATAACAATAAAATATTGTTATTTTAGCCAAATAGATGAAAGAAATGAATAATAATAAAAAAAGCATTATCCTGAGCTGTGCGCACATGTCTATAACAATAGATAGTTTATTGATTAAGTGATGAGGAAAGATAATTAAATTCGTAATGCTTTACGGCAATTTTTTAGGAATCTATATAAATAACTGACAACCCCGGGAATATTATTTTCAAAAATCCGACAATGCCAGACAGGAATGACACTAATATTATATATAAATCTTCTAGAAAAAATTCAGAGATTGCTTTAGATTCAGTTTTTATTGTGAAAACATGGTAATTAAAGATTTGTTTAAAAAATCTAGCCATGATATTAACTTTTCAGTATATATTCAAAAACAGATGTTAGACAACAATTATAAAAATCCAGAAAACTGATTGATTAAATTTTCGAAATGTATTATTTGTACACGCATTCGTAATGCAACTTTTGAAAGTTGTATAATACTTTTTCAGAGAAAACACTTGCGTCTTCAGAATTCAATGATTTGACCGCAGAATTAGATTCATCTGCGCGACAAGCAAAAAAATAAACAAAATATTTAATTCTGTGATTGACATCAATTGAGAATATAACTACGCATGTTCCATGTAATCTACTCTATCCCCAGCTCCCTACGAACTGATGTTAAAAATTAAGCATGTGTTGTGTGATTAATATGGTGGTCTCCGTGGCACAGTGGTTGAGTGCTTGGCCTAGCGGTCTTTTGGTCCAGAGGTCGAGCCCCGAAGGTGTCATTGGAAGTTGGCAGGAAGGGCATCCGGACTAAAAGTACTGTAACGCTCCATAAGTCTGACTATGTCAGCACCGTCCAAGCCCCAAGTATGGGCAGTAGTGACGTATAAGCTTCATTTTTTTGTGTGATTAATATGCTGCATATAGCCCAATAGTTTGGTTGGAGTGAAAGAACAAAGTCGATAATCATACGTCAAGAATTGCTCTACTCAAATAATGGAGATATATTACGATTAATTATATGGCATAGTATAATGATTGTAGTCAGCCAATTGATCACTGCTGCCTATTTATTGCAATTAATCTGATTCCTGATACAATAATCATAAATTAACTACTTAGGCTACTTGTTGCAATTACTACGACTTGTTATGACAATCATAATGTGCCCAGTTTTGGACGGAGAATTCTTCGCCATCGCCTGTACGAACAAAACTCGCATTGCATAATCAGTTTTCATAGCTACTTATGACGCGGATATCTCATTAAACAATAATACCAGCTCTTTCCCATTGTTTTTAAAATTGTGAATTATAGACCGAAACTCTTTTGTCTTGATTTGCTCCGTTTTACTATATAAGACACTGAAGATGAAGCCGAGGGTCTTTGAAATTGCACAAATTGGTTAAATTAAATGAGTCGCAATGAAAGAACTTTTCCATCGTTTCTACTACTTGCTTTACTTATTGCTCCAAAGTCTTGAATAAAATTCTGCAAGTTTTGGCCTCAGTCGATAACAAGTGCCTGACGTCATTATAACACGACAATTGATTATGGTTGCCATTTAACCATATAAAAGTTCACATGCTTAGTTGAATGAATTGTTCAGTTTTGCGTTGTTTGCCAGTCTCAGGGACAATCAGTCTGTCTCTGAGTCTGACTCCACGCCAGAAATGTTTGAGAATGAGATGAATCACTCCTTTCATATTATAATTTGTTGATCCCTGGCTTGTGTTGTTTGGTCCCTCCCTCGCAGTAATAGAATCCAGACTATCTGTAAATCTGTGAGGGAAACGCACACGCCTGTGACAAGCCAACAAGCAGGGAACATTTTCTTTGTTCGAGTGGTCATGACTCACTAGAATTGTGTCCCGTCGTCAGCTCCGCGCCGCCGAACGATTTGATGTAAAAGCCTGATCTCGTGGTTACGACATCACTTGTACATCGTCGTCTGAAGTGAACGTGAAGTTTATCTACGCACTGGTTACCGTTTCTTTAACTGCGAAAGAGTAATTTCGATCATGACTGAGGAAACAGCAACGCCCATGTTGGAAATTCAAGAGCCGGAGGCACAGCCGTCGACTGAGGCGGCCCCCAATTCCAATGGAGAATCTGACATCGGTTTCTGTGGAAACTTTCTAATGGTTATCAGCTGTTTAATGATTGTTCTCACATTTCCATTATCCATGGTCCTCTGCATCAAAATTGTAGCAGAATATGAACGAGCTGTTATTCTACGCGTCGGAAGAATAGCAAGCGATGGAGCCAAGGGTCCCGGTCTTTTCTTTCTGGTTCCCTGCATGGATACGATGAGGCGCATTGACCTTCGTACAGTGACTTTTGATGTGCCGCCCCAGGAAATTCTGACCAAGGATTCCGTCACAGTCTCAGTCGACGCAGTGGTATATTATCGCATCTTCAATCCCACTGTTTCTGTCATGAACGTTGAAGACGCCAATAGATCAACTCGTCTTCTCGCCCAAACAGCATTGCGCAATGTTCTCGGCACCAAGAATTTGGCTGACATCTTGGCCGATCGGGAGGAGATTTCTCTTTCCATGCAAACCACTTTGGATCACGCTACTGACGTATGGGGTGTGAAGGTGGAGCGGGTGGAAATCAAGGACGTCCGCTTGCCAATTCAGCTTCAGAGGGCTATGGCGGCTGAGGCAGAGGCCGCAAGAGAGGCTCGGGCCAAAGTAATTGCAGCAGAGGGTGAGCAGAAAGCATCTCGGGCTTTGAAAGAGGCAGCTGACGTAATCAATGAGTCTCCGTCGGCCATCCAACTTCGATATCTTCAAACACTGAATAGCATTTCAGCTGAAAAGAATTCCACAATAATATTCCCTCTGCCAATTGAACTTATGTCCTATCTCAAGAAATAAATCAACGGCAGTGACCTTTACTCTGCATTTCAACTGCAAATTCATTTTAAGGCTATTGGCAATTTGTGTCACTTTATAGCGGTGCGCTAAGCTTGTGCAATAGTCAATATTCCGCTCAATGTACGCGGTCTTGTGCTTCCTACTTATACAGCCTTAATATTACTTTTGATAGTTTAATTACAGCCACCTCTTAGTTATCGATACTTTATTATGACTGTATTGTTTTGTAAAACATCTTTTCAACTTTTCATCGTCTGGACAAAATGAAAATTCAATGACTGACTTTCTTGAGGCAGTTATTGATTCTCTGCAGTACATTCTGCATGCTGATCTTGCAGTGGTGCTTCCTTGACAATTTGTGTATCTCATGTAATGACAGCTTGAAGTTCATTGTGCAGGTTGCATTTGTATACTAAAATATGTCTTATTTTTACACATGATTATTTCTATCGTCAATGGTTTCATTTTGCTAAGAAATATTTTGTACGCGTACTAAAGAATTGTTTTTCAAATCCTATTCATTCTCTCCGTTGTGCTGTAGATTTGCATCAAGGGCTATGCTAAGCGACCAGTTCAGCATGGTGCTGCGAAAATTTTCGGCTAAGCGTTGGCTAGCCGAACACCTAGTGACCCAGACCTTTCCAACGAAGAGGTGAAAACAAAAGTTGAGTTTATATTACAGCTGTAAGGCATTGTAAACAAATGCCTGGCTGTTTTCTTAATTTTTCTGAGGACCTACGTACTTATCAAAGCAGTGGTGGGCCACCAAGTTATGATAGCGGACAACCAATTTTATAAGGCAGTAGTAGGCTTAAAATTCTTGTAATCCAACTTTAAAGTGCTGCTGAAACGTATACGCATATACTCGTATAGTGGTCGAATTACATAACAAAATTTTACATGTATATATACAGCGGTATTGTGCGCGACTACACTAATTTGTTAAATATTAAGGAATGATAATTTACATTCTAAAAATCCTGTGAGTACTGAAGAGCGAGTAGGCCTCTAACAAATCATGTAAGCTTTTTTGTGCAATTAATCGGCAGTTTGACATTTTGGTGATACGACTGACATTGACTTATTTCAACGAAAAAAACAATGGTCTGTAAAGTGCAGTGCAACTATTCGCCTGAAAGCCGTACAAGATAAAATTGATATTATGCTGCATACGACTACATGCTGTAAGTCACCCCATCAAAAACGGCTTTCAAAAACTCTGCATAGGCTACACAAATGGTAGTCATGCGCTAATGCCAATCGAAGACAAAATATATATTGGTGTTGTAGTAGCAAATGAAATTCAGCAAGAGTATTTGAAATAATGTAGGCCTGTAAAACTCATGCGCTACGGTTGGACTCTTCATGCGTTTCCTAGGTATACTTAATGCAGGGTTCCCACTCCATAATTTGCGAAAATTTGCGCAGCTTTTGATTTCAGGGATAAAATTCGAAATTCTTGTGCCTAGACCCCCTGTGTCGCCGTGTTTGTGATTTATTTAATTGCTTCAAGTTATTATCTTATTGCATTTCCAAAATATCAATGTAGACCAAAGTTTGAGCTATATTGGTAACACTATGTATATGCATAAGCTGAACAAAACTTGGCATGATTCAAATTTCTATTAAAACTTTATAACCGTAGGCTACTATGCAAATTAATGTGGTTCCACGTACGCATGACCACATTATAATCAATCGCCCTTGTAGAAAAGAGACGATACACGAAAATATATTTCTATGGCGATGTGTGGAAAAAATATGAATCACTCCCGCGGTGTGAAGGACCTCGGAGTTCTCATGCCGAAAGACCTGAAATTCTCTCGGCACATTCTGACTTGTGTTCAGAGAGCTAACCGAATTGTGTCTACCATCCTCAGGTCATTTGTCTCTCGGGACGCCGAATTGCTTGTCCATCTTTCCAATACATTGATTCGCCCCAAACTCGAGTATGCTATCCAAGTCTGGAGTTAAGACATTCTAGCTATCAAACGTGTACAACGACGACTCACGATGACTGGAACCGCCTCCCCGATAACATTATCAATAGTGATACTGTGAAACAATTTAAGCGACAGCTTATCATGATTTACTGTAACTCCTGATGTATTTTCCTTTGCTGCCTAGGTGCTCATTGCACTTATAGGTGCCAAATATAATTTAATATATTGATATAGTATTCCGATTTTGTCTCCCCCTGTAATACTAAATAAATAAAGAAAAACTTCACTACTAGTATTTCTCGACTTTTCGGGTCAATACCCTTCTTCAAAGAAACGTCCGGAAGGTATTTATTATTTTTCTTTCTTTAATTAATAATTGTGGGCATATACAGAGAGACAAAATCTGAAGATCAACATCTTCCATGCAGACTATATTTCTTTTAAAAGTTTTATCAGGTAGGCCTACGACCTTATAAATTAACCGTTATTGCTCTTTAAGTAATGACGTTTCATTGAATGTTGTTGAAAGTTCTAAACTTATCAATTGGATGATAATTACGAGTAGATACAGCTTAATAGTGAAATATCAAAAAATTACATACCAGACGACAAGCGAGTAGAGCGACTATGAGATTGAAAATGAATATAAACTCGTACGGTATATCAGTAACAATATTAAATTTGGTTGATTCTACGGAAAGTTATAAATTTCAAATTAAGGAAAATAGATTTGACAGTAGGCTATAGTATAACAGTGATTGAACACAACTTGAATGAAGCAGCTGAATAAAATGTTTCCAAGGGATGCCCTTACTAACTTGCATATCTTAAGACGTAATTTTTTTAGATTTGTCATTGGTATAATGTGTCTGCAGCTAAAGCGAAATAATTAAGTTGATGTACATTAACTTAGATTTTCTCGTCTTCCTATCTGAATGATCATTATACGGGATGTTTACAAAAGTTTACTTCTGTTTAAGTCTTGGGAAAGACGCAATAATAATCCAGAAAAAGTAAAAGAAAAGCATGCTTAGAAAAAATATATTCGATGAATTCTTCCCATTCACATCCATATAATTAGTATGAAAAGGAAAATTTATTTTCAACGGTAGCAACTTCATGGATGCCATGTCGATATTAATATATAATTTAACAGTTTTACAACAAAATTGTCAAATTGCGCAGAAAATTGGAATTTCCTAAAAATTTGCGAATTTGCGCAGGAGTGGGAGCCCTGACTTAATGTAGTCCTAGGCTATTTGTTCAATGAAGCGTGGTTTGTTATGCGGTAAACCATGCTCAACAAGGCATCGAATACTATGTGACTTAGCATAAACTCGATCAGCAAATTATCATGTATAGGTACGGTTACTACATATTTTTTCGCCGAGCCTGGGTAGAAAGCCCAGCAAGCGGTTGTGGTTCGGGCCCGTCAGCCAATTCTTTGAGGGCCCGAATTCTTTAGTCCTGTTGCAGATTTGATTTTAGGCCTAGGACCGTCTGATTTGAAATAAGTAGCCATTTGAATATATGCGCAAATTATGATTGAACAATCAATTATTATATTTTGCATTATCAAGATTCACTCAGTCTTCCTGCTCAGACCGAAGGCACATGAGCACATAAACGCTAATGTACATAGCCACCAACTGAATGCAATTTTTGATGTATATCTGCAAGTGAGTATCCACATTTTCATATTCGTAAATGCTACGTATTCATAATTCGAAACATGCAAACGCGTGCCTGCCTTTCAAAACGTAGTCACGACTCGCACCCGTCAAGGTAATTTCCATGTTATTACTAAACTATCTCGGCATTAAAATGCTTGGAAAATTCTGTCATATCTCGAAGAAATAATGATCTCACCTTAGTAATCGCCATGATAGACATGATTGCAAACCGCACAAATTATACTCGATTGCGCATCAACACATGTATTGCAAGTAGAAATATCAAGTTCTTTAGAGGACGACAAGGAAAATAACCTTAAGAACCAGCGACCGGCTGTGTTTCAAAAAATCCAGGCGAGGGTTCGGCTTCCACTCTGGATGAATCGCTGATGTCAACTTTTCAAATTCTAAGTAGTCCTTGGCAATGTCACAATCTCGTCTCTGGTTGAATGCGACATGCAACCATACGCTTTGCAGCTGACCAGCTGCTGTGTAGCTTTGTGAAGGAGCACTCGCTAGTGTAGCTGGAATACCTGGGTTCGAATCCCAGCGCGGAAAATCGGCCTATATAATGTTAATTGCCGCAAAAAACGGATGCAATTATCATCTATCGAAGTGGAGTCCTGTAGTCTAGCAAATAATTGCGAGTCACTTCAGACCCTTTCGACATGGTAACAAGGGTGACTTCTGATGTCCTTTCATGCCATCATCCTTTCATAGTTCATCCGCGTCTCTATTATTTTAATGATGCTGATTATCGATGTGATTTTTCTTGGAATGAAAAGCTTATGCAATCGCATGAAATAAATTTCCTGCTGTATATTTCGGTCATCAATATTACTTCGACCAGTAACAAGGAGCATACTAGAATTTAATCAAAAGTATTTGATAAAAATTCAAAATTGTTCAACTCTACGTATAAGACTAGGCTAGCATCGCAAAGCTTTTTGCATGGAACATTCAAACCTGCTTTACCTTCTATTTGGTGCACTTTACTATTACATGTACTAATTTTCCTTAACTAAATCCGTACTTTTAGCACATGGAAACGGATCGATTTTTGATGAATATAAAAGAAATAATCGGCTACTTTCCACCGATTAATCGGTAATCGGCCGATTATCAAAATCACTAATCGGTACACCATTGCAATTCATTCATCCATTCATTTATTTCTGTGATTTTTAATCTTAATTGCACATTTCCATCCTGCTCCCATGTTATTGTGTCAGGACGTCCTAACGCATAGATCACTACTGACATCATCGCGTATTTTCATTCCGCTTCAGCGACATAACGAATCAACTTTCACTGCCGAGAGTCATGTCGGATGGCTTCCCTTCCAACGTAAATGCGATTGCGGTCATGTTAAAAATATCCGGAGACAGCTTTTAATTAATCATGTAAAAAGGCCTTTGAGCATGTAGGCTACACGACACATTTAATTTTACTAATTATACAGGTAGGCTTAGTAGATGTATGTATTTAGCTCATTTAAGTTCCCACATAATTGTTTTGCCAAACATAGGTTAATAAAAAAACCTACAATTTCATCTCGCAATTACCGTCACCAGCTCGCTGACACCATTTCTATCAGAAATCTTCCCGCGGTTTCAGTATGGTATGAATAAACTACGGTATACTTTCAGTTGCATGATGCGTCGGTAGCCGCACAATCGAACCGAGCAATGGAAAATTTCATCGATTTCGAAAATTTTTGATAGACAAACTTTTTGACCAAGACATACACCAGATGAACCCGTTTGGCTGTCGTGTATATATTTTGCTGTAGCCTACTGAATGTTGTGGAAATCATACCTCTGAATTTATCTTTCTTAAATTTCATCCCATCAATTGTTGAGAATCTATGCTTGTAACTAGAAGACTATTCAAACATGAGTCGTTGTCCAGTTAATCAAAATATGACAATACATCAAAACATGTGCATTAAAAGAAGCGAGTCTGAAATATCTGTCATATAACCACATTCATAGTTGTGCTGAGATATACAAAGAAGCAAATCAGAAGTGAAAAATTTTGGCAGTGGCAAATACCAATGAGATAAACAGCCGACCCTAGATGCTGGTAGTATTCAACCTGGATAAGTTATTTAGGTTCAGTAAGCACCAGTCCCGTTAGAATCACATACAACATCCCTACATTCTGAATAAACTGACGGCTTTAGGTGTGGTTTACTAAATTTTAATTAGACAAAAGCATTTGAACTTGCAAAATACATTTTAAAAAATAGGCCAGGTTCCTTGATGCTGTATTCAGGAAGAAACGTGTCAGGAAGTTCCTCGTCTTCATCTAATGAAAAAAAGATTGGTCGTTACTCTGAAGCGTTTTCTTCGATATATATTTTTGAAAATCTCGTAACTGTGAAGTCTCTCGCATTCTATGATTCTTTGCTCCTATAAACAGACTTAGACATACCCCAGCCACATCTCATCAGCATTATTTTGTACATGGGGACCTCTATATTTCTAAAATCTCTAATGAGATAAAAGTCAAAAGTTAGGACGAAAAGTTTTTATTGGTGTAAAAAAATATCGAACGATTTAAATGCGAAAATCTCATTTTTACACAAAGTTCAACTGCTGCAGAATAACGATTTGTTTACTTTAAAACGTCACCGAACCTCCAATAACCTCACTCATCCCTGATGCCAGGCGTAAGTTGGTTGATAACACATGATAGTGTCTCGTCTGTGAGTGTTTATGATTTGTGGAGATGCTTGTGGCACGCTTATTTGCCAAGGTATTCCCTGCTGAGGACTATTGGAAAGCCAACTTTCTTGTCGAACGAACATATGAGAGGATTGATTGGCATACGATGGTTGTATTAAATTGTTATAACCACTGGGAGCTGAAAACATGAAAAGAAGTCAATTACTTTCAATGTACAATTTTTATCAATAAATCAAGTAAAATTCAAGTCCAGTCCGGAAGACTAAACTTTGAAATTTAGAAAATAATATAATCAAACTGCTAGAGATAAATAATCAGATAAACAAGAATAATTTTCTTCTGGACTGTGTCAACCAAAAAAAACAATAGATCGAGTGGCTACTTCGATTGATCATCTGATAAAAATCAAATTTGAATTGATACGATGGTATACAAAGCAGAGTTGATCATAAAAACGGGCCAATCAAAGACACCGTGTCCGAATTTACGAAACAGTGTCGCTTGACTTGGTTTGGTCACGCTCTTCGAATGGGCTCGAGCCGAATTCCATATCAGCTGCTATGGTACCATGAACAACGGCCAGCCTGGCAGCGAAAACGAGGCAGACAGATGACATGGAAACGACGGCTTCATCAAGAGACCAAGCACCTGACGAACCACATCAGGTACCATCGCGGTAGATCAAGTGACTGGCTGGCTACAGGAACCGAATGGGTTAAATATATGGAAGAGCTGGCAGACGACCGCCAACAGTGGAGGAGAATTGTGTCTACGGATCATTGCCAGGATTGACAAGACGTCAAGTCCTGTTATTAAGTCAAGTAAGTCATCGCGCTGAAGTTCAATCGATTCTCATGCTTTCCAATCGTGACACACAAACTCTTGTCATACATCATTTGAGAGCTTGCATTCTCAGCTTTAAAATGAGCTATAATGGACTTGTATCCGTTATTGTATTTGCTGAGCAGTGCTCAAAATATGAAAATCGCTCAATTTGCAAATCGCAATTTTTCTATAAGACAGCATGTGAGTATGATAATGAATCAAGCATGGGGAGAACGAGCACTTTCGGAGCTTTATTTTGATACACTGGCCATCAAAAATCGGTGAACTAGGAAAAAATTAATGATATCGTGAAGTTATCACAAAATTATGACTCATCTGACTGAAAATGTTATATTCTCACTTTTTCATTAAAAATCTTCATGTATGGTATCTTCAGAATCGTTGAGATTTAGGGAATGGGATTATGTAGGTATTATTCAAATAATTTCATTAGTTCTTTTTCAAACCTCTTCAATACGTACACAAACAACACGTAAGGTGAGCGAAGTTTCAAAACGAAGCAATTAGCGAAGGCATGTCTTTGTTCTCTCACAGAGACTGCAGATTGTTTACCTTGAATGTTTGTGTATTTTTGCGGTAATGAGAAAAAATATTGAAGAGGTTTGAATAAGAACTATTGAACTTATTTGAATAATACTTACATATTCAAAGACATGCCTTCGCTAATTGCTTCGTTTTGAAACTTCGCTCACCTTACATGTTGTTTGTGTACGTATTGAAGAGGTTTGAAAAAGAACTAATGAAATTATTTGAATAATACCTACATAATCCCATTCCCTACATCTCAACGATTCTGAAGATACCATACATGAAGATTTTTAATGAAAAAGTGAGAATATAACATTTTCAGTCAAATGAGTCATAATTTTGTGATAACTTCACGATATCATTAATTTTTTCCTAGTTCACCGATTTTTGATGGCCAGTGTATCAAAATAAAGCTCCAAAAGTGCTCGTTCTCCCCATGCTTGATTCATTATCATACTCACATGCTGTCTTATAGAAAAATTGCGATTTGCAAATTGAGCGATTTTCATATTTTGAGCACTGCTCAGCAAATACAATAACGGATACAAATCTATCATATCTCATTTTAAAGCAGAGAATGCAAGCTCTCGAATGATGTATGGCACGTTGATGTGCGACACGTTTGAAAGACATGAGAATCGATTGAACTTCAGCGTAAATTAGGTGGACCATTTTTATGATCAGCTCTGTAGAACTAATCTTTTCAATGAAAACCAAAAATTATCAAAAAATCATCATCAAAGTCTTTAGAGGAGCTATCAGATTTTATTTCTCAAGTAGAATGATTTATTGAGTACTGGACTATCCAGTGTACTAACGAGGATCCTACAAACCCAGCACGTGAAGTGAGTCTTCAAATACATCTCCAGAAAGCGCTCCAGTTCCGTTCTGAAAAGTTGACGGACTGACTCATGAGAAGAGAACATATTTGAATATTCACCCTGCTCACATACTGCTTAAATAAAGCAGAACAGCTTCATTCAGATAAGGTCGTACATTGTTGACATGTTATTCCTATATTGATCGATATGACCACCTACAGTAGTTGTCAACGTGGACAATATCGCCCAGAGATGAGCGATTGGACGTCTCAGTGGGGCGACACGAAAGCGATGGGTGAGCAACTGCCTGTCCTTTGAGAGATTCTTGGTCAATAATTTGAATATCATACATTTAAACAATACACCTGAAATTTCGGTTCAATGACATCCTTTAGATGACTGCACAGGATTGAATCTTAGATCCATTTGATTTTGATACATCTGTAGCTGAGTCTGATCACCAAGACAACTTCATGGAGCTTCACAACGATTGTAATGTCCAAGTTAGACTCAAACGCTGAAGTGGACGCATCATTCAATCGCAGCATATCTGCGTCACTGGCAGAATTTCTGCACCAGATTTTTCCACATCTCATCTTGTCAGATGTCGACTTTTGTGAATGATAAATCTGCTTACTGAATGACGAAGTCGGCTCGAGATCGCAGATCGTGGAGATATTCGAATGATACTGACGAAGTTGACTTCCAACATAAAGAAGCTTAGAACAGCATCAAGTCAAAGGTTCTCACTGATAAAGTTATATTTTATTTCTACTTTTTTCTATGTTATTTTTGTTTTTGAATCTGACTAGAAGTTCAACAAATGATTTGGTTACCCAGTTTGAGGTGCGCGATACAGACCTACACTAGACCTACAGGATTACAGAGACGATTCAGGTTTCTACTGGCCATTCCTGGATGATGTTAATTATAAAAAAATGCCGGTGCTATGCAAACATAATATTTTGTCACTCTCGTTAAAGAATCTCGAAACGTTGAGTAAAAAATCTCGTTCTTAATCCCTGCGAAAGCGGGTGGCATCTTTTTTATAATTTACAGGATTGGGTTTGATGAACAGAAGTTCTACTGTGTACTTAACTTAATTTAAGTGTTCACACGATGCACTGTTCGAATGGATGCGTTATCATGGCGTTCATGTAACCAAGCGCATTATAACATTGATGAGCCCTAATCAAGGGCGACTCAACGTTTTGCAAGGTGTGGGGACAAATCAAAATCAACGTGTTATGAGAATGCAAAGTAATATGAATATAACTTCAACTTGTGACTGCTGATCAATGTTCAGAGTTTTTAATGGAATTTCCCCATTTACAGGATTTCCGAAACTTTCTGGAGGAAATTGAAGAATATCGAGAGTTATGAAGAATTTAGTGTATTCATAGATTGATAGACTGAATTTGGAGAAATAAAATAAGTAAACTTATAGGGTCAAGGACCAAAGCAATAGAATTTAGCATATTCAATAGAAAAGGTAGTTCTTCGCTATTGTAAATAAGGGTCGACTTCGAGCGATATCAATTTTTTGAGACAGCATGTGTTAAGAAAATGACTTATACCCAATAATCGGTGTGAAGAATGTGTTGGCGATAGTCACCAACATTCTAATTACACAAATTCATATCAAAATGTCGCAACAAATCAAAAAAATCACATTAAGCAATTAACATATTCCGCATAATGACACGAATGAAAGGATAATAACATAAACAGCACAGCAAATTTGGAAAATTTGCAGGAACAACAGTTAACAAACGTACGTTTTTTGTAATAGAGCGCTTGTGAATGTAATGCTTTTGTAATAGAGTGAATGTGAAAGTCGTAAATGTGCGGTGAAAGCCACGAGTGAGACGATGTGCTAGTCGAACACATCACATTTACAACATGAAAAAAAATCAACTATGCTAGAATTCTTACTTCAATCATAGAACAGAACGAAATGATATACAAACATAATTATGCGCCAACTATCAAATATTCGCCATTTCCACGTGCAACATTCTGAACAAATGAAATGGTTAAAAACCGGTAGCATGATCATTCATGAACTCTACCAAACATAATTGTCATAGCAACAAATGCCAATAGATGAACTGGCCTCAGTATCAGTGACAGCGGTCAGTTTTCAAATATGAGGATTCTGATTTGAAAAGTTATTCAGAGTTCAGACATAAACAATGCCCGTTAGTTAAGGTTCGTTGGTAAATACAATCTGGTCGCGTTGACATACCTTTGACTTTATTATCCGTACCGGAATCTGAAAGCGGGAAAACAATGATTTTCCAGTTGAGAAATTGATGAGAAAATTTTTAACAACCAAATTAAGATTTAGCTCTTTGACACATTATCTAGTTCTGAAAATAAAAAATATGATTCGCAGACTCGAATTTCTTCATTATTGACCTACATCTCTTTCTCAACTGAGAAATATCTGTCTGAGATGGACGAGGACTTGAGTATGCCTTGAGCATAAGCTTCATGCAGTATTAAAACTTTTGCGTGATTCTGAATCAACTGGTAAGATTCAAAACGAATTTGAATTGTCTAGTGAAGATGACATTGACTGTACAGACGATTGGATTACAGTTGTATATAATAAGAATAAGAATAAGAAAACTAAGCACAGATTTAAGAAACTTGAAACGAATAAAACAAATACTGATGCGAATGTGGAGTCTCTTGAAGATACAATTCTTTTCAATGATTCCTCGACTGTCACTCGTGAAAGTAACGATAGAAAAGCGAGAAATGCTTCTAATGCAGCTTCCGGTTCTAATAAGGGTAATACCAAAACTAACATTGTTCGTGGTACTAATTCAAGGCACATCGATTTTGCAGTAGTTGGTTCGAAATCAAAGGAGTGGATAAATTGAGAAAGGTTCATTATAACATTGGTAAAATAAACTTGAAGCACACTGTCGATGAATTACAGGACCATTTGCAATCTATTGGTATAAAAAATCTCTACGGCATAACCGAATTGTTCCCTACAAGATATACCAAATCTAGGACTTGCTAGATTAAGTGTAAGGGCGTATTAAATTAAGTACCAATTATCACTTAATTTAGTACGTCCTTGGCCAAATACGAAAGACAAAGTAAATCCTTCCGCGTAACCGCATCTCATAATGACTGAAGCATTATAACCAGGGTTGGCCGGTAAAAACCACTCTGTTTTTTACCACCTGGTAAAAACCACCAGCTTTTGTTACCATTTTTCGGCTAAAATTGACAAAAACTGGCTAAAACTATTATTCCAGCATCGCTACTTTTTTTGGGTACTAAAGGATCATCGTCACTCCTTACTTTATTGATGAACGTTAGTCGCAATAAGTTCATTTTACTTTTTCATCATTCGATAAACATTTAGGCTTGTATTTTCACAATTCAAACCGATCAATATCGCATTTCAATCAAGAATATGTTCCAAGTATATGTGTAAGAATATGAATTATTATAAAAAATATTGCTATAAAGTTGCTGTACATTATTCTTCTAAGTGTGCACGCATTTTGTTGCTTTACGAATTTCATTCATTGTAAGATGCAATAGACGTCCATGCTGGAAGGAAATTATTTGGCTCTATATAAAAGATTGAAAACAGGCATTCCATTAAGCTAGAAGGGTAGGAAAATGTACAGTATAAATCTGGCCTCGGATTTCTTCGATTAACCTCCCTGCTGATCTCATAGAATAGCTTGTTTTCTAAATCTGTGCAAATGTCCCATACCAATTGTGATTACACGAATATTACCATGAAATTTATCCTGCACTCCCAGAAGATTAAAAATTTTGTCCTTCAACATTTTTCATGTCATGGTAATTTACCCTCACATGTTTAGAGGATAAGGTTATGTTAAATGAATTTAAAACCGAAAGTAAAGTTTTGATTTGAGCTCAAAATATGGAAATTTCAAGATCTTTAAACAAACTTGTATACAACAATAATGTCAAAATTGTTTGTCGCTCTCAGATTCTATTAACAATATTAATTTTACAGCTTACTGGACATGTTCTTTTGTTGAGATTATAACTGAAGCTGTTCAGACATACATTATACCTCACTATATCAAGATTGCTGGTGCGAACTATGCTATTTAATTATCATTTGTTCTTACAAATCAAGATTTCCTGCTACAGTCACAAGCATTAGTATTATTTTTAGCATTATTTCTAAAAAAAAGTAGAAATGCATTCTAAGTGACTGTTGCACATTGCTTGATTTGGGAGGTGAAATTTTCCGGTGCAGAGACTCTTTGATAGAGTGTTTTCTCTGTGTTCATGAGACCTGGGTTCGAATCTAGATCTGATGAAACCTAAGCTACTATTAAAATACACTCTACATTCTTGCTGAACACTCGCAACCTAGAAGAATGACAGTGGGATTATTGAAGCTCGTCCACATGAAGAAAGTCGTTTGCTTAATTTAGTTCTATGTATAAACCAGTTACATTCATATATTCGTTTTCATTTTTTCATTCATTTGATGATAATTCTGCGGGCAACAACTTCTGCTACATGAACCAAAGAGCCAAAATGGTGCTGAAGCCTACATTTGTTCTTAAATCACAAGAAAAGGGCAGAGCAATCGTAAAGAAAGACAACATCGTTTTCCGTTCGTTTTAAAAACATATCATGTGGCTCCATCACAGAATGAATATCGTGTTTTGGAAGGCAAAAGTTGCAAATTGTAAACCCGCATACATCGCAATACTAAAACCGAACTTGCTGTCGATCATTTCGTGAAGAAATAGACTGATTTTTCGGAATTTTAGTTTTAGCCGGTTGTTACCAGTTTTTTTCGGTTTTTACCTGGATTTTACCACTTAGTGGCAAAAACCAATTTTAGCCGGCAAAAAGCCAACCCTGATTATAACAAACTCCGAACAGTGGGGCTCTAATGTGATTATAAGATGATTCTATCATATAAAATCACAGCGGCCTTTTCGTCAATATCGCCACTCTGAGTGGCGCTCCAAATACGAATCAGACAAAGATGTCAGACAGTGCGAATCCACGTGGAAAGACAGAAGTCACCGAAGATATTGGGAACATGACTACTACAGACCATATGATCATTCCGGAATTGCAACGTATTCCTATACCAAAACGTCCCATTAAGACGTCAAAATAGATGGTAATGATATATCCATAAACCTTATAACTTACAATTGTGGAAGTTTCAGAACAAGCGATATGTTTATTTGCGACTATTTGATTAATAGCGTTGATATTCTTTTCCTATGTGAAACGTTATTACGAGTACATGAAGACTTTATATTAAGTGATTCATTCGCTGATTTTCGGATTTTCGTTAAATCAAGTATGAATGAAACTTCTCCGAGCTACAAAGGTAGACCATTTGGAGGTATTATAGAATTAGAAATAACTAATTCTCGGATTATTGGTCTGAAAGTTAAATTTAAATTCATTAAAGAGCCTATTACATTTGTTGGTGTATATCTACCTTACTACGACACTCGCACCCTTGAAAATAGAGCGATGTGTGAAATATTATGATGATGCTATAAACATAATTGAAGATTTGCTCGTCAAACACTCCTCAAATTCCAAAATTTGTCTAATGGGCGATTTCAATGCTTCTTAAATTAGTAGGCATGGTGGACACCCATCACATGATATCAAATTGCAAGATTTTGGGAATAACATGTCCTTGCATCCGGTGAATATTGAATTTATTGAGATGGTCGTCATGACATATTATCAGGAAGATAACAATTCATCATCACTAACTGATTACTTCCTTGCGAATGAAAATCTGAAAAATAATGTCAGTGAATGTAGTTTTAAGCAATTTACCTCACCCGAATAGCGTATACCATTTACCGATTTCAATATCATTTATCTTCCCTTTAGAGTGCGAGCAAAATAAATTCCGAAGTTAATCGCAATACTACAAACGAAATTTCAACCCGTTATGATTGATCTGACGATGTGAGATGTTCAAATTACCGGAATTTGCTTGCCGAATCATTGAAAAATTCAGAAAAGATGAAAACTGATTATTCAACAATGCTGTTTAGAAAAAGCTTAAGACTTGCTCGACAAATAATTCGACAAAGTGACATCTACAGTAATTGCCACAGCTCATGAATAAGGTTGTGTTAAAATCACTGTCAGAAATTCGTTGCACTCCTGAATTGAATAATTTAAAGAAAAGCAAGATAACATAGTGGAGAATATGGAAGGAAAATGGCAGACCACAAAGTGGATTGATTCATAATGTATATATAAACGTCAAGAAATTTCGGAAAGCAACAAGGAGGATGTCGAATCATCATGTGAAAAACAAATATTATTCGATGAATGGACAGTGTTACTGTGTGCAGATTCCTGATTGTTTTGGAAAAAAATCGAAGGTAAACAGTCTGATATATCATCAAATTTGACAGTGCCTGAACTGACATACCACTTTAGTACTGTAAAATATTTCAAAAAGGATCTGCACATAATAATAATTTCCATTCAAACATTGAAGCAGTTGTTGAAGATGAATTCATCAAGAATAGTCTCCCCGTGATTTCCAATTGTAGAACGGTTTCTTCTTCGGATGTAAAATTTGCTATAAATCAACTGAATGCAAATTCATATCCTGGATTTGATGGTATAACTCCTAAGCATTTGAAAATGGGTGAAAGCTAGATTCTTTTGGAATATTTACCTCATCTTATAAATCGCATACTTGATTTAACAGTTACTCCGCCCAGTTTTGTCTGTGGTATTATGTACTTATCATTAAAAAGGACAAAGATCCCGACAAAGCTGCTAATACAAGGGGAATAACCGTCAGCACGACTTTCTCAAAATTCTTAAGGTTATTATTCTGAAAGATTTCCGAAAAGAAATACCGATAACTTCCTCCCAAAACGGATTCTGGAAACATACTGGCACCGATATGGTATCTGCAACTATAAATGATTGCATCAAGCACCATTCCACTAGTAAATCTCCGTTATACATCCTTAGATGCTGAAAAGTGTTTCGACACAATGTGGCAGGCTAGTCTATTTTACAAACTCTTGGGTAAAATCAAGTGAAAGGATTCAGTAACGAGGCAGTTATATTTGCGATTATGGATCCTTCTCAAAAGATGGTGTAATCTATTGTACATAAAGATATCTTGGAAAGGAGAGTTGTCTACTGACACCTGTGAGAAGGGGAGTTGGCCAAGGTAGTATTCTTTCTCCCTGGTTGTATTCGATGCTTGCCGAAGACATTTTGCAAGTAATTCAATCATCTGGCCATTCATTGCGATTTCATGATATTCCTTTTACTCCATTATATTATGCAGATGCCCTCACGATAATGGGTGGAACATCTTATGGCCTCCAAGAACAAAACTTTAATTACGACTATATAGCGAATATGCGAAAACCTGGAAATTCAAATTCAATGGAGCTAATCGAAAGTACTGATATGTAACAGCCGTGAAGACATTTGCTTTTTTCTTAACGATGATCAATTGGAAAATGTGAATTCACTGAAAATTCTTGGAGTCACTCATGATATGAAGGGTGATTCGGAGCATCATGATCATCATATTGGCTCAAAGGCAAGGCAGGCATACTATACCTTAGGAAAGCATGCTATGTATAGAGGTGGCTTACATTCATACGCTCAAAGCATTGTGTATAAAATGGCTATTCAACCCAGTCTTCTGTATGGTCTTCATACATTACCTAGACCAAGAAATGACACTTTAAGGAAACTATGAAACTATGTAGATTGGCTCCTCTCCAATCGCATACTAGGTCAGGGAAAATATACCCACCACCACCACGTGACTCGAGAAGTCTTAGAAATTTAATATCCAATTGACTTGATCAAGACAGCAGAGTACGGCTTATATAGCCGTTTAATGTGTTCTCTCACCTACCGGAGATATCTACAAATCTATGACGGTGGATTTTTACACGACAGGTATTTGCGCTGATGGTGGACTTATTAGTCAAATTCTGATTGATGACATCGATCTGATCTTATTAGCAAATACACGTAAAAAAGTGCAAAGACGCGCCCAATTCACGTTCGAGTCTTGTAGATTCCATTCGATATTTTCTTCAAAAATGTGAACCCAACTTTGACTTACTTCTGAAGTTGTGACTTTTAGCATGTGTTGTACTTCCTATGTATTTCTTCCACGTGTATTTATTCTACGTATTTCTTCTCACGTATGTTGAAGGCAATTATATAATAACTACAACTACGCATTCGTATTGGAGAACACACAGCTTTTGGTACTCGTAGATTCTGAATATTTCCTGAAATCAGTTGGATAATGTAGTATTAGTTATCTAAATTCGACGGAAATAATAATAGAAAGCTTCGGCGGCGTCTAAATAACTATAATTACTATCTAAATGACGATGGAGAATTTAGATAACTGCCACCATTATGCATTTGTTTTGCAACATGTCTGTTACTATTATTACCGACTTGGTTTAAAATCTTAAAACGGGCTTTGAAAATTATGGATAAGTTCATAAATCTACTTCCTATCAACGATGCAGGAATATGACTCTTGTAAACCACGACGATGTTTGTGTGTTGACGTTGTACAATCAAACAATCAGTTTAAAACTGACTTGGAGATAGAACTGTCAAACTTAACAGAAGATAGGTTGGAGTACTTAAGTTCGATATATCAATGTGCGATTCATGGGTCTACAAAATAATCAGACAAAGCAACATATTTTGCAACTTAAATCATTCTTGAGTCGGAAGGAACTAGAAGAACAATTTGAACATATACCTGCTACTTATCTGAACAATTACTTGCGACTTTTTATGCTCAAGCACGTAGAAAAGAGTGATGTGAGCAAAATCTATGCGAACCATTGCATCAGTGTCACGGGAATCAACGTCATGCATGAGAAAGTTTAACAAATGAAGAAATTGAGGCTATAACTGGTCGCAACTCAGCCTCATGGTACACAGTACATTCGCAGAACCATAAACAAATGAAGCGCGCAAGTGATTGCTTAGTCACTGGATCATCAACGTCGACCGTCGATTTGGACGAGGAACTCTTTCCAGGCCCCTTCAAAAACTGAATAAGTTTTACTGAATTCCTAACATCAGGCATGAGATTGAGGGCAAATAAAAAACCCGGAACGAGCGAGCAAGTTTGCGAAGGGGGTCTGGTCTTGAAATTTTTGTGACCTTTTTATTGATATTTGGCATAATCTAATGTAAGAAAAATAGTTGGCTAGGGCGAAAAAATGGACGTTTTTTAAATAATCTAACTTTCGGAGGGGGTATACTTTTTTATTGCATATTTAGGTGAATTACGAGAATGGTCTTTTCAGCACCAAAAACCCGGAAAACCCGGAAGATTCTCATACCTGTAACATACCGAGAAACAGCGAAGTACAGATGACCCACAGAATGTTTTCAAAAAACAGAACCAAAGTTAACTCAAAACCACAACTGTATTGAAGAGAACAGATCAAATTTTAATTCTTTGAAGGAAAAAACAAGCTTACTTGAGTTGCCCTTTTCCCGATTGCACACTTCACTTTTGATTTTAGCCATTAATGCAGATGTCTATCAGTGTTTAGGCCTACTTGCGTGCTGTGTATTCATGGTAGTACTCGGCAGATGTCTATTCCATTATTACCGACTTTTTATCATAAAAATCGGAAATAATCATTTCAGAAGCTATTATGCGAACAGATTTATCAAAAACAAATGCATTATATTAAATTAACATGGATTTTTCCATTCATCGCATTTGTGTTGTCCTCCGTATCAGTGACTGTCATCGACAAGGCTTTTTATAATTTTATGTAATCAACAACGTGATGATTTGTTCTACAAATCAAATTATATCATTTACAGCAGATGCAAAAATTTACGAAAGCAATGGCAAAATTTCTCTGTAGAAATGAAAAAAATCACTATGAAAAGGATATCTTCATGTACACATAAAAAGTTGTATTGCATTGACGTGATGCCTGAAAAAACCAATATTCTGATGAACGATGAGTGAATTCAGGAAGAAATTTTGCCATTCATCACTTAAAGGAAAGTGCTATCGGTTGATGGTTCATAAAATATACTTCAAAATTTCATTTGCTAAACCACAGGATGAAGCGAAAACAACAATGAAAGCAGTGCATAGGAGGAAATCGTCAATTATCAATGACAAAACGACATTACTGTGTTAAATCTCACAGATAATTCACGACATTTGAGGGCACGTAAAATATATATGCATGTATATTGGAATGCCTATTTTACAAAGGGAAAATGCATTAAGAATAAATTGTTTCCAAATCAATTGCCTATATCTGACGAACACTGTAGACTATTTTAAAATTTAGACAAAACAGGTCAATGCGACGGATCGGTTGACGATGCGAAAATATTTTGAAGTATTTATAAAGGAAAACGTTGCTGAATATTTATATTGCCCGATATCAGCGACGTTTTCCTTTATAAATAATTCGCAACACTGTAGACTAAACAGAAAGACATTAGGTCTATATGCGCTACATTACATAACTGCTATTTATTCAATTATAGTCCTAATTTTCCGTTGAACGTGATCACTTTGAGTGATCACGTTCCAGAAATAGCCAATGGTGCGAATTGCATCTTCAGTATTTGGGTAATCTCTCAAAATAGGTTTGCAGCAATAGTAAGCGTTCAATTGTTAAGGAGTTGACAGATGGCAGAATCGATATTAAAGGCCGACAAGCTAATCCAGCCCGCTATCTTAAGAATGAATACCTCAGTGGCATCAAATAACTATTCGTACTAAAAATGCACGCCAAAAATGGCCATGCGGACAGAAAATTCGGTCTTATATCCATGAAGTGCGTTATAAATTAGGCATTTTATGCAACAGAGATAGTAAATTATGTCGGTGCATTGAGGTAAGGCAAGTTATACGCGAACCCGTCACCAGTAAACACCGCAGTATTTGGAAAAGTAATCAATTGTTGTCATCTCCCATTAAATGACAGATTGATCAGAATGTGATCCGCCACTGTGCACTATGTCCGCGTAGCCATCACTTATGTCGCCTGTGCCATCAGCGAGTCATTGTATTGATCACTTGCTCAAGCACTGCATCGAATTGAAATTGGCTTTAATTCTCTTTTTGCCAAACAGCAATTTGCATCAGGCTCACTAACGCAAAGTAAATGCAAATTAAAGAATAATCAGCATTATTCAACATGTGATTTGGTACTTTGCATTCGTTAATAACGTTTATATGCGAGTCACTCGACACCAGTAACTTAACAGTTGTTGTTGCTGCTGGCTTCAAGAAGTTTAAATTTGTAAGCAAGTCCGTTATGGGGAGGGTTATACCTCAGTGATTTCCCAAGTAGACATGTTTAGACATACACGAACAGAAATAAACATCATTCAATATTAGATGTATACGAAGTGGCAACCGGATGACACTATGGATAATACCAATGCGTGGAAAAGCAATCGCAAAAACATTTCATCGAATTGTATCTTTAGATGTAAAATGTCTTGGATGTCATTGCTACTGACGAGCATTGAAAGCAATAAGATGGACAACAAAAATAAATTTCATTCCTATTAACAGCAGCCGATAACATCCGTGGAAGTTAAAAAATAGCTCCGCATGAAACGCAAAACAGCATAAAAATGGGTGTCTATCGATTTACAGAATGCTTCTGGACTGCCGATTCCGATTCTCTTATTGACCATACAAACACGCTAACTGAATGGAATAAGCATACATATATACATAGGAAAATGAACAGATAAAATCTCTAGAAGGCAAAAATCTTTTCAATTTACATAATCAGCGATAATCTGAGATAACTTTTATGATCAATCAATGCATATCTAAGAGTACTGTCAAACTCATGCGAAATGTTAACAACTTAAAAATAAGTTTTGAATAATGACACATTGGCTTATGTTAACTCAAGGCTGAAACGAGCCAATAAAATATAACAGCATAGAATGGTAAATGCAATATATTTGTCTACAGAATAATTAAAAAAAGAAGCGAAAATAATGCACATTTGCTGTCATCTTACCTCAATATTAAATAGTATGAAGTACGTAAAGAGAGCCTTTGATTATTTTGATTTGTGATAAAGACAGTTATTCCTAAGAAGAAAATGAAGAAAATACTTGCAATTACATGTTGCAAAATGACCAAATGACATGACCAATTACAGAAGGTGACATCTAACTGAGCTGAGTCTTACTAAATATTATCAGGTGTGCGAATTGTGTAATCAATCAAAGTAATACATCTAGCATATGTAAGGCGACATCACCTAGAAAATTAAAACGCTCGTTTATTGGCCATTAACGAGTTTATGCCGATTTCGCTCCTGAATAGCTTTCTACAGGCACCGATAAAGTTTTGTCTGGATGATGGTTGTTTCATTCGTTCAAAATACAAATTCTTCTTCAATCAGTCCAACACCAAAAATTCTATTTCAGTAAAAAGACGAATAATAAATGTGGAAGACAGGAGATGAAATTTGATATGACACACAAGTAAAGTTACAACTTTTATGATAGGGTGAATGTGTCAATGCAGCATGTCAGACAGTTCTTCCTACAGTGATTATGGAAGAGGATGAAGGTCCGAGTAATGATTCGGTTAAATAACAGGCGAGTGAATGAAGCGGAGGGTCAAATTAACACAAGCAGTGCTGTCATCTTACCTGCAAACGTCAGGATTCTCTGCTTACGGATTTCCATAATAATCTGTGATTTTGAGGATATTTGTCATTTCATTTGGAGTATATGATAGAGCTCATGAGGAATAAAGTCCCTTTGTGAAGTGACTATTCATGCTTTAGAATCGAAAGTCGTCAGCAACATTCGATTATATACGGCAATAATTGAAATAGAAATCAATAAATCATGAAAAAATCTTATCGCGAGGAGACATTACCATGACATTATACGTTCTTTACTAAAATTTTGTTTGCTTTGAATCCTTGATTTTTTGAATAACTCGAGAATATGTCAGACTCTCGATAATAGGTTCCTTAAAGTGAGACTCGAGACTTTGTGTTGATATAATATGTTTTAAATTTGATGATCTATTCAGATTTTCTAGCAAAATGCTTTTCAGAACATTATCAAAAATATTCAGTTAAAAAAATTTGACATCGATTGTCTCATTTTTATGAAATACGCGTAAAAAATAATTGCCTTCTTCGTGGAGCTTTTCAACCTGTGTACATAGAAAGCTTTACAATATCATACATTATAGAACTATGAAAGAGTCTATGCATGTCAGTAGATTGAAATCCTAGATTTGGGCCCACGATTTAGGCTGCATTGGAGATAATAAGCATTAATTGTTTGAAGATTAAACGAACCCTTCTCTGAAAAAATGTTGATAGACAAACTAAGTCGACGAGTAAAATTGTTGCTCGACTCCTTTTTTTCTATCATCAGCCAAGTAAGTTCAAATTCACTGATTAGTATAATTGATTTTATACAACGCTAGAATTATGAAACATAAACATCATATTCAATTCAACGAACACTACCGACTGATGTCAGCACCAACATCAAAACAAACTGCTTGTAATATTTGTATTAAGTTGACAAGAGACCTACCTTAAAAAGTCTCTAACGAAAAGGTAGAGTAGCATAATATTTGTTATAACTTCCAGTCGTTCACCTACAAATTCACCCAAAACATTACATATTAATAAAAACAGTGGCTCTAGAATTTTGTTCGGATATGGTAGCCGCAGAAGAGCGTTCATCGATTAATTTTTGGGGTTTCAACGGATTTGGACTCGATCTCCTCATCTAACTTGAAAACCAGCTTTAGATTACCGGTCTTCCGGCAAAATTGTATTAGGTCATGTTAAATATTTGATCTATGAACTTTGTACAAGCGCAGTTTGTGCATAAAATGTTTTAAATTTTGCATTTATTAGAAAAAGCGAAATTATGTCCAGCCTGCACCAAGTTTATCATATTCTTTATTTATTGCATCCATAATCATCAATTTTCTCCTCTGTGATCTTTGAAATGCATGCAATTGGCTTGCGACTTCTATTAAAAAACTTTAATTTTTAGTTTATCTTTCACTTATAGCAAAACAAAAGCATGGAAAAGTCAAGATATTTCGCTGTAGGCTACCTTGAAAATACTGAAGTTTATCAGGCGACTTAAAAAACATAATTTTGTCGTTAGCATGAATTTTGAATCATTTCATTTCAATTTCAAGTTCTTAATTATTCAAATTGCCGATATGTTGGTCGATTACCTAGAAATCGATAAGATGCACAGCATAGAATTTTTCGAAAAACCTGAAGTAAGAAATAACGGCTTCGACAAGATTTGAAACTCTCAAATCCACTGCACCCCTAGTTCTCTTGAAGTAAGCGAGATGGATCACTCAAAATGAGCGCACAGACTATGTTATCAGTTTTGGGCCATTATTTCTGAAATTAGTGTTGTTGATGCCGACATCAGACTAGCAGCATGTACTTCAGTATAGGAAGTCAGAGATATTCAAAATTAATTGCAAGTAAATTAATTAGGCTAATTTACTAATGAATACTACTGATCAAACTAATACAATATGTTATTCGTCCACAAAAAAAATCAAACGGTTGTAACAGGGTACAGGTCGCAATTTTCAAAAATGGAAACTGAAATTTTGAGCATCGATGGATCCAATGTAGCTTTTCTGCATCTTCTATTTTGGACATTTAAATCATAGCGGATTAGCCATAATTTCGCCTTGAAAATCTACGTTTCGGGCGTCTGTAGGCGACACTATTACCTCGATCATCATGGGAGACATGTCAATTGGATCGCCCCACCAAAAGATCCAATTGACATCACAATTAGGCTACTCAAATTATGATTCCGTGATTCATCATTACATAGTAAAATTATCAAGTAAAATTGATATGGGGTCTACATTCATGAAGTCCTGAAAGATGAACGAAAATTTGGAACGGTCTCTACATGAGAATGATGGACAAGTTAGGCCTACACTCATTTTGAGTGAATTATTGAATCCTTATGACAGAAAATTTTAACAAATTAGGAAGTCGTTACTTTGATAGTGTCGCCTACAGACGCCCGAAACGTAGATTTTCAAAGCGAAATTATGGCTAATCCGCTATGATTTAAATGTCCAAAATAGGAGATGCAGAAAAGCTACATTGGATCCATCGATGCTCAAAATTTCAGTTTCCATTTTTGAAAATTGCGACCTGTACCCTGTTACAACTAATTTAATCTATTAATTTACTAATTAATACTACTGATAAATAAAATACTTCTTAATCCGATCAGTCACTTATCGTCGATGACACTCTCGTAAGTCGAATTAATAGAGCTTTGAAAAAACGAAAAAAAACTTCTTAATTTGAATTTAAGAAATTGTTCTGGATATCAAGATTTTGGCAATTGACATAACGTAGCATACGCGTTTAAGTGAACCAAACGGCAAAAAGTAACTTCGCGTATAGTGGAATTAGTTATTTCCTCGCTTTTTACTGGTTTGGGTGAATAGAAATATCGTTAGACAGATGCGGGATGTCCCAAAGAGCCCAAAGCCGTAAAAATCATAATTTTGAAAAAATCCGGCTTACGCATTTAGATAGTGTCATCGTGGCTGTGAATTAGATCATCAATGTACTGCAGCTTTTTGTGTAGCTATTACATTACAGTTAGGCTATATCGAAAACTTGCGGACAGTTTTCAGATATGTTAAAGTTGTGTAGATTCTTGAAAGCTTAACTCCATAAATATCGACCAAAATAAAGTCACCACTAGGCTAGCTAGACTCCATCGTCAGTCAGGTAGTCATTCACAGCGGTCTATGGATCAACTTATTGCCCAGCGAAGGTCTCGGAGGGATCGAGGCGCAGTTGAGTGATTAGTTAGTTATATTAGTATGATTTTTTTATATAAATATTATTAGTATATATATAAGTATAGTATTAGTATATATCATTGTATGTTTTATTAGTTAGTATGATTAGATAGTTGAGTCCCACAGTTCGGTATTGATCTCAATTGTCTTCAGTTATAACTTCTAATGTTGACTTCACATACAACTGCGTAGCCTTTCTTTTCATGCATCTTTCATGACCGCTACATAAGAATAGCTAGATTAGTCACACATCCCGGATACATGTGCTCAGCATAAGTTATAGAATTGAAATGCAGATAATGTTAAGACGAAAACTACTTTAGAATTGTTAGTTAATAATCTCTTTTGATTTGTAATTACAGCATGTCTACAATTTGCTTGAAATGCGTTCAAATTGCTACTTACTGCGTTTGCGAAGCAGAATAAACACAGCACAACTGTAGTGCATATCGCACGACAAACTATCTTGATACCAGTGCATGTTCATGCATAGTTCTGTGCATTCTGTTTATTCAAATTGCATGCAAAATATAGATCGCAGACATTGAGCTTTTATGTTCAGCTTTCTGAGCTCACTTTTATGTTCGTGATGACCAGGACGCCTAGTACACGGAGGCCATAAAGGTTAATAAACATGCAATTCTTTGCCAAATTTCCGTGCAAAACGCCCTTGTAAACTAACTAACGACAGAAGACGGAAGAAATGACTTGAAACTTACTTGTGAAAGTTCTGTACACAACGGGCTGTTGATGATATTGTTGAGGAGGCTTGGAGTATTGATATTGCATATAAGGATGCGTCGGCATTGCAGTTTGATATAATTGTTCTGCCGTATGTAATCGCGAATGAGGATTAGACACACCAAAATCACTATTACGCGAACGTTGGGGCGCGAAACTTTTAGCATCGGCGGAGAGAACGGATGGATTTACATTGTCATCTAGAATGTCACTTTCTTCTTCCACAACAGCTTCCTCGTCGCCAGTCGTCACATTGACCATTTCACCGTCATCTGGCTTCAAAGGAGAACTCGGTGTAAATGAAGTTGCATCTGCACTCAAAGACGAGTCCATCCGCGCAGTATCAAACACAGACGTTGCTTTTGGGAAGAACGCTTCAGCATCAGGCCTTAACCCAGAGCTGGATTGTGAGGAGATGGAAAATTGCATTTCTCGATGACGAGGAGGGTTTGAACTGTGTTTCGGGACGAATTCCGGAGCACTGGGAGACAAGGAGGTGGATGGCACAGTACAGGAGTCGTCTTCATCGGAGCTTACGATGCGATTCAGCTCAGCAAGTCGTTGTTGAAGACTCTGCATCTCCAAAACAATCTCCTGCTTCACTTTCTCGCGTTCGACACTGTCTTTGATGGTTGACAAATTGATATTTGAGAGTCGACCGACAACCGAAACCGACGTCATCGCTTCTGACGGGGCTGCCAGGGTTCGATGGTCTTCGAAGTTGGATTGTATGGACGGAATATCATCCTCATCTTCACCTTCTTCGTAGTTGTCATATTCACCATCTTCTTCGCAACTGTACTCATTGTTCTTCCAATCCTTCTCTGCATCTTCGACCTCTTCGGAATAGTACTCCACCGCGTCCATTACCTTAGGCAAGAAAAAGTAAATTTAGATCAAAGGAATCCGAAGTGGATATCACAACTTGTGTGACGGAGTATTAGTTGGTCAGCTATCATGAATCAAAATTTTGTTACGGTTTCATGTAATAGATATAATTAAATGGAAGCCTTTTTTGCTAAAAGCTTTATTGATAGAAACTTGCATATTTTGCAGCAAAACTATCTCGTCAGATACAATATAAAAGCGGAGAAGAAAATAACAGCCAAATTCAAGCAGATAAAGTGATAAAACAAAGTAGCTATCATGTGTGCAGATGTTCATTTCACCGACGCACTACGTATCGACCATCCCGATCATTTTGACACCGGAGATTCTCGGAGATGACCTAGCGCCGGGAGATCATAGTAGTCACCCAATATTAAAAACTAGGGCTGTGCGCGATGCACCGGTTCTTCTGATTGCACCGGTTCTCGGGCCGGTGCACTGAAATATATGAATCTCGATCAAGTTGATGTTCTGATGCTAAGATTCAATTATGATTAAACGTAATTCATTTTATCTGCTGTCTTAAAGTCGTTGCAAATTGGAGTTGGCAGCACAATTGATCCAACTAGGACGAAATTATTCAATTTTTTTATTAATTAAATTAATCTGTATATGCCATGAAAATGAGACCTTTTAAAAATATGCACTGCTTTATCATAAAATAATCGATGCATTTCCTGATATTCTGAAGGGAAATGTGAAAAATGTGACGAAAATTACTAAATTCAAGTTCATGATCATTTATGTTACGCCAAGGTATCACTAGAGCCATCATACGGATGTGCGGATTAAGAATGATGAGTCACGAGCAAGCATCAGCAAAATAAAATTAATGGCAGCCTATGTAATTTTCAAATTCTTTGGCATTATTTGAATTATCCTAATGGTCCAAACAATTTTCATTAAATTATAGAAGGTCTCCGTGGCACAGTGGTTAAGTACTTGGCCTAGCGGTCCCTTGATCCAGAGGTCGAACCCCGAAAGTGTCATTGGAAGGGCATCCGGACTAAAAGTACCACAACGCTCCAGAAAGGTCTGACTGTGTCAGCACCGTCCAAGCCCCCAGTATGGGGGAGTAGTGACGTTAAAGCTTCATTTTTTTCTAGAAAGTATGAACATTTATTATGAAAGATAGAAGACCAGCCTTCAAGAATTTAAAGTTTAAATTGACTATCACACGACAACCTATGGCGGGAAGCAAATTACATTTTGTCTATACTCTGATATGTGCTTCAGGGTAGCTTTCTAAATTTCCGGTGCACTGTGCGAGCAGGTGCGGCTAGCGCACAGCCCTGTTCAAAACTGTCTCCCTCCTGTCTTAGGTCAATTTGCATTAGTTAAACAAAGACGAATTTGACAGCACTTCGGCGTCCCGCGCCATCAACTGCCGATGTGAAATGGATGGTAGGTCGACCACCGAAGTCCTGTCAAATACATCTGCAATAATAATACAGAATCACATCAAACACGAAGAACTTCTTCAAACTGTGGATAGATATCTACAGAGATTCAACGCCCAATGAAATTTACAAAAATGCAGGCACTTTTGATTTGAAGAATTACGAATTTTTACTAATGAAGTTTCTAGCAACAATAAAGGCTAAAAGGCTTTAAAATTCGCTACATTACAACCAAAATAATGAAACTGTTTCCTATAACAGCACATTTCTGTTTAACTTTTTTCAGAAGCAATAAAAACGTTTTTGAAAATGACAGTGCTGAAATTTTTGAACTATTTTACGCTTGAAATTCACGATTTTCAATGTCAAAATTCCTCAAATTTCAAACTTTTCGAATAAATTGCTTATCAATTTTTTCGAGTCACAAATTCACTGCAGTCCGATTCAAAATTTCTTTAATCCATAAATTTCAGGTTTTTTTCAATTAGTAATGAAAATCCTACATTCAAATTTATCCATTTCTGGATAAACACTTGAGAAAATTATCAAACAACAGAATGATAAATAGGCACAGCTGACAAAATAAATATTATGATTATGCAAAAGTTACACTTTCAGCCATCTAACTATATGCGGGAGCACGCTTAATTTCCCCATCCCGATGTCATAAGTAGGTAGCACTAATACTCAGTCTTGCTAAATTTCTTTACTTTCTCGTTTTGCATCCATTATCCATTCTGCGTAAGGATGGGGATAATATTACTATATTTCTGCTGATTTTATGACTAGACATTTGTTCTTTAAATATGAAAGCAAGATAACATTATAGCATTGACAACAAGACATGATAATACTAATAAACGTAAAATTCCGGACTTCCCAATATAGCCATAATTACACGCATTCATCTGCTGTATTTACATTATACGACTCATTGCTGTTATATCAATGACTTAAGAGGTAAGTCCATATACTTCATCAGCACAGTGCTGCAAGCGGTCAAGATCCAAAATTTTCGGGAATTTAATGTTATCACTTCAGTACAGCAAGTGAAATCAGACAAAATCAGTGATTAAAAAGGAACTGCAAATGGAGCCGCGCGAGTTGTCATTAAAACATAATGCATCGAAATGCAACTTTTGTCCGTCATTCAAAGTACAAAATATTGCATGTCCAAATAAATAAGGCTTATGTGAAGAAATTAAAAACGCCTTTCAAGGTTTTAAGTTTTTTCTCAAATTCAAGGTCATTCAAGGTTTCTCAAGGCCTCGGACACTGTTGTAGCTTCACTCAGGGCATGGCCGCATATCAAGGAGGGAGTTGTGCTTAGATGCTTAAGAATGCGAACAAGGCTTGCTGATGATTCCGAAAATAGGATGAAATGATAACTATGCACGTATGTCCCCATGCTGACGGTAACATGATGATAGCGTTAACTAAGGATGTGCCGAAATGTGAAATTTTGCCGATAATAATCGATGAGATAGGCACATATTTCAAGCATTTATCCGCAGGATCCTGCGGATTTCCGCGAAATTACCAAGATGATTTCCTCTCTCCTACGCCGCCTCCTCGCATTCCCCTCGACATTTACAGGATGACTTTCCACTCTCCTCCGCCGCCGCCGCCTGCGAAATTTTGCGGAGTGAAGTTCCATTCTCCGCCGCCGCCTGCGAAAAACGACCTGCGGATCTCCTCATTCTCCGCGAAATTCATATTTGAGAAACATATGGGCAATTCCACGGTAACAGAACTTCAATTCATACAACTTTCTCAACTTCACGGATCTGTCACCGCTACCCTACTGACGACACAGGACTGCAACAGGTTGTCATCTTACTGTCATACACCACAGTTTTTGTTTCAGCATTTGTTAATCCGATTCATCAAGTTATGAACGCAGTAGGTAACAAGAAGTACAGGGCAACAGAACTTCACCGATGCAACCCCACGTTGAAGCACTCTGACGCCAGGGTTGGCAAAAAAACCCAAAAACCCATTTTGGGTTTTTGGTCCAAAAACCCAATTCTGGGTTCTTGGGATTTTTTTGACCCCGAGGTCCGATACTTAAGAAAACGAAGTGTTTAAAGGGAGTTGACATTCCATGTTTTGCTACGATGTTAGATAATGAGTTATTGTTATCAATATAATAATACGTGCATTCAATTGTCATAATTGTTGCTATAACCGAATAAACAAAATGAAGCATGCTATCTTCACATTCTATTTATGGCCTCAGACTGCGCTTAAGCCTTATAACTCTAATCTTATTTTCATGAAAATGTCAAGTCAATGATGATTCTGGCTTAGTATTTCTGATTCTTTACACCAAAGCCTCGTGACACTTTTTCTCACGCTGTGTGCGGTCCGGTCGCCTGGTCCCTTGGAATATCCTACATTGCGAAGCAGAAACGTATTAGGTTGCCGCCCTTAACGGTACATAGTTTATTTCAGTGATCCATACTTTATTTCATGTGTATGAGAAAACTACTGTTCATCAAATGCACCAATGCATTTTCTCACATTATAATATCATTATTAATCAATAACCAGTGACATTTGAGCAATCTGTTGGCAAAATAATATACCTCAAAATTAGTGTCGAGAAATCCACAGAAATCTAGTTCCGTCATGGACCAAAAATCCCAAACAAGCCAAAAACACACCTCAAAACCCCCAAAAATCCCACTACCCTGTGGGTTTTTGACTCTGATGTGGGTTTTTGACCAACCCTGTCTGACGCAAATGCAAAATTCTCTGAAAGTAATCATCGTTTAGAGCTGAAATTTCACTGACTAATCATTCATGCCCTGTATTTTTCGAAACTTTCTTGCATTTCAAATATATGAATTACATATCGAGATATCTTGAAAAATATGTGAATAGCGGAACTTCACCAATGGGGTAACGGAAGCTTTAGTTCTAGACATCAAGTAGACTTATTTTATGATTGTATTCAGTATTCTAATCAATACAAATTCATTTGATGTGCGACAACGTGTCTTGTTGCTATCTACTGCGCTCTCACGAAATCATCAAAATATCTTTACCCTGAGGATGTTTTCTGAAAGTTCTGTTTCTTAATAGTTGAAATTTTGCAACGTGGTTAAAAAGTTCTCATTATTCTCTTAATGACTTCTTATTTCAAATCTATGCTCTCTAAAATGAGAGATCAAAGAGATGCAAGGGTAACGGAACTTCATTGCGATCCGAGTTAATTCATGACATAGATAAGTTATCAATATTTTTTAAATAGGCCTCTTATAGAAGTTATGTTGTATACAAATATACGCCAACTTTTAACGACCCTACCTCCCTATCTTGATATCAGAATTATACCATTCAATTACTATTAAGTACTCGCATTGGATAATAAGTGAAAACGCAAAATGATAAACAGCATATTATTCATGTTTCATGGTTCTACTGAATTCTATGTAAATGAGAATTCTATCTGAAGTTACAATGGAAGTATGAAAATCGCAATGCCACACTTCAAGTAGGCCCCTGGCTGAAATTGGATGCTAGCAGCTATTCAGGAAGAAAATGGGAATATAAATGTGTCACTGCAGACCGTCAAATTGGAAAACGATGCGACGTCTCTGAATATCAGTCTTCGGTGCTTTCGTTTTGACATCTTTTGAAAGGTCAGTGTGCGAGTCATCAGTTGACGTGGTAGATGTATTTGTCCATCGGGTATACAGCTAGTCCTACGTCCTTTGAGATTTCACTCAGCAACGTTTTTCTTTTCATGATTGACTTTGGTAAGGCTACCAAAACTTTCCTTTTTGCTTTGCCAAACGACTGTCTATTTAAGAAACCCGAATTTGTTTGCTAGATATTATTTTCTGATGATGAAGAAGATTTGCTTTCACGGATTCTCAATCGACGCGTTTTCTGAGAAACTCTCTGATTTTCTTTGAAATTATCTAGGTCTTCTTCTGACAATCTGTTTGCTTTATTGGTTTTTCTTATTCTGTCTTTTGCTTTCATACCTTCATACTTGACAGTATTTGACTTAATCTTATTACGATAGCGTTGTTGTTTTTGTGCCGGAGGTAGTCTACCCACAATCCTGAAACAAAATGCCCTTGTACGAGAAGCTAGTCTAAGCAGGGCATATGTACTACTACCAGAATTTGCCCTACTGCCCGGTAGCTAAATCATTCACAAACAAGAACATAATGTATTTTTTGATATACATGATTATATATTTTATTCAAATTCATATGTCAAAAACTTCTAGCCAATGAAATGGCCATCAAATCCTGTGTGGTCGAGAACGTGGCCAATGGTGACCATTTTTTTAATTGGCATTTCAATTTAATTTAGACAGTTAAGTGATACCATTTATTGATTGCTGCATCTTGCCCCATAATTTTAGGTAAAACATCTAACTTTCTGACCAGAATATAAGTTCTGAAAATAGCCTTTGACATGATGTAGTTAGACTTAAGAAGTATCATTTTATATGAACAGAAAAAGCAATAAGCGTTACTTTAGAAATATAATGGTCTAAATTTTCGCCGGTTTAACGGCCTGATCACAGTGTGCGTGTTTTATCTTACATTGTGATCAGACCGTTACACTGGCGAAAATTTAGACCATTGCACGATGTTGGCAGCAAGGCCTATTATTTTTTCTTTTCAACCTTTGACATGATGCAAAAATATTGATACTTTGCCTTAAACGCGTGCTCTTAAAAACAGCTCACACCTATGTCTCTACACACCGCATACACTGGGACCGGCTTGCGTTTCGTCATGTTTCCGTGTTCAGGGATCTCAAAATCATGCTTAAATGTGATTTACATCAATGAAAATGCTTGTTCTGGATGCCCTAGAATATTACAACCACGGATGCATGCGACTGGTATCCGTTTGAGAAAGTCCAAAAAATCGAATTATGGCCGCTCCTGATGCGAATAACAACAGTGTGCAGTATAGTAAACTACCGATCTATTTATATCTACGTGTGTGTATAGTAGCACAGTTATATACTAATTTCTTGTGTTGGATATTCAAGTACCCTTCATTGGGTTACAGTCTACGCTTATCTACATAGGGTTTACAATCCCGGGATCTCGACCCTATTTCCGAGATTAAAAATCCCGGGATTACGTCTTCGAGATCTCGAATCTCGAGATACTTGAAAAATTGGCTCAAGTTCTGAGTGATATGGTGAGGAAGCTAAGGGCATTTTTGAAAATATATCTACTTGAGTTTGATAAATAGCCAACGTGCTGTTACCCGAGCCAGCTGGCTAGAGATGAATGCATTACAGGATATCCATGCCATTTCAGCAAAGCTGAGTCATTGATTATGGCCTTGCGACTGGCGAGCCGGTGTGTTCACAGTAGGCCTACTTCCAAGATATCCGACATTATCAATATTTGAAAATCTCAATGATTGGTCAGGCGAGGCCTGACAGTTGCCGCGCAAACTGTGGTAATATATCTCGGAAATCAAAACGAATTCACTGTGTAGCGATGACCGGTTTCGTATAATGCTTTATCAAATCGCACAGAGATGATTTGTTCATGATAGTATGATACTGTGTCTGAGTGACTGAAGTCGTAAAGTCATGGTGACAGTAGCAATGCACTCTAGTTTTTGATTAGTGTAAGCTTCGATCTTACAACGGTCGTATGTTATTGTAATTATGTTTCGACAAAATTACGGTCGAGACTGAGTGATGACACAATTCAGTGTCTTATCTTACTTCGCCAATATTTTTTACGAATTGACTAGTTTCACGTACATGTTTGTTTAGTTCAAGTTATGAGAGATATTGTTGCAGTCAAAACAAAACCATTCAATATAAGAATGTATTGACCAGACCAAACCATGGATGACAATTTGCAGCAGAACAAGAGTTTATATAGGTCTCTGTGAACACATATAAAATGTGCTTAAACAAAAATAATTATGACAAAATTTATCTAGAAAGTTATGGCAATTTGAAATCACAAAAAATAGGCGAATTTTATTTCACCAAAATTGAGTAGTTTCAAATTTACTTTCGGTTTGGCCCATGCGTGAGTAGACTTTAGGTGAAGGAACATTGGCGGCGAAGGATATCAGTTACAGGTAAACTGACGGCTACAGATATACATTTTACAAGTAGGTGACGCCATTTGAAATATTCCTTGAAAATTTTAAATGAATCGCGATCGAGATCTCGGGATTGCGATTATCCACTCTCAAAAATCACGGGATTGAGAAAACGGCTCGAGATTGTAAACATTATTACCTACAGCATTCATTCGCGCAATCCAACTTATCGACTTTTGTGACTATTAAAAACTATTCAAACAATTAAATGATCCAGTCACGCTGAGAAGCTGTTGTCATTGAATTCTTGGAAAACCGACACCGCATTTATAAAAATATCTCCCAAATGAGATCAGAAAGACGTGAAATCGCGTTGCAGCGCATTAGGATACGCTGCGACAGTTTGATGCGTGGTGAGAACAACTTTTCTGTATAGAAACGGAACGTGACTTGTGATGAAGATCCGTTACTATCATTTTAATATGATAGGTTTATCATACACAAATTATATTGCAAACGCGTCTTAATTGTCATTGACTAATTGAGAATTCGAAATATGGAGTAAAACAGGCAAAGGGACAAGTAGCTTATCGAGAAACATGTACTTTTGAGGAGCTTCAAGTACTTTAATACTATTTTGAAGTAGTGTATTATCATCGCAATCCACCATTTGATATAGCCAACAACCTTTCAATTAACTATTCTGTAATAAAAACCTCTTCAGGTGCTTTTCAATGAATCTTTTAATAAGGTAGCCAGAATTTTCACCTTACGGCTTTCTCAATGGCAGATATAGACCGGCAGCCCAGAGCATTTTGATCAAACGAACAAGGTACCAATAAACAAGCATACCATGATATCAAGTAGGACGCAATGATAGCATATATGAACGTCTGCTGAGTCAGCTCTGCTGTTTTGGTCCGTGGGCGCACTGATAGGACCCACGAAAAATGCGCTTGATCAAACGAACGAGATACCATCTCAAACCAACTCCAAATGATCAACCGATGTACAAGGGATATGGAATGGACCATGCAAGAAAAATTTGCTACAGCAAAGGGCCTGCCAGAAGGACCAAAAAGGACCCACTCCAGAAAATTACTCTACATCAAACGAACGAGGTACCATCTCAAACCAACTCCAAATGATCAACCGAGGTACAAGGGATATGGAATGGACCATGCAAGAAAAATTTGCAGCAGCATAAAGCCTGCCAGACACTGTTTTGTTTAAATGCACCCGATTTTTTATCAAACAAACATGGATAAGAAATCCCCTAGCTTTGAAATATACGCATATCGAAATAATTCCGAAAGTCAGAACTGCATTTTTACTTCTCTCATAATCAGCCTTTGTCAACTGCCTCTTGGTGAGTACTACCTATCGTTCCCATTCTTAATCTTGGCGTCAAAAGGTTCTTTTAAAACGACTAGTTTAATGAATAGTCTCGATTCCGACATATTTAGCCAGCTGGATATTTGTTATGTTTTATAGCTTTTATACTATAATATTTTTAATAATATATTTTATTTATGTTATATTTATTTATTTTATTATATAATATATTTTATACTTTTTATAGTTTACCAATTATACTAGACTGTATACCTTTTTTTAATGCATAGTAGTCACTACAACTTCAGTAATTTTGAATAAAAAAACAGTGATTTGTAGCAATTTGTTGTGAACAAGTTTTTAAGAATTAATTATGTTTAGGTTAGGTTTATTGAGTTATTTGCATCTGATATTATTTTAACCACTTAAGTGTTAGTTTTCAAATAGAATATGTTATTGTTAAGGAAGCAGCACGAATAATAGGACTTAGATAGAAAAGATATCTCTGACTTACATTGCATGAAAATGTTTTGGTTTGATAATATTCATATATCTACGTCCTACGATCGGCAGAGTTAAAAGTAAAATGAAGCTGTCCAGTGTCAAACCGCGGGCGTGCACTTATGATACAGCAACAGAATCAAGCAGGAGTATTCATGCCACCACTTTTGAACCAATTACAGACCTTATAAATAAAACAGTTATTGACAATGGCAAAGCGATGCTCATGACATCAATCATGGAACTCTACAAAAATGAGTTTGTCTCCTCAGGAGGAACAACTGAGGATATCGAAAGCTATACAACGCAAGCTTTAGGAAAGAAAATCAAAGGCATGTTCAAAGAAGCAATAACAATAGCTTCGCTCGATCAACGGAAAGGAAACTTTATCTACCGTTCAAACATGTCGAGATGGAAGCCAAAGAATGTTTATTTGATGATTCTCAGAAATTGCTAAATTCGATTCAAACACAGCATTGCAATCATACTCGAAATGCCGAAATGGGAGACACCAACACCAACGACCGTATCTTCACAAAAATCGGCTTCACCTGAAATACCGAAGAAACTGTTGTTATTTTACAAAACGCTTTTATGTGGTGTCCGAGAACCAATTGACAATGGTGAAGATTCAATTGATCGAAAAGTCGTGTCAATGTCGTCTGATGCGATGTATGATGCATCGAGAGGAGCAATGCGACCTTGGAAACATACACTGCTTGGGCTGGGAATAGGAACTTTGACTGGTTCCAAATTGATATTGCGCATTCTCAATCGACAGGGAAACACTTTGAGCTATGATGAAATAAAAGCGTTAGAGACTGAATTTGCCTGTTTGATTGACGAGAAGGAAGACGATTCCCCAGATGGACTTGTGCTATCTCCAAGTTTAGCAACAGGACTTGCGTGGGATAACTACGATGTCAATATGGATACCGTCGATGGTAAAGTGAGCCTTCATGCCACAGTTGGTATATGCTACCAAAATATTGACAGCAATCTTCATACAAATGAATCTAGCCTTGGACAGTCTCATGTTTCTAGATTTCAGAGAAAAAGAAATAGAAGGGCCTTTGAAGGCAAAGAGCGTGAAATTCCGCAGTATACCAAGCAACTAAAAAAAGCCGAATTTGACATGTTGCCTACCAGTCGCTCAGCAGATGTACCAACTCAACGGATGATAGATTTTCTGTGGTTGATTCAATCAGAGGTCGGTGAGTCTATACTATTGTTCCCTGGCTTCTACTCAAATTACGTCAAGGATTATCTTCCACAGCAAAACATTTATACATGGATCCTATATCCGCGCCACCAACAAAAAATGATGTGAAGCAAAATTGTAACCAGAAAGGGAAAATGAAATCAAGCATTTGTTATCTCAACTACCAACGAATAAAGATGATCAAAAACGATATCTCGATGAAAATGAAGAATTAAAAGATCTTATGAATCAGTATGAGCGGTTTCTTTCAAAAGTCAATTGGCTTCTTTTCTGCTGCAAGAATGGCAAGAAGATCACTACGGGCCTATCATTTCTGATAAAGTTGTTGTCGTATCTCATAGTGGCTGCTGTGTCCGCATTTCGTTCAACAAGATGGATTCTAAAACAGACGTTGAATATCCACAAGACCTTCAGGCTTTTCACGAGGAAGCCGATACCCTTATTGCATTTCATGCAGCAAGCGCGGTGGGTAATGTTTTGATTCGATCCTCCGATGCCGACGTATTAGTGATTTTACTCGGAATGATAGGTTGGCATAGTGAATCCCAGAATGAAACGTCATATGACAACATTATTATGGAATGCGGATCCGGAAATAACCGTCGCCGGATTGATGTCAATGAAATATCAAAAACTCTGGAAGCAACACATGAAGGATTGTCTGCTGCAATACCAGGACTTCATGCGTTCACGGGCTGCGACATCACCTCGGCATTTTACCGATAAGGCAAAGTAAAGCCATTTGAAATACTTAGAAAACATAAAACTGGTGAGTTTGTTTAGTTCTTCGGTAAGCTGTCAAGAGACGAAAAACCAGACCAAGCTACTGCAGAGCGGTTCACATCTATCATGTATGGTGTCAAGTCTAGAGATATCGATGAAGCGCGATTTATCAAGCTACAACAACTAACGGGAAAAATGAATAAAGTGAGTTTACGGTATAAGCCTATTACGAAGTAGAAATCGGTGTTTGACGCAAGGATGCGAGTAACAGCCGAACAGCGCAGTCTTTTTTTGAGAAGCTATGTCTTTCTCTTAATGCTGACATTTTTCCAAGTAGTACAGCCGGAGAGTCGCACATATTTGATGAATTTAGTGCAATAAGTGTAGTGAGTTGATGAACATAAAGAAAAGTAAGATTTTCTAATTTGACCATAAACTTCCGTCCTAACCGTCAAATCAGACCTGCATACACTTCTACCAAACTGTACCAAAAGTTTAGATGCTATCGTGAGTCTAAGTAACATACTTATCGTTACCTACACTAAGCTAATCAAACATTCTGCCTTTATAAAACATGTGAAAAACAATAGTTCTTTTTCTATATGATCAGTAAGCAAGTTTTTAGATTTATGAATAAAACGAAAGTCATAATCATAGGCTTAAGTAACACCGTCCATTTGAATTTTGAAGTTTCAAATTTACAGCTTCAATCAATTACGAGATACACCGCCTTGTGTCATTTGATGAATAGATGGAATTGTGGAAACATAAACACGGACACAATTTAACGGTAGAACACCTTATAATTGTTCAAATAGAAACAATAGAAATTTACTGTTGCATCACATGTATTTCTTTTTTTCAGGAAAATCCGATGGACAACATCAAGAAGGTGGATTGTGCGCTTCTTCCACCTTGCTGAAAAACTTTGAGAAAAAAATTATGTAGAGCTCAACACCAGTTTCACCTGGGGGTAAGCCGAATTGCCAAATCCACAGGCTGATTTGGATCCTGAGGAATATGGTTGGAAGAAAATAGGCACAAAATATGTTCCAGTTTGGTACAGCGGGACTTCTTTGCCGAATGATGCATTGGAAAGTAGTGATTTAAATGACTTGCACAATAGCAATAAGGACAGATAGCACAGAGGCGCAGAGGAGCACAGACAGGGGAGCAAACTTGGAGTGACGACTCCGAAGCTGAGTGAAAATTCATTTTTTTTCTTGTCGCCTTTCTCTGTCAATATAATTTGGGGAAATCTGTCAAAAGTTTTTTTTTCATTATGAAAGTGGTACTTGACCTCGCTCATGGGTATTTCAGATAATCAGTTTCCTATTGTTTAAATCTATTTTCAAAATTCCACCCAAGCATTTACATATCATTGGAAGTAGATACCACAATAATTTTCTGAATGTCTGAAACGAATGATTACAATGTAGCCCGATTCCCAGCACTTCACTTTGTGGTTTAGTCAATGACGATGTCACCGCAAGCCTCGTTCGTTTGATGTAGCTTAATTTTCTGGAGTGGATCCTTTGGGTCCTTCTGGCAGGCCCTTTGCTGTAGCAAATTTTTCTTGCATGGTCCATTCCACATCCCTTGTACCTCGGTTGATCATTTGGAGTTGGTTTGAGATGGTATCTCGTTCTTTTGATGTAGCTTAATTTTCTGGAGTGGGTCCTTTGGGTCCTTCTGGCAGGCCCTTTGCAGCAGCAAATTTTTCTTGCATGGTCCATTCCATATCCCTTGTACCTCGGTTGATCATTTGGAGTTGGTTTGGGATGGTACCTCGTTCGTTTGATCAAGCGCATTTTTCGTGGGCCCACGAACCAAAACAGCAGAGCTGACTCAGCAGACGTTCAGATATGCATCATTGCGTCCTACTTGATATCATGGTATGCTTGCATATTGGTACCTTGTTCGTTTGATCAAAGTGCTCTGGGCTGCCGCTCTAATAGAGTGAGAAAATAATTCCAATGCAGAGCGCAGTGAATAATGATCAATCATTGACCATCAAGCAAGCAACAAATGGCATCTTAAAATCTTAAATACAAAGATAACTGGCTACTATTAATTAATGTACCTGAGTAATACTGGAAAATATCATAAAATATATAAAGACTAAAATCAATTCACATAGAAAAAGGGATAAGTACATGTCAGTAAAGGTATACAAAAAAGGCAAAAATTCAAGTCACTACTAATGAATATCACCGGTAGCCATTCATCAATAGTTGCTCAGGAACCTTCCTAATGTATAATGCCTCCAGTGTCTTTATTTTTCCTGCGTTACTGAGGCCAGTGTGCAAAATATCCCATCTGAAATCAATCTGATCATCATGTTCAGCATCCGCGTGCATTATCACGTGACTTCCTTTGTTGTTGGGATTCAGATGTTCTTGAATTCGAGACATAATCATACGGTACGTTCCCCGATTTATTGTTTATCACATTTATTACATGTAACACCGCACACAACTCCCTTAGTTTGACATAAATTGAGACGAGTGGATATTCTGCAGAATCTGCATGAAGCATCACATACTTGTTTTTCTTTTGGTGGACGGAAATACTGTTTCATGGACTTGTTAGAGAAACAAACTCGTACTTTTTCATCCAAGCCAGTCCTTTTGATGATATTCCGTAATTTTCGATTAGTTTCTTCAGAAATAAAGGGACACTTTATGAAAATACGATTGGACTTGTATTGTGTCTGTCTCGGACTCGCAATTTGTATTATTTAATTCTCGTTCTAACTAAGAAATTTATATCAATTCTCCTACACCTGGTAGATCCTGGATAGTATAATCTGGTTGTGTTGGTTAGATCAGATTCTATGGATCTGATCTTGTGGTAAGAAGCAGACCTGTCCTCTTATCACATGATCTGAATTGGCAGACTGCGAGATAGAATACTTTCAATAGAAGACTCTAATCATGTTTTTGACAGAACGACTTACTCGTCAATTCACTTCATTTCAATTCATCTATTGCTTCTACGTAACAAGAATATAATCATTTTTAGTATTAATTTTGTACCTCCAAAAATAAGAAGCCGTCCGCTTTTGACACACATTTCTACGTTGAATTACTTGTCCATTTGCAACATAACCTATCTTATAACAATGTTATAAATCGATATAACCTGTATTGCATTGGTGTTCCGGCTAAAGTTCATCTCTAGGGGAGATTGAATACAAACTTGTTGGACAAGGACGTAAATTTTTACTTAAGTAAAATTACTAACTTAATTACCTTGAAAATTGCTGATACATTTTGAAAGTTTTTCTTCCTGAGGACAATGCGTCACCTAACAAAGTCAAATATAATGCTAACAATATCAAAAGTTAATCAGAAAGATTGAGGAGTGCCAGTTCGTCTGGATATAGAATAGGAGGATATCCTTAAACTTGAACAATTTAATCACAAAGTTCTTTGGCAGCCATAGACACTGCTTTTCTCCCTACAAGGGCTGGTCAGTACGGCTCGGAATGGCTCAAACTTAAGATATCTGGAATGACTGAAGAAGCTAACGGACGTACAACAAGCTGCTCTGCGTATATTTACCATGGCTTAGCCGTGCGGCTGATAATCATAAAGATTGTAGAATGCAAGTTCGCCTGGGCATAGAATGTAAAGATGTCCCCACACTAGAATAATTTAAACACAAAAACTACTTGGCTGCTCAAGTTTGTTCGAATTTCTCAAGTCTAAGGACATCCTTATCTACAAAGTTCTATGATGATAGTAAAATTTTCTTTATTAAGTTGTTGCGTGAGAAATCCAATTGATCCCCTTCGCAGGGCGACATTCTGCTTCTCATGGCAATGAAGATACTGCTGCTTTAACTGAACAATCTCGTAGCAACCTTTGACAGTTTGTATTTGTATGTATGTGTCATACTATCAAATCAGGTTGCTTGCAAACAGAAGTTGTAAGCCTATGCTTTGTAGTTTCTAAAATCTACATCTAAAATTTGCTATACAACTAGGTAAGACTGATATAGCGCATCAAACCCTCATTATAGGAAATGAAGAATTACTTATCACACAATTTTACTACAGTGTCACTTTTAAGTGAAGGAATTCAAAAGGTTTTCCGGCTTATTGTCTTTGATAAAATCAAAGATATCTTAGTCAACAAACCAGCATTCGGTCATCATTCTTGTCATATCTATCTTGAGTTGTACAGTATGTTATAGTTATATTCATCATTGTATATATTTGATTTTCCATTTATTATTGTTTTAAATAATCACTAAATGTTCATGTAATAAAAATTGAGTTAAACATGTTATTTCCAAAATATACATCTTCAAAATTATTAACATCGACATTTCTTCTAGATGTCGGCCCCTAGCCGTTAGAAAAGTTGCTGATTATGATCGGTACATTTCCGGTTTTGACATTACAACTCACCACTGAGTGAGGACTTGGACGATGCTGACGCGCCAGTGGTGCCCTTTTCCAGATGCTCTTCTTGATGACTTTCAAGACAATCTTGGGGCTCAATCGCTATCTTACGGACGAGGATTCTACTCCTTCCTAAATCTTGAACGTACTTAGGACTCTGTAGACACCCTGAACGTGATAATGGGATCATCAACATACGTGAGCATAGTCTATAAGATCCGCAATGTATAAAATAACAAATGAGGCTGAAAGTGGATACCTTCTCATCTCTATCCTGCTCCACAGCTTCGTCACAAATACTTCCATCTGTTGAATATACACGAACAGACATGCCCAGTTCGTCATCAGAACAACTTGTATCAGACGATGAGGCGTCTACTGCTCTCATGACTTGGTTGATGAGTGGAGTTGAATCATTTTCGACCTCCGTCTTGCACTCGATATCCTTGGAATCAACTTTCTCGTCACTTTGACGATCGGATTTTTCCATAGTCTCTTGGATATCCTCTTCAACATCATCTGAATCTTTCGAACCAATAAAGCAAGCTAACTTCGCCTTCACCAACTCCATTTCGATGTTTTCTCCAGTTTGAGGGCATTCGAGACACATGTCCACCGTTCCGCCCGGCAAATCCTGAAAAACGACATTAGCTAGCTTGTTACAATATCAAACATTAAAATGGCGAAGATAACAGACTTTGTTAACTATTACTGCATTCACTTCCCGATTCTGTAACAAATCCATCAACAAAGTCGTCGCCTCTCGAGACCAGGCATCCTGTAAAAAACGAGTGACAAGTATTACCAGTCGTTATCATTTACCAGTCAATTCAAATTATGAAAAATTTCAGGAGAGAATTTTCCGGCTGCCGATTCAAAACTGCGATTCGAGAAAAATTCGAATCCGTCCGCGTCGGCGGACCAAAAACTACTCCAACAGCATTTTTTAAATTTGTAGCCTCTTCCTCTTCGTTGCTACTTGAAAATGACATTGCTATGTATTTGAGATGCTGGATTCTCACTGAAAGTGGCTAAGAGCGTTGGTTGCTGAACAAGTTAGTCGAATCAACTGCAGTGCGTGCTGCATCATCAATAATATAATTGCATGTGCTACTTTCTGCTCAGATCAGGGCTTCGGACTTGGTCGACTTTTCTGACCAAGTCCGATCGATATACTTCACAATAACTGATTTAAAGTAAAATTGTAAATGGCCCATTAGCAGGCTAGGGAATCATGCACCTCGTAACACATACTTTTCAGACTGTCTTTCGTCAGGAATCTTAAGCCCCAGTAAGTCCTCTGTAATGCTCTATTTGCATGAGCTTGAGTGGAAATTTTCCGTAGAAGCCTAGATCGGTTGTTTAATAATTTAGTTTGAATTCGTCCTGAAATAATTTAGATAGTCCTTCTTCTACGGACAGCGATTACATGGAAAGTTGTAGGCATCAATAGCTTGCTACAAAAAGTCTTTTTGTTTTCTGATCTGAAAATTACGATAGAAATGATAGAATCTAATTGTTTGCTCATGAAAGTTGGCGCTTTCCTGGGCTCAGGATTTAAGTGCAGGAGTAATTGATGAAGGTTACTTTTCCAGTCCTGAGTTATATGCAAAGGACTTTTCCCCCATAAACCTGAGATCATAAACATGATCCATGTCATCAACCACCAACGGGTAATTTGACAAAACAGGACAATGAGCAGTTCAAGGCATGTGCCAAATCAAATATCCATCTAAATCATAATCTTGCGTCAATATCTATTTGAATTAGGCTGTATATAGTTAAAAAGCGCAGTAGATATCAATTATCTCAGAAAATTAAAGGCACTTTAGTTTGACCGCTTATTTCTTCATGCCAAGATGTCACTGCATATTTTAATGGCAATTACATGATTATTAAGTCCTATTTTGTAGACATCTTTTCTTAATGGTTAATGGCTGTATAAGTTAATCGTACATAAAAGAAAGCTTAAGTAGGCCTATTTAAGTTTCCCATGATTTGATTTGACTTAAAATTCGCCGATTCGCAGGTATCTAGCTTTCATACTTGACCACAGCGATTGTCAAAAATTAATTGAAGTTCAATTAATTGATTGGTCAGTAAATCAATTTCAATTAATTGATTGGAAAGAGCAATTATATTGCAATCAACTTTTGTTAATCCCTGGTCCGTACACTTCAGTAGCCATTTGCTGTCTACATGTATACGTGTGACTAATTGTGATGTCATAACTCATACTTTACTTTCACTACTGGCCATATATCCGTTTAGAATCTTTATATTATCCACCTATGGCCGCAAGAAATCCGAAAAAGAGATTTCATCAAAATAAGAAAAAACTTAGGCTTATCTCCATCAAGGAAAACCCCAGGAAAACGTCTTTGTCTCAACGAATGATTACTTGTCTTTCTGAAGTTTCATCGTTTGCCACCTTTCAGCATTTCGAGGGTACAATAAAGCGAACAAAACATATCCCAAATTTGTTTTGACGTAGAAGTTCGTAATTACCGAGACTTCTAACAGTTCAAATAATAGTTCAAGCGTCTGATTACGGTAAATGTCAGAGGAGACTATCAAGTACAATTGTAAAGTCCCCAACAAACAATCTATTCTTTGCTGTTGATCATATATCTAAACATATAATCGCTCCATCTTCTAAGATTCTGATAAGTTTAACAACAAATGCATTACATTTTTTTGACGTTCAACAGCACCCCCAAACTCCTTCTATATTTGTGCTCGTTTAACGAATATCGTGACCCATTAGAATTTTACTCAAAATTCCGGCAAAAGTCGGAAAATCCGGAGAATTTTCATACCTGTCTCCATCTATTTTGTGTTGTTCATGGTGTTCACTTCACGGTGATTTTTTATTATTATCATATTCCTCCACATTATTATAGTGTAGACTCATGATATATTATGGATAACATGACAAACTCATAATAATGACTCATGATATTATGGATTCATAATAAAATTGTTGAAATATTATTGTCTGTTCATTTGGTTGATTGATTCTTCACCACTACAAAATTCAATTAATTGGTTGCTTTGACTTCAATTTCAATTGATTGATTGGAAGGAGTGATTAATTTGCAATCAATTTCTGATAATCCCTGCTTGACCATGGTCCTCCAACCTACTGACATAATATACAGTAGAACATTGCGGTCGATACAATGTGAGGATATGTACATATGGATGTACGACAAAAGCCCTCCCCCCCCCCCCCGACAAAAGCCACTCCAACAAAATCCTTCTGCATGATCATATGTAATGTGATACCAACCCGCTTATGTACTGCATACAAGTAGATTGTATAAGTACGACCTGTACATAGAAGAACACACATGAAAGTGTACTACAATATATGCCGCATGTTGTTAAAGAGGAAGTAGAAAACTGATAATTCAGAATAGACTATTATGTCTACAAATTGCACTTTTACTCCACATTATGAAATCTGACCTATCAGTTCACTTGATCAAAATTTTTACTCCATATTATGAAATCTGACCTATCAGTTCACTTGATCAAAATTCTTGTGAAATTTATAGCCTGAATGTTTTCGCAGATTATGCAATCAAACAGGTGTGTTTTGGCTTGATTCTGTATGTTCATTTAACATTTACTTTGACTCATTTCAACCCTCGCCCCTCATATGCAGGTGTGGAAGTGATGCTTCATCATTCAATCTCATGCCGCAAAAAGAAATGTTTAAGTAGTTTCAAGTTTCATCCTTATCATTTACTTAATAAACTATCTTTCTTCATGTGTTAATCGTATAATCATCTCGTTCCATCTTGCGAAACTTCATAGTTGTCCTTTATCTCTCATGCTTAGAAACGTCAACGCACTTAAGATACCTGTTCATTCCAACTCATCTGAAACCAACGATAATGATCTGAAACCGATTGTCATCTGAATAAGGATAACAATGGTTCATTTTCCTCATGACGCAAGACACAAGAGACATGTTACTAAGGCCAATCTGTTTAAGTTGTATATTCGCTTAATTTGGTTAAGTTAATGAAGGTTTGCACAATGATCCCAAGCTGTCAGGAGGCTCAAAGAAGTTAGCTAGAGATATGAAAAAATAGACGACAAGATTCGACTAACAACTGAAGCAGAAATTATTTAGAATAGTAAAGCGCAGATGCAGATAAATCATGACAGAAAGTAAAATGCACCAAATATCGTTATCAGAGATTAATTCAAATTGGTAAAATCAACTATTTAGGAAACTTAATATACTTCAAATTTTGATCTGGAGCTTCATAGCATAATATCACAAAATCGTATTTAGGTAGTTGAAAAAGAAAAAAAAATAGTTAATTAGCCATAAATAAATAAATTATTACTGCAAAGAAAACCTCTTAATACCAACCGAAATTACGAGTATCTTAATATTAAAAAAGTTATAAACAATTCACAAGACTGGAATTGTCTGCTTACCTGACAAGGGTCTGAAGTCCTAATGACTTGATAATTCAAGCAGAATCGTTAATAAACGGTATTATGTAATTGTGACTAAAGGGATAATTCGATGCGCTATCCTAAACCTTAATCTAAACATCGTGATGACACTTAAGCCTTTCCCATCTGGACCCTATCAGCGTCACGTAACGTTTATCTATATATAATCAGAACAAAAGGGAGATTAAACTAAACATGTGAAACATCTGTAGTTGTCTCAAATAACTTAGTTTTAAGTTAGACGTTAAACCCCTAGATGAAAATTAAATTTATTAAAGCTTACAAATGAATAAAATATGATAAAAATAAAATAAAATCACATGAAAATTAAATTCAAGAAATGAAATGATGAACTCTTAAATGAAATAAATATAAAAACGAAACGTTAAAAAAGGAGTATAAATGAAAGAAAACATTTTTTGTGACTTTTAAGATTTATAATAGTTTTTTGGAATGTTTTTTGAAAGAATTTAAGTCCTTAAAAGGACTGATTATCCGTTCCCCGTGGGTAGCTGAGTTCATCAGCAGGTAACTCGGACAGGATTCGCGTTTCGGCCCCTCAACCTGAACGCTCAAACCCATCCGAGCGGGGCCCTGCACATAGAGAGCAGCCTCGACCACACTTTAAAAATTCCTTGTTCGGCAGTGTTCATAGAAAAGAAAATGAGGAGATTCAGGAAGAACACAGATCAAATAGCTGTCGTGCAGCAAATAGTCCAAACTTGTGCAGTAAGGAGCTATGCTTATGAAGTGCTTTTTCTGTTTCTAATCGTAATAATTTCTTGTCATAACCTCTTGATTCTAGAATGTGCAATGTTTTACTCGTTTTTTTTTAATGAAATCTTTAATGTGTGAGCATATTCTACCATACCGTATTACTTGCCCTGCGAACACACGAATCCCTAATTTGTAAGGCATGTTGTTATCAGGAAATGTCAACAGGGTTACTGGAAAATCAAAATCATCGATTTTATGATATACCGAGGTCTGAATCATATGCTCTCCAATTTTAAGTTTTACATCTAAATAATCCACTTGTTTGTTATCATAGCCACTTCTGCTGGCTTCAAGACTTTTTGGGTAAATATATAAAATTAAGTTATTAAAATGACTATAGTTTATGATACATAAATCATCTATATACCTAGTCGTATTAGATAAAATTTTTGCCAGTCCGAACTTTTTACTACGCATTAGTGCTTGCATGTACTGAAATTCACAATGCGCTAAGAATAAATCTGCTAGCAGTGGGCTGCAATTGCCACCCATCGGAATACCACTAGTCTGCTGAAAGGTGAAGTCCGCGAACGTAACGAAGACTTCATCTAATATGAAAGCAATAGCCTCCTTAAACTTATTTTTCGTAAAATTATTATAACCACCGTATTTTTTTGATGCTAGGAAACTTTTGTCTTGGCCTATGCAGAGATATTTGCGGTTCGTGTCATTAAAAATTAATTCGAGTAGACTGTAAATATGTAACTTAACGTCTTCTTGATCTAGATTAGTATATAAGGTTGAGAAATCGAATACCTGAAGGTTATGTATTTTTACATTATCTATTCTTTTAAGAAATTCAACTGTCGACACGATGCTCCAAAAACAGTTAACACCGCTGTTCTTATATATTGCATTACAGTAGATTTTGAACTGGTCTCTAATGACAGACAGACCTTTATTGACTTTAAGTGACAGTTGTTTGGTTGTGCACTTCCTGGCCCCGGCTATAAATCGAAATTTGTAGGGAGACTTATGAAGTTTTGGAAGCCAAAATAGTTTAGGAAGCTTTAAATTATCTTCTCGGCATTTAATATTGAATTTTAAAATCAAGTCGTTTTGGTGACGACTAATAACGTCAACTGAATTAAGTTTAGTAGGAACATAAGTATCATTTCCTACGGGTAACAGGGAGCTGAGATCAAATCCCAACTCTTTCAATGAAATTTGCATTGTTTCATCAATGGCAGTAGCTGATATGACGGTTAATCTGCACCCGATTTGTTTTGATTGTTTCATACGATTAGTTGGAAGAGTGGAATTTAGTGAAATCACAAAATCCATCGCCCTGTTGATGAAATGAATTATTTGCTAAAAGCTCATTTATTCTCATTTAAGTGATTTCCATTCATCCATGCCACACGTTTGGAAATGGTCTTCCGTATCATGCCAACTTATCGGGTGGACACCTATGCCCAGTATCTGGATGAAACTTAACTGTAGTGTCATTAACGAATATGAGGAAATGACTTCAGCTAGGGAGAGACTTAGGGTCATAGCTAAATAAATCTAATGAGAATATTAAAAATGAAAAGTAGGTGAAAACAATTCAAAATATAATTATTGAAGGGATCAGATTAACACAAACCCTGTCCCTATTTAAGGGAAAAAATAAAAGTTTGAAAAAATGCCTGAGACTGATTATTTCTTTCATCGCTTAGATTTTCAGGCTTCCAATGTAGCACACAAATCGTCTGAGCGAATATTGTAACAAGCCTGAGTTATATCGACAGTACAGATAGACTTCTTTGATCGAGTATTAGAGAGCTGTATCAGGTCACAACATGCGAAATCATACTCCAATCTCATATGAACTTAAAACACGAAGACTTAGACTTCGCCATCGTACTAACAGAGAGAACTCATATTGATTGTAGAATCAGTCTTCACACTCCACAACACCAAAGCACCCTTTCCATTGTTTCAAAATTGAGGGTTTCATTATAAAAATGCAGATTGATGTTATTGTCCAACACTTAACAAAATATGTGTGAATTATCCACGTCTACGTCTACGACGCACACGAAGTGCGATTAGTTAATAAAGAAAATTCAATTCAGCTGGCATTAGGTTTCAATATCTGAAATTATCAAATTTGATTTAGAAATGCTTAAAAACGTGACTGAACATGAAGGAGGACTTTCACACTAGAGGTCTGCAGTCTGACTCAACCCGACCCGAAACCCAAACTCAGTATAGAAATTGATTACCAACATAACTAAATACGCCTTTTATAAATATGGAAAAATGTTAAATAAACCTGCTGCAGAAAAGATGTGCGACTTCCCGCACTTGAAGCCGCAATTAACCAGGTTATCCAGGCCAGTTGCTCTAACAAAACAACATTTGGTTGGACTAAGTTTGGCCATCACACATCAGTTGTTGCATCAATTCTAATCAATGACTAAATATTTCGTTAAGAAATCACCAGTCACGGCCAGTGCGGTGCTAGGGAACTCAGTACGTCAAATATCTGAAGTCATATCGTAGATACGCAATTCATAAAGGAGTGCTGAAGATGCAGATGAAAGATCCGAAATAAACGAGTTCTGATGAAGTTTCGTAATGCCACAAGACCACTATGATATTGCTACAGGCTGATAAATCACACCATCATGAATGAGTCACTTCACATTTTCGGACTTTCTTAAGCCGACATGCCTGTTGCGTCATTTCAAAATATCTACAAAATAGTGCGAATGACGCAACACTGTAGACCTTCATCTCAGTGAGATGTGAATAAGTCGGTTAGGGATAGAGATGCAGGTGCATTAAGCAGACTGACTATCGAGTCTGCTTGATGAAGCAGCCGAAGTCGACTTTGCTGTCACTGTGAGATGACTTTTCTTCTGAAATTGAATTCCAATGACTGATCAACATCAACATCGTGTCGAAAGTTGAAAAGGAAGCATGTTGCAAGAGAAAGGCAGAAGCATAAGGAGTACAGTTATCCACATCCTCACATTCACACTTCATTAACAATGAATGAATTGAAATAACGGATCGATCAAATTGCCATGCAAAAGGTGTTTGCAAGAGACCTCGAACCTACGATCGCCAGGTTATCTAGACCTGTCTCTCTACCAACTGAGCTATCAACCCATTGCATACACCCGTGTCAACTGGCAGGATCAAGACCTCACCATCGCACATCAGTTGTCATAGCGGATGTACGACAAAAGCCACTGCAACAAAATCCTTCTGTATGATCATGTAATATGATACCAACCCCATATGTACTGCATAGAAGTAGACTGTATAAGTACATCCTGTACATAGAAGTACACACAATCCAGATGGCGTTGGATTCTGCAGACTAAGATCGGTATGCAGAGAGGCGAGACAATGGCCGCGGCGTCGTTGTGTGCACTCCCAACGAATGCCGTTTCGATGATCCTTCCTTTTGACATACATGTCATTTTTAAAAAAACAATTTTCTTGTGACTTTTGTGCGTTTGAATAACTTCCATGCTGATGATTTCACTTAATAATGATTTGAATTCACAAGGCTTCAAGTTTTGACATCAAAATTTGATATGCGATTCATTTTGAGCTGTCAAATCATAAGCCACTTGACATGTTGGTTCACGTAATCGTAATCCGATCTGACAGACTGGTATGCAGCAGGTGAGCAGATGTCCAGAATAAAGCCGTGTGTGCAAATCTATAGAATCATCCAGATGTTATCAATCTATAATTATCAAGCAAGTTCTGACAATGTCCTACGTTTAAGTAGAAGTAATTGATTCATATCAAAATGAAAGTGCTAGCATGTAAAGGAAACATGTTTTCCATATGGAGACAGATCTACATGCAGTACATTATACATCAATTTGTCGAGGTGGCTTTTGTCGGGGGGGGGGGGGGCTTTTGTCGCTGCTCCGTCATAGCAGTTATTAAAGCAAACAGAACAAGAGCACAAAGCAAACCGGCTGTTTGTACTGTAGGTCGTGTAAAGTGATTGTAATTGAGTGCAATCATTGTTACTTAAGAAGGAATAAGAAGAATTATTGTGCATTTTTGATTTTCAGAACAGTAACAAAAGGCGAACCATTTTTCAAAATATTAGCTATAGGTTATAGAATGTCAATATTTGTCAATATTTGAAACAATTCACAGATTAGAGGGAAAGAACATATGCAACAATTAAAACAGAAAAGTAACAACTCAGTTTTGTGGAAACATTGTAGAGACATGAAAACAAAATAACGAAATTCAAGATGAATATTATCAAAGTATACAACAACGATGCATTTACAAGACAAATAGCAGAATCAGTAGAAATAAGACACGCAAACAATGAAAAATTAATTAACACAAAGCAAGAATTTCATTCACTGAATTTGCCTGGATATCACAATAATTTCCAGCCTACAAGATTTCTTCTTCTAACTACATGACATGCTTCTAACTTATGTGAGAGAGATATCTTGGCCATGAAATGTGATTTGACTTTGATATCATTGTCACACCTTTAAATTTACCTTTTGTAAATGATACAACTGAAGCAGCCAGACCGGCGAAATAATTATTCTGTTTAAATGACTTTTGATCATTTTTCTTATTCCGTTATAATCACGCGTCGAATTGTTCTTTATATAAATATATAATATAATAATTTCAATGATAATTCACAGTTGACTTGATTGAAATGATCATACATTGCAAGTTGCTGCAATTTCGCTCTTAGTAATTTCAAAAATTGAATCACCTGAGTTTTTAGGCACTGAATCAAAGATATGTTGAAAAGTGATGATAGCAAAGATATCTGACCAGCTTATATTGAACTTGTGTAGAAATCTGACATGATCCACGTTTGATAAGTCGAAATAAGGATATGTCGCGCTTAACAGGACGCTAGCAGCACAGTAAGTATTTCTTCATCTTCAGATCCATAAAATATATCATCTACTTAGCACTACGGTGCCCTAAACAATATTATGCTTCGTGGTTAGCTGTCATTTCATTCAGAATTAAATCACAGATTTACGTAGAAGCAAAATCACCGCAAGCTGCATTTTTCCAAAGAAGAGAAGGTTTTTGATTACCAATTGAATAGGTGCTTTGTAAAACGAATGAAGCCCAGATTTTCAAACTGTTGCATGCATGCGCATTTCAGCTAAGTGCATTTTTAAATATGGTTTTAAAAACATGCTTTTGAACATGTTTTTGATAATGATATATGCGCAACATCATTATGCATCATACACAAGAGGAAGATTAATGAAATCAAAAATAGTTGCATCGTCATTAGAAGTTCCAAACCAGACACGACACGAAATTGGGTCCGGTTGTTCAATAAGATTTCGACTAGGACTTTCGAGTTTTGTTTACAACTTTTATAACCAACTAAGAAGACTTGTATTTCATTGATGTTCAAGATCATGTCAGCAATTCACATACCACAGCCTAAAATAATAGTTTGTTTTCTTTTACAATACAGCCGCGGACTTCAACCTTCATTTTGAATTGAATAATTCCCAAATTATTAGACTAAAATGCCTGAATCTTATTCTACATGTATTATACTAACTTATACCGCTGTACTGAAAGCTGTTTTTAGCTGCTTGATTTGAAACAGGTATGATGAATGCAGTTCTTGATACTGTGATTCGTGAGCTAACTGATGAAATTCAATTCATATTTATGTCTACGAAATAAGTCAATAATTTCTTGATTTTTGTTGAATCTTGTAGTTTTACTCTAAATATTTGTACATGTTCTGCTTCGGTACAACACCTTTACGTACATGAAAACTAAAAAAATACACACACATAGGTCTACAAATAGACAGCTCATGTCCATTTTCTATTGTCCTAGAAAAAGAAAAATATAGCAAGTTCGAGTTGCCCTCATGCCGATTTATGACTGAAGCATTAGGGTTGGTGCTCATAGTCTTTGTACATCTCCTGTGAGATGAATAACTTTTTTAAAAAAAGAAGCATATGCGAGAAAATGACTATCAGTCTGCAGACCGACTATGCCATCGTCGCCCATCGCCGAAAAGTAGCAATATAAATTTCTGTTTTGATGCTTTTCGGCAATGGGAGTAATTCAATTTCAAGTTACGTCGAATATTTCCCTCAGCTGTTCCATTGGTAAGTCTGCACGCACTTCGGACGTTTAAAATGGCCGGAATCACTGTCCCTGCCGAACTCAGAAAAGACGTTTCTCCCACTTACTTCAACTGGTTCGAGAAATTTCAGTCCACCGGAAATCGCCATGATCGGGATTGTGGCAAGAGATCGGCTGAAAATGGAGAGACAGTATTAGACAATCATTATTGAAACTGGAAAGCAATATTCTCATACTTCATCCAGTAAAGGGGACGGTCGTTGTACTCCGCACGCGTGATGGTGACGTCCTCGCCGTAATCAATAGTTCGTACCTGAAACAGTTGGAGATTGTGTCTGCAGTTGTCGACAATTATCCTTTCCTAATTTTCTATCCGTCAGCTGACAATATGAGTGAATTCCTGGAACTCAGGACAGCATGCATACAATCGTGCACCAGAGTAAGAAACTGGCGGGTAGAATAAGGATTTCACAGACACATATTTCACAATGTCACATACGTAAATTAGTCATGTTAAGGAATGAAAACTTCACAACAGATAATCGAAATTGAATCGATGCATTTGAGAATGTCGTGAAGCTAAGTTACACAATGCAATGAATACAGCCAAATCCATCAAAAGATTTTTTGAACCCGCAGTTTTGGAGAAATTAGAAGTAGTCTTGACTTTTATCAAATTTTGAAGCTTAGTGCACAATATTCTCTATTAGAAAACACTGTTGGAGTATTCTCAACACGATCATTATGCTCTGATTCACGCTCAGCCAATGTGATGTTTTAAGATCATTTTACTCCTATAAACATCTTTCGGATAGTCGTTATCGTCTCACTAAAGAGAAATTGAAAAAAAATGCTGCTTGTGCAGCGCAATGCAGTTAGAACAAATGACGTTTGAATAACAAATTCAAGTATTATATATTTTTTACTGGAAGCTTTTGTTGTTGATCTTAATAAGCTGTAGAGGCATGTTGAATATTTCTATACGAAAGTTTTCCCATAATCAATTCTACCACATTATCCTCATATATTTACAGTATTTTAAACCACATTTAACATACGTTTTAGCATATGAAGTCCGAACTCGATCTACAAGCGACAGAAATTGAACTTATTGACTTTACCTTTCTCTTATTGATGAGATTTATGTACATGTCTGCCTAATGTCATCACATGGAGTGAATGTTTCTATAAAGAATGACTATTAACAACTATTGAACCAAATTTCTGGCTGCTAAATCAGTCCTGAATTTCTTCATGAAATAATTACTTCCTTGTTGACCCGATTTCGAGTCCTTGTTTCCTCATGTTTGGGGGTTGGACGAAATGTCATGCCGATTCTGGTGTAGGTGGATTGCGCGTCTCCAAGCAGTGTGATGGTCAAGGTGCATATCTCGCAGATCTTTCTCCACGTTGTGTATCCATTTTTTCCTTTGACCACCACGGATGTTCTGACCGGGTACCTCCAGAAGCCGCGTCTTTTTGGGCCAGCTCGAATTAGGCATGCGGTCTAAGTGCCCGAACCATCTAATCGATTTTCACGGAGCACACTCGGTAAATCTGCGATTCCCAAGGCTTACCGTAGTCCATCCATACGTCTTCGTTTGCACAGCTTGGTGGAGCATGTCCATCTGATCATATGGCTCTCGTTTCTTACAAGTCTGTTAATGTCATCAGTCTTCACTGCCCATGTCAATCAAGCATAGAGTAACAGACTTCTAACGCAGGTGCGATGGAAGCAGTCTCTTCGTAATAAGCTAATACTGCGATTCGCACGGCAACAATTTACGGAAAGTCTTCCATGCCATTTTTGACCCTTACGGTAGTAGCGCCGTAACAACCTTCCGTCTGATCGATGACGTAACGTCACCAAGGTAGCAGAAAGAGTCAACAACCTCTAGCACAGGGGTTTTCAACCTTTTCAGGGGCGCGTACCCCTTCTACCAAAAACTGTGGAGCGCGTACCCCTTCTACCAAAAAATGTGGGACACGCACTCCTACCGACAGATGTGGGATACGTAACACTTACTTCAACAAAATAACATGAAAATCTAGATGCTTAGAAATTGTGCAGATATTTCGAAATACCTAGCATAGTACGAAATACTGAACTCAGCATCTTTATTACCATTTCACTTCACTTCTCGTTTATGGCCCACATAAGCCCGTTAGCTAGGGATGGACAGCGTGACTCTCCTCCTCTTTCTGACCTTAACTTCAATTTCGAATGAGATTTAGGCCTATCATACACGTATAGTTTCCAACATTCTTAAGATACTTCTGGTCAGCAAGTCTTTCAATCTAACGGTGCCTATCGAGTGAACGAATTTTCAATTTTCGAATTAAGGAATTTGTATACAACTTATTGACGCCTCAGTAATCCAGGTATAATGATTACCGTTGTATTTATCTACTGAAATAACTAAATAATAACTCATGGATAATCAGCTCTTTCTAAAGTTACTTTTTTTCTTTTCAATACAAAGGATGTTTATCTAACAATCTGAGGCCAATTGTCAAAGTTCACAATAAAGTCAATGAGAAGGCTGGGGCTGCTTCGAAAATGTCAGCTGCTTTATATTTGGTTCTGTCTTTGAAAGGCATACACGCAAATCGCTTTCTATGTTAAGCCGAGTTCTATACTTGCTCATTAAGCTAACCATTGAACTGAATCCTGACTCGCAAAGGTAGGTTGATGGAAACATCAATAATTTCTTAATAACTAGAAATGCGACACGAGCGTATTTCTCCAACACTTTACACCAGAAATCAGATAATGTAGCACTAGTTTCAAAAAAGTCTTTTGTAAATGAGTCATTTTGAAGATCGATGAGTTCCTCTTGGTACGTATGGGGACATAACTGTGGTTCAATCGTGAAAGGGTTTCTGGCGATTCTCAGCGTAATGTCATCAATTTGTGGAAGGTAAGAAGAAACCTCGCTGTGAAGTGACTGTAAGTGAATACAAATATCTTCTTGCACCGACATAACTTCTTCCACCGAGGACTGTTGAGCATGCTCGTAGAAACAATCAAACATTGCGAAGTTGTTCTCACTAGCATTTGTTTCCCATAATTTCAGCTTGGCTAGAAATGCTGCAATCAAATTCATGAAATCCAAAACAGTTGCACTACCACCTTGCATGGATCGGTTCACAATATTAATTCTCCCAAATATATCTGACATATAGCTCAGTCGTAGCATCCATGTTCTGTCGTTCAACCTATCCACGAAAGCTGCAGTTCGAGTGTCACCTTGTTGTTGAAAGAAAAGGAGCAATTCTTCTGCTAAATGTAGCATTCGATTCAGCATGTTTCCGGCTGACAGCCATCGTACTTGTGTGTAGTAGAGAAGGTTTTTGTGTTCTGCAGACAGCTCTTGACAAAGAACGCGGAATAGGCGAATGTTCGTGGCACTTCGTTTGACATAATTCACCATTGCTATCACGTCCTTGAGTACGATATGCATATCAGGTGGCAACGTTTTCGAGGCTAGGGCATACCGGTGAATCATACAATGAAGAGCAACGCACGATGAGCTGACAGCTTTGACTCTAGCTTGAAACCCTGAATTCCTACCAAGCATGGCAGGAGCTCCATCCGTTGTTACTGCGCATAATTTTGACCAGTCTAACCCGGATTCACGAAAGAACGTATCAACTTCTCTGAAAATGTCCTCTGATGTCGTAGTCGTATTAAGTGGACGACAGAACAGAAATTCCTCTTTTAAATGACAATCTGTCATGTACTTTACAAATACCATCAACTGAGAATTACTTTTGATATCAGTTGACTCATCCAACTGTATTGCGAAAAAATCAAATGCAGAATGCTTTATTTCACTTATGACTTGCGATTTTATGTCATCTGCTATGTCATCAATGCGACGTTTGATAGTATTGTCAGAAAGGGACAGTGGTGCAAGTTTAGCGACATACTTATCTCCTATCATTGTTTCTATGATATCTCTACAACACGGTAATATCAATCTCTCACCGATCGTATGGGGCTTCTTTTCCTTTGCGATGCGTAACGCTACTTTATATGAAGTTTCCACTGCTGCTTCATTCCCTTTAACGAACGTTCCGGACTCATCAAGACGCAATGCCATTAATGACTTAAGCATATGTCTGAAATAGTCACTGTCTTTCTTTGTCAACTCAGGGTGGCATCCACTCAAATGTCTTTTCAAAAGACTTGGCTTCATACTATGGCGTGACAAAACTTTCGCGCACACAACACACTGAGGGCATTCAAAGCCGTTGTGTAGGATTGATGTGAAACCAAATTCGATGTAGCAGTCACTGTACTGTCGGATTTTCGTGGAAACTTCTTCATTAACCACAACACTTGAAGAAACGGAGGAAACCTCTAAAGGCGCAGCAAACAACTCAGTTGAGGCACGAGATGACGACGACGGTTCCGGCACATGTAGTCGAATAGATTCCGAAGGCACTTCAGTCGAGGCACGAGATGATGGAGGAGACGGTTGCGGACAAAAGAATCTACTTATTTTCGGTGTCGACATACTTGAATGTTTTAAGCTTCGATCCCTGTCACGTTTTCGTCTGTTTGCACCAGGCATAGTTTATTCTTCTATAGAAGATTCCGGTAGTCTCTAATTAACAACAGGAGACCTCACAGCAATGAAGTAAGTCAATCACTCTTGAACTCGCAGTACCTTAAGACAATTCAGCATCAACTACCAACCCGAAATCTCATCTGTCTATTTCTCATTCCTGTGACGTAGTGTGTTAGTGTAACATAGCTACATCCCACGTTCCCCTATCCATCGACAGTGCCGCGTGCGTTACTGTGTCAGCATTCAAGCATGCGTTTCAGTTGGCAATCGATGCGTTCACTGAAAGCGCGTCGACCAATCGTGGATAGAGCGTGCATTCGACCATGTCATGCTGTGCAGCTTGTAAGTTGAAAACATCAGTGTACACTGTACAGTCACACTCACAGCAGAGTTGAGTATTACAGCTAAATTACGAATGCTTATGCCTGTTTTTCACATCCTTCAACTGTATGCTTAGTAAATATTTGAATTCTTAATTTCAAGACGCGTACCCCCATACAGAAGGGGCACGTACCCCCAGGGGTACGCGTACCTAAGGTTGAAAACCGCTGCTCTAGCACGTCATTACCAACAGTAATTGCTTCAGGTGTGTCAACTTGAGCAGCTAAGACTCCTTCACATCTGCTGCATTTAAAGCTGTGGTCAGCAAGAATGGTGTTGAGGTTCGTGCAGCGGTGGTGGATCCAACAATTACAATACGAACATAGAATTGAGTTCCTGCCAACTCCCTTTCTACAAACATCACAAGGATACCTGGCCTTATCCACTTGTTGTGTCGAGTGATCGACCTTGCTGATAAGTACTTTTAACTTTCAAACCTTTACGCTATAGCCAGCAGTTGAAACGAAGCTTCAAAGATTCGACCGAGTCGGGAATAATGACCAAATCATCAGCGTAAAACAGTTCCTATGGACAACCAAGGCGAAAGTCTTCTGAGATGGCTTCCATCACGATGACAAAGAGGATGGGACTGAGGAAAGAACCTTGATATACAACTTTTACACTGAATTCTTCACTCTAGTGGGATCCAACTCTAACTATTGACTTTGTCTCTCTGTACATGGATTGCACTACTCGTATGAGCCACTCATCAATTCTCAATTTTCTCATCTCCCACCATATGATTGCTCGCGGCACACAATCGAAAGCCTTCTCCATATCTACGAATGCGAAGTAGATGTCCTTCTTCTTGTTGAAGTATTTTTCATGAAATGGACGGACGATGAAGATGGCATCGGTTGTGCTGTTACCGGGCATGACTCCGAAATGCATGGCATCGATAGACGCCTGTCCCTGGGTAGGGTTTCAACCTCGCAGTGATTTTCTGTACATGATCAAGCATCTTCAGGCCTCGATAGTTATCACATTCCAAATAACTTAAACAATATATTCAGTACCTTTGTAAACATGAAAATTAAATTTTGGGATTTTGACTGACTGGACTGATGTCAGTTGATTTCATTAACTGCCAATTCGATGCACCCACTGTAAGCAAGGTGATGCGATGAAGGCAATTATAGTCAGGGGGGTAAATTTCGCGATGTAATTTTTTTCGGATGCAATAACAGCTGCCAGATCTAAAACGCATTATTTGTCAAGACAGATGTATGGAGTCCTCAGATATCCAAATAATTCACCGCCAACGTGCTTATGTATTATTTTGGACATTAAAGGGTAAACACATGGAAAATTTTCTAAATATCAACTTTGTCGGACACTTTCGAAACTTTTATCAGTCTCAGTAAGTTTTGACTAAATGGAGGCTATTTAATGCTCTCAGATATACATATACGATTACCTAGGCGCATAAGATTCGAAATGAAGTTTACATAGTCTTCATATTACGATATAGACTCCGCGAAATTTACCCGTGGTATTTCGATTACACGGGGTAAATTTCTCGAACCTTTAGCATATTAAACAAAATCAGCTAATCTGAATCGAAAGTATTTTTTGCTTCATTTTCCGAAAATATGCTATATACTCGTACTATAATGTAATCTTTCATATTTTGAGTCACTGGCACAAAAACATAAATTTTCATCATTGAGCGTGCCCTTGGGATTACCATATATTTGCTTTGTAAGCTATTTACATAAATTAGCCTTGGATTCCGACAGTTTATGAAGAGTATGCTATTTTTAGTAACGCAGAAATCCCAGAGTTAAACCTGGGCATTGTACTAAATAGTTTGAACAGTACAAAACTAGCCTTTAATTATTCAACATGACTCGCACATACGTCAAGAGGTTATGGGGGACACCTCCCAAGGGATATCGGTATTTTCCCGTTATCCGGTATTATCGCTGGCCCAATATCGTGAGAGCCCATGTCACAAGGAAGGTGGAATGTATCCAACTACGAGTACAAATATATCCAAGCACTCTTTGAAATCGCCAGGTATAAAAGACATTCAAAGTAAAAAATGAACGTTTCTTTTCTTTAATAGATCAACATTCGTGTAATTTTTGAACATTTTGTAATTTTTTGTACGTCACCTTATACCTACAATTCCGATTTTAGGTCGAGCTAGGCAATCTGTTTTATTATTAGACATGCTTATGCACCTATAGATTGTTTTTTTGTTATCGTTCAAAAGATGAGTTACAAACATGAAGTTCGCGAAATTTACCTCATTTTCAGGGTTAAATTTCGCGAAGTTTTTTTTCAAATTTGAATAAAAAGTATTCAATTTGAGTGCAATACAAGATAGCAGTCTCTAGCGATTATATTAACAAACGTATGGCTAAAATTGCAGCCAAAACGGGACAAGTGCGCAGCCACCAGATCAAAGTTTTTTAAAAACTCGGGAAATTTACCCCGTCTGACTATATCTTAACAAAACTTTCTCTCAAAATCATCACGATGTCTACAATCTCCTGAAACATGTTTTGATAAAGAATTGAATAATCTAAATAAGCTCTACTAAAAAGGATCTGTGCTGACCGATAACCAGCCCTTCCCCACCATCGGAAATCAAATTTATCACAGATCCAACCGAGCGGAAACCTGTAGGCCCTAATTGTCACGTAATTCGTTCATGTAAACATATGAACTCAGGATCACCCACAAACAAATTAATGTAAAACTTATTCACAGAATTAATTCACATTTTAGATGAGATGTGTCAACGAAGTGTGTCAAATTGTCAGAATAATAAGTCACTTCTAAGACATAATGTTGACACGAAACTGGTCCAACATTCTCCGAAGTTTCTTTGAGTTGTAATGGATTACCATCCTCCTCCACTCTGATTGATGAAATAATAAATTCTAAAAAACATACAAATTACACAAACTCGTATAATGCTTGACTGAAATTACTTACTTTCACATAATCCTGCATTTTGCTTATTATGATACCTCGAAAGTACACTTTTTGATGACGAACGATGCAAGGTAATGCGATTTTGAGACTAGATTTCGGAATTACATTAGATGCATTTTCTCCTCGGTATAACTCTCTGAAATGAAAGGAACCACAATCAACACAGAAAAATAGAACACACTTCATGCTCCTTAAGGAGGCATTAAGCTCCTGCAAATTAATCAAAGCCACGTTTCCTGGTATTGTATCAATGCGCATGTGCATAACGAAGTAAAAGATATTGAGAAATACTGAAGAATGCTTTCGGCGACAAAAACGGTGGGGTGAAGAAGTAAAAGCTGCAAACTCGACTAAAAAGTTGAAGGCTGAATGTATCTATCATCGATGCAAAAATAAATATCTATGGTAGCTCCAATCTGCTTTATTCGTTGTCACGAGAAAGCTCCATTGAGTTCTTTTAAGAACTGATTAATACAAGGGTTACAGCAGCATTGCATCTGTACACTTGCGGATTTGAGAACGCCATCAGGTCCTCATTATGACTACTTCAATTAATAATTTGAATTAGTAAGCATTATATACTATTATAAATGGCTGCTGGGATGATTTTCATCATCGTATGAGAATTAGTGTGTGTGTGTGTGTGTTCATGTATCTGCTGCAACATGAAATTCGCTACATCCTCGATCATACAAAATGGGGCTCATTGCGGAAAGTGGGGCGCGCTCCATTCTATAAAGACAGAAATATCAATAAATGCACCTTGTGTGCGCTCTTTTGATCAAAATGTATTACAGGGATCAAGAATTACATTGTCCTCAAGAATCGTTTTCAGTCTTCAGCGGAAGGAATTTCATGTTTTTCTACGAAAACAACTTGAACCTCACGTTGTAGGAATATTGCAAGCGTGCTGCTTGTTTAAGTATGCTTCCAGATACGGATTTAATAGTAGCCACAAATGACCTTGAGAATTCAACTACACAATTTCTCAGAAATCGTCACGGAGGGATCATGCGGGCTGCAAAGCTATCTACGATTAAAACTCGTTCTTTCAAACACCTGGATCCCACATTGCTGCAAGAACATGAGTCGCCCCATATTGCTGCATATACGTACTTGTGTGTGTGTGTGTGTGTGTGTGTGACTAAGATCGTCCAATATCTTTATTGAGGATTAACTGTTTTAGAAGTTTAACCCATATAGTAAATATGTTAGGTAAAGTGGTAACTCCGCATTTATTAAATCCCCAATGTGTATACACTTTCGATTTTATTAAATGAACTCAAGGGAGATACAGTCGGATACAAGGGAGATACAGTTTCAAAATGTGAGATGTACACATTTACGCAGTTTTGAAAAAGTACAACGGAATTGACTGATCATGATAGCAAAGCAGAAGGAAATGATGCTATTTTACATATTGTCCGTGTCATGACAGCCTTGGAGAGGCAACATTTGTTAAATTGGCAACTCGATGACCTGCTATTGCTTTCATGAATTAGAAATATGAAATTTCAGCCAAGAAAGCACGAATAGGATGTCTACTTTTTCATGAAGACCTCCATTATAATACTGCTCATGAAATTCCCTTACAAATTAGCTTAATTTCCGCTTAGTTAGGATGATTATTAGCAAATATTCATTCCTTTTGATATCCAACTTGTTATATGCTACTTATTTAGGAGAGTCATCTCGGTATTATTTAAATTGGCAAATTTTAACTTTTTTCAAAAGTGCTCAAATATTTTCTTGGACCACGGGAACGTAATCTCCGCAAGAAACTGAATCTTTTGATATAAAAATTTTCACTGTATACAGATACTTTTTTGAGTCGACACTCTACCTATATATATCCCTACTCTATGGTTTAACCTAAAAAGAGGTTGCAAGGTCATACTAACCTTATAAGCGTTCAAAGGGATGAAATCTGCAAATCAGTACACCATTATGTTGCTAAATTAAGACATACAATCTCATTATCGGGAACAAATTGCAATACAATTCGAGGCAGAGGAGGCTAATGAAAATCAGAACAGGAATGGATGTTACACATGCATATTCAAGGTTAGGAAAATTATACATTACTGAAAATTTGATATAGACTGTCATCTGATTGTGGCGAATCCGTGAAATTATTTGAAATATAGTAAATTATTTTTGCTCGATTAACACCATAGCGCCTAGCGTTGTCATACGGGAATCTGGACTTCTCAAACACAAGTGATTCAAAATTTAGAAAATTGATACATGTTTTCTCGAAATCAATCTTTATTACTTTTACATCTAGTTATTGGAGCAAATGTGCACAATCGCTTCATTTAATTGTATAAGCTAATCACCGTGCCATTAAGTTTTCTGTCATATTCTCTGACAATTCTATTCCACGTACAAGGTGGTTGACGGGTAATATGCTGTGGCAAGGCATACGGCAAATCCGAAATTTGTGAGCCTGTGAAGACACAGAGATGAATTTCTATAGGTTAGCTTTAGCGATACCAGTCCACCCCCTCAATGTGGCTATGACGGAGCTGAGAAGCTCACAAATGGTGGCAGCGTTGTGAATCCTCTCGTCCAAATAGCCTTCCCGTCTCATGACTTCCACTGACACCCACAAAGGCTCGACTACACTATTATTAGATGAGAAAGGCAAGCATTGCGTCACTGTACCATGGAGATCCTGATATTTTGGTAATACAAAACGTCAGTAAATCGCTAGATCATAACACAACCTAAATCATTCGCACAGATAAGTAAAATATATTAGATTGAGATAATTCATATCAGATCGATTTGCTGTCATATTTATAAATCAAATAGGAGCAGTATCTGTAAATTGAAAGAATTTATTTTCTTTCATGAAGGCTGAGAGCTAACTTTCTCTTGCCGCGCTTAATCATGCCATCGGAAGGCCGAAAGTAAAGATTTTTATTGATTAATCACTATCATACTTGGTCCAAAATTCCAAACCGAATGAAGACATTCCCATTGTGGCCAAACTTACTGGAGCTTTTTCATCAACGGCATGAAAGTTTCTTCGTAGGATTCATCAATTACATTGAAAAACAGTTGATGTGGATTTTTGACATGATTGACTTCAATTCGAATTCTATCCTTCTCGGGTAAGCGCTTAGTTTTCCAAAAATATGCCACACTATCAAGTCGCTCTTTAGGATCCATATCTGAAAAAATCAATCACGTGATATCAGCGACTATCATATCAAGAGTATATCTTTAAGAATTACATTCAAAAAATAGCAATTAGTATCTTTAAATCAAGGATTGAGGAAGAAGAATGAGCATAAACACCAAAGGCATGCGTCCCACCGTAAATTATTAATAGTAGAGGTAGAAATGAGAAGAGAAATATGGGCATAAAAAAAGTAAAATGGCTACTAAGCATAATTTAAGAAATTACTCTATAGTCAACTCGGTAGCTCTGCCGAGCATACGTATGTTTTGACGATCTGGAGCATTAATCTGTTGACTCTGATGATGAACACCGATTTTAGTCGGCGATGAAGTGGTGTTTACACTTCTTTCCGAAATCGGAACACCTGTCAGAACTCTTATGTTGACATCATGAAAGACGACGACCTCAATACTTGGTTTGTGATCAGGTTGTGTTTGAAACGAATGCGTCGTTCTATGTACATAAGAAAGCTTTTCAAAAAGGGGAAGGAGTGTGAATAATACAAAAGATGGTCACATTTTCTTTTTTCAATGCATTACGACAGTTCTTGTCCTTCAAATCCCACAAATGTCTACATTTCTGCACCTCGCACATCAATTTCTCATTTAGATCGTCTCTACCATCCATTTTCACTGCTTCAGATATTGGTTCAATTCTGACGCTACTGAGTTGTCTACCGATAAATCTACGCTCTACATTGAATTTAGTATAACTCGGTTGCCATTGGATACATGATCGTTGAAATATAATATCGTTGACCTAACTGTCTACTGATGTCGCTAGATTTCGCTCAGAATACGTATTCAAAGCGAACTATAAACGGACCTTCGCTCAATTCATAAAATGGCCAAGCTCCCTAATTCATTTTGAGAAAATCAAAAGCTACCGTGATAATTTGCGCAGTGCATTTCGTCCACTCTTATTCAGGCGCAAACAATGGACTGGTTTTTACATTATTTCGGTCTGCAGAGGAACATTTAATACTCCAGCTCAATTACAATGCGGCGAACATAACATGCTAGCAATGGCACGGCTGGGTAGCTGTCGATCGAATGAAGTCAAGCTGTACGTGATAATTGCGGATTCTTGTTGTTTCTCTGATGATCTTCATGGTTGAAATCGTAGCATTTTTTGACTGCGTCGAACATTTGATACTTATATTTTATTTGTAAAATGATTCGGTAAAAAATACGAGGCGCAGCGTCGCCTCCGTGCTCCGAGACCATGTTGAACTTTCATTGAAACGCAAATCACGATTAGTAATCAAAAGCTTGCATCGTAGGCAATCTTCCGATAAGCGCTTAAAATTCGGCAGACAGCTACCGTATATCTTTGAACTGTATATAAAAGACTGTTTCATACTTTAGAGCTTGATGCATGAAGAGAGTGTCCACAATACTCTGATGTAGAGCAAGTGGTGAGTGCAGAGGAGGATCAGGAGCGATGGTACGGGCAATTTGGGAGTGAGGTTAGTTTGACATGCTCAGAAAGATAAGCAAGAGGGCGTTATTGTGGCGACAATGAAACATCCAGAATTACAGAATAAAATTACTGAAGGGTTTCACTTCATTAGAAATGCAGACTTTCAAGACGATTGCACATGAAGGAACTTAGGAAGTGGGCAGAAAGGAATTCCTAATACCTAACCGAGATAGGAAATAGTCTAGGAACAGTGCTGTCTAATTCTGCGATTAAACACATGCAGACACGGCGAGAGACATGGTTGAAGCGAGAAGCTCAGAATGCAACACAGGCAGATGCGTCGATTACACCTTGAAGGCATTTTCCAGTGGTCCGCGGCAAACCAGCTGGGGCTGAATTTTCAAGCGGCATTGCGGACAATTGCAGACAACGCGCTAACTATAAACGTCCGGCCGCGCGTATTCATAAACATTACCGTGATTCTTCAGCATCAGATCACGTGATTGCTGACCGGTAGCGCAACGCGCACGTACGCGCGTACGAGTATAAACAGTCGTTTAAGCTTTAACTGCCATGCCTTTCTTTGTTCGCTGTGTGACAATCGACAACAGATGCAATTGGGTGAAAGTCACCATAACTGTACGAAACGGAAGGGACAAAATGTCCCTTCCGTTACCCTACTAGTTTGATATGATCCGGTTGGTGGATATTCCTGAATTTTGGCCACAAGTTGGGGCTACGCGTGGGCCACCAAATCCCAATAGCAAATTTGGTTTTTGTCCTGGTAGGCAAAAAAGTTGTGAAATTTTGCAAAAAAATAGATTTTTGCAGGATATTTTCTAATAGAAATTTTTGTTGCAATTGGCCAATTATCTAACTTGTCAACCAGTTTCGACCCAAAATACACCAATGAGGTCTCGTTTTTGTTAATTCTTGCTCATTTGCGGATTTTTTTCTATTTTTGTGGAAATTTGAAAAATGTCCGGTTGTTTGTCCCTTCCGTTACCAACAATTTTTTGACGTGTAAATGAGTTTGTTAAATAAAATAAATACATGCAAACAATAGAATAAACCATTCTCTTTCCATCTATAGTTTTTTTTCTTCAATCATGTACTTTAATAGGAATGGGAGGGCAATTGTCTTAATTTTTTTTCTTGTTCGGTTGTTGTCCCTTTCGTTACTGACCTGCCTGCAATACAAGTAGACAAATAAATTGCGATATGTCATATGCTTATTTACAGTATGTTGCGAGTTCCAACAATCCATAGTTGTTTTTAAAAAAATATTATAGATGTGATTTATGATGATGCATAATGGTGATGTCCCTTCCGTTACCATACATAAGACCTATTTAAATGCAATGTAACCGATCAATACAGATAGCCTTAATAGCAATAGTTTATACAGTATCCAATTTGCATCAATACCTGATCGATATCATATCTTGAACCTTATACCGACAGATCTAGACATGCAGGACGTGGTGAATGGGCCTAAACGAATTCGGTGATTAATGGGCCTTATTCGGTGTTTGAAGTTCATCAAGCCCCGTCATTAACATCTTTTGAAGTACTATTTGATAGAGATTGATAATGACTGCTCTCCTAATTTACGAGTATGACTGACACAAGCATAGATTCGTGAGCCTCAGGCATAAAACGTTGATAGGCAGTCCTACGTGTTGCGGACGCTCCCAATTGTCGTACGTATGATTTTTTTATTTTAGACTATCTGGCCAAAGGGAAAACATAGGCCAATCTATAAATTTGTAAATCTGGTATGGCGAAGTTGATAATCCTATATATGTAATGGGCTGCAGATAGCACTGGACATAGACAAATTTTTAGGCCTACTAGCTATAGCAGGGTTTTTGTCAGGGGGAGAGGGGGGAACCAACCCCTTGTGCAAAATAATATTGTGGCAATATTGCTGCAATATTTCATTCTAATATTGCAGCAATGTTGAAAAGTGGTCATTGCATCCAATATTGCACTGCAATATTTACTCAATATTGCATTTAACAGATTTTTCAATATTGCGATTTCCTTAATTTTGCAATATTACCTATAATATCATTTTTCTTGGTCTACATGTAAAATAAAACGAAGGGTTCCACCAAAATAGATGTATTATTCATTACAATGCTAATTTATGCTCCCCAGACGAAGGTGAATCCGAAAATTTGGGATAAAAATCATATTTTACGGTCTTAGAAAGTATCTTCTTTTTATTTATATCGATTATTAAAAATCTATAGCTAACATCGATGCTAATCTGCTTCACTTATAGGCCTAATTTAGAACATTTTATGATAGGCATATCACATACCCTACAGCTACTATCGGTAACCGACAACTAGGCTATCTGCATGCTTTGACTATAGCCCATAGTAAGCCTACTTAACGTTTGATCAACAAGAACTTTATCGAATTTCAGACAATGCCTCGACTAAGAAAGGTAAGTTTTGTTTTGTTACTTGTTTGTTAATACTAAATAAGTTATAGGTCTAATTTACTTTTACAGTCATCTGACCAAATCAGCAAAAGTGCCCTTAAACAGAGAAGATACAGAGAGAGGTTGAAGAATGATAAACGAAGTATGAGAAAGCCTTACAAGAAGACCGAGAAAGAAAAAAGAGAGAAAATGCAACATTGTCACTGCTGAGGAGGAGATCAAGACATCAAACAGAAATGTACAGAAAAAAAGAGAGGAGCAGAAAAGCGTCGCAGAGAGCAAAACAGAGGAACTCGTATACTCTTTGTGGAAAAAAAGAAGCAGCTAAGAAACTTAGACGCAAGTCACATTTGGAAAAGAATCAAGAAATTTCAAATCTGAAGGAACAACTGGAAGAAAGTCAACTAGAAGTTCGAAGATTACAGAGTCAGAGAAATGAAGACAGTGTTGTTCTCGAACCAGATTCACCGTTTCAACACAGCACTCCGAAAAAGTCTGTTGGCAGAATGTTGTGACATTATGAAAGAAATACGCACCCGAACGAAGATCAAAATACTCCGCTATGACCAATTCGACATTTCACGAGTAAGACAAATGATCCCTTTGAATCTTACAGCAATCAAACAAACGATGTTGATACACAACGTTCTTGCACAGCCAGATCAGAATTACTTATTAATTCGAAATGCCTCCGATGAGCAATACCGGGTGGAGAGCATACCACAACCTTCGAAATCTGTCTTCAGGCTTGGATCTGGTCAGATGGAATCTCCCGATGAATCTTGTGATACTGAAGGAATGTTTCAAACTACAGATGATTACGCTGAAGATTCCGACGCTAACGCTGAAGATTTATCCGACGCTGACGATTCACAAGACTAACGTATCCTTTGCTTAAAACTTAATACCTATTTTTGAATTGAGATAAGTGTTTGTGTTGAATTTTGTTCAGTTTTATGTACGAGTTGAAACACAAGTTTCCTGTCACCTTTCCTTTACTTATCTTCTTTCCCCTTTATCGTCTCCTTCTTCCAGTCGTTGCTGGGTTGAGTAGTTAGATAATCGTATTGATTATTTAAATCCAAAAGTAGTACTAGGGTATATTCTATTTGTTTAATCGTTCGATCGGTAATCTTATGTCTTCAACTTCAATTTCACTACAGTTTCACTTAACTTTGCTAATCAGATATCATCCAGCCATCCAGTAAGGGAGAGAGTTTGAAGGTCGGGGCATGGACGCGCGTCCGGTACCAAAACCAGGCTTACCCCGGCATATTGGAAGCTAAAGAGCAAGAGCCGACGGGTTGGAAGTTCAAGGTACATTGGCCTGATTTGAAAAGGAATATTTAGTGTCTTGAAGGATGAGATATTTTCTTTCAGGTGAAATGCATGGAGAAGGCGGACGACTTTGGCAATTGGATATGGCCACCTACGGAAGATATGATTTGGTATGACGAAGAGGATGTTGACGCTATCGCCGATCTCACCACCAAAATTGAAAGACGCCGTCGCGTATTTCACTTTTCGGGAACATTTTAAGCGGACGTGTGCTAAGTGCTAATTGACACATCTACTAGGCTACTTTTGAATCAGATAATAGCTTTTGTAATTCACGATGAGCGCTTTGTTTTCAACATTTTTTACTCTAATAGGTTCGATCTGATGCTAGTCCCATAGTCCCGTTTTCATATTTCTTAAAATTTATTGTGATAAGTGCATCTTAGGGCCAATTGCTTTTGTGATAACAGATAGTTTTGCTTAGATTTTTTGTTGTATAACGAACTGTGACATTTGTATCCTTCATACTAGATTGAGATTTCTATCTGGTACTATCTGGATTCTAACCTTTTTTAGCTTGAGCAAATTACAACTACTTCCCAATTTTACAGATTTTTAAAGCCATTTCTTAGAATCAATCAATAAAGAAATAAAAAACAAAATGTGTTTTGAATTTCATTTAATATACATCTCATTTGAAAATATGTTCAATGTCTTACGCTACCGTAATAATGTCCATCAATGTTCACAGAAATCACCATAGAATGAGAATCAAAATAAATCGATGTACAGTAATGCAACACAAAATTGCGGCCTAGGCCTACTGCAATTTTAAAACAAGCAGAAACAACTTACATACGGTAACTTGTTTTGAATTTATATCGGCTACAGTTTATTGAAATATGATGCGGAAATAATATAGCTACGCTATATCTAGTATACCGTAAAAAAATTAATACCGTAAGTATAAAAATTAATTTTATAACATGGGTTGTAACTACAATATGATGCACCTGTGACAATTTGGTAGGCCTATTTCGATGATAAAGGTTGATCGTCGATGTTAGATAAGCTCACAGTGAAAGTAGCACGCAAATAGTTCCCTTGATTCGGGTAACGGATGGGACACCCTGAAAAATTGTCCCTTCCGCTACGTAACGGTAGGGACATTTTTTGAAAACTTTGACCTTAAATAACTTTTTTGTTTCTTGGTGAACATCCGGCGGATTCTAGATTTCTCATTAGAATGCAACCCCACACCAATGTACGAGTATATAAGTGGTTTTGCGTACCTTGGGTGGTAACGGAAGGGACATTTTGTCCCTTCCGTTTCGTACAGTTATGGTGACTTTCACCCAATTGTGATTTACACTAATTGCGATACACTTTGCTCGGAAATGCTTGGAAAAGTTCGCAGTGTGGTTGAGACTAAGTCATAAGGATCATAAGGAGTGAAAACATTGAGTCGACGTATTGTGTCCAGGTCGATATATCACTACCACAATGCATGACGAGGATTTAGAATGAATTCCAGTGCACAAAAACTCTGAGGTTGGATTGCAACTAAGCGAGATTCGTAGGAGTCTTAGTCTCGTTGTGCACACGGCGCGACATCCATGATTTAAAGAATTCAGAGTGCAAGGAGAGTAATGATCACGAGATCGAGCATCTTCTAGGACTAGGAAGCCTTCCTGCCTAATTTTCTAGAACGTCATCAATCTTATGATGGAGTGATCGAATCGAATATTCAGGAGACAAAAGCAGAAATTGCTATTAGGTAGCATGGAGTAACGCTCATAGTACAGAGCACGAAGCCAGGGCTGTCGGAATTTGGTTCGATGAATTTGATCGGAGCATATGGGACGCACAGCAGGAGAATTCGTGGTGCAGAAATTCCAGCTCGGAGCAAGGACAAGAACAACCTGAGGAAAATCATCACTGCGCACAAGCGAAATTGGGGAAGAGCGGCGAACGGGTGATGATGGGGAATATCCATAGTTGGAATACCGCGATTCAGCATTCTTGTCGGCAATGAGGGCCGATCACTGCAGACGACTTGACACTGATTTATCAAGGATGCAGTTACACTTCAGAACGCGATTATTAGACCGAAAGAGAGGAACTCTCAGTTCAAGCGAGCAAGGTCACTACGACTGTAGGAAATGCAAGAAGACAGCAAAAATCGAAATTCAAGGTAGAAACTACTAAGGAATATTGCAAAAAAGTCGAATCGAAATGGAGCAAGATGAGAAAGAAGTCAGGCAAGCAGGGTGGCGCATGATTTAAACCCTGTTGAAGCAGGTGTGGAGACATAGGTAATACCAACCAGTTTAAACAGGTCGTCGTCTAAACATATTGGACAATATAATATCGCCTAATTTTGTACGACATCGACTATTCATTCAGGAACTACTGACGAATGGCGATACGCAGCAAGACAATTTGATGATGCAATGCTAAAAATTGAAAACTTTCGTACATTGGATGCGGCTGTTGAGTGTACATTCAATTCGGCGGCACAGGACCAAACCGCACTAAAAATATATAAGGAGCCAGTGATGTATCACTTCCATGACTCATGATAATAAGGAGGATCTTAATTTTTTTGATGATATTATCTGTTATAATAAGAATAGTGTGATAATTTAGTGGATAAAATTATGTTTTAAGTGAGGAGCTGTTACTAGTGAATCTTGTGCTTCATTGCCATGATTGTACCCGCTATGAATCAAAGTACTACTCGATTATCTCTTTGCCTACATGAAGACAAAGGTCAGAAAAAAAAACTGGAATTGCTCTTCAACAAAATTTGTAGACGAAGTAGCATGGTTTAAGAAAAGTAACAAAATCTGCCTGAAGCTTCGTGTCACAGACAGATACATATTCATGGCACTCGGTTGTGATGAGCTTCAGTCTAGTTTTTGAGCATGTATATTTTCTTGGTCAGTTTGTTTGCCTTTTCTTAAGGGTTCTTATTTCGTCAATAATATTTGTTGAGGAGCAATTCCAGTAGGCTTATTAGCAATATTCCAGGGATGAGAATGGCACGTTGGAAATTTACATTTCAAGGGTGTGAGTTTGTGGCATCGCTTTTGTCATTTCGGTATGTACAAATCTTGACTCAGCGTCTCTAAATTGCTGAATGATATTTTCCAGTATTAATTTCTTGAACGTTGAATTGATTCACTGAAGTTGTTATAATGAAGTAATGAAATTTTGACCGTTCTGTGAACAGAGTTTAAATGTTCGTCATTTTTTTTAATGAGTTCAATAGACATCGCTATTGCTGTAAGTAAATAGACATCTATTTGCGAGTGATATAGATATTTATAAGCGCGAATGTATCCTAGATATGATGTTTTTATAGAAGTGCATGCTTAGGTGATAGGAATGCTATGCTGTTGGGAAGTAGCCCTATAATTTTTGAATTTTGAGTCTAGAGCTGTGTCTCTAGTCAGTTGTGATATTTTTATGAATGTGAAAGGTGAAGTCCTCCGGGCAAAGACTGTAAGTGTATCGTTTTCGATTTTTGGCAGAGGAGTAGGATTTGTTAGGTCAGTTAGGGTTGTTTAATTGGTAATACACTATAATCATTTAGAGACTGGAAACTATTTTCATTTCATACAATGAAGTTGGCTTAAACTAGGTTAAACAAGGAATAAGTATCGGTGATAATTTTGTATTCTGAAATAATTGATTCTCATATTTCTACAAGCTATCACGGCGACATGGCTAAGTTGGACAACTTGAAAATTCATGATGTGGTCAGGTGTTTTGATGGTACGGGAGATGTTGTGTGGTTAGATAAGATAAAGTTGGTAGCTAGGTTGCAGGGAATTAAGGAGTTGAGTACCGTTATACCACTATTTCTGGAGGGCCAACCTTTTGCTGTGTATCAGCACATGGCGGATGGTGATAAGGAAAATTTTGAAAAAATTGAGGGCACTTTGAGAGATGCTTTTTCTCTGAATCCAATTTCTGCCTATGATCAATTTAAGCGACGGGAATGGGACCAAGGAGAAACAGTGGATGGGTTTTTGTCAGACTTAAGACGCCTGGCTCAAATTGCCTGTATTGAAGGAGAACAGATAATAAAATGTGCTTTTGTGAGTGGCTTGCCAACAGACATGTCTAGCCAACTAAGGAGCTCTTCCGAAATTCTGAAATCAGACTTACCATCAATATTACAGCAGGCACGAGTTTTGATATCAAATCGAGTTTTCGCTAGCGGGTGTGTAGGAGTTCAGAAGCAGCAATTTTCAAAGTTCAACAAAAAGCCAAACACAAACTCTACTTGTTACAAATGCAAGGGAAATCACATGATTCGAGACTGTCCGCAGGTGGAGTGTTATAAGTGTCAACAAAGAGGCCACGTGGCCAATAGATGTTTAAACGGATCTGGGAAACCATCTGCGCCGCTGGTTTCCCCAGAACAGGATTAGAGGCGCTGCCTTTCTTGAAAGTGGGTATCGCACAGGACACTTTTGACGCAGTGGTTGATACAGGCTGCACGCAGACTATTGTTAATGTCAGTTTAGTCGAAAACTACAACCCCTGTACTGGTGTCGTTTTAACCGTCGACGGGAAGTACATACCAATATTGGGTCAAAAGGTGATAGAGATAATGATTCGAAATCGGACATTGAAAGTGAATTGTATAATCATAGATAAGATGTTGAGTGGCGCTAAGGTGATTTTGGGAATGGATTTTATTAAGCGTATTGGAGGTGTCAACATTAGTGGTTCCGGTGTGGTGACTTTAAATGTAGACATACCTGGATTATGTGAGTGGTTAAAAAATCCGATGAGTGAGTACCAAAATCAGGTTCGTAGTGGAAATTATTTGACGTCGATCGTGAACGATGTGAACGATGGTGTTTCTAGGTGTTCGAATCTTAATATGATGGTAGATGATGACGATTTCTGTGCAACTTTCGATGGTTCCGTTTGGATGGTGAAGTGGAAATGGGCTAGTGGAGATCCACCTATTCTTGATTTGAAGAATGCACCCAACTATACAGTCTCCAAGGAACATCAAGATGCTTTCGATAAGGAAATTCGAGAATGGATCAAACTGGGGTGGTTACAGCATTGCGAAGAAGCTCCCAAAGCGATGATACCCTTGATGGCCGTGTATCAAGCATACAAAAACAAGGTGAGACCAGTGATGGATTATCGTGAGCTAAACAAATATTTGTCAAGCCACACAGCAGACAGCGTAGTGTGTCAGGAGTCATTGAGGAAGTGGAGAATGATGGGAAACAACATTAAGATGCTTGATCTTGAAAATGCGTATCTCCAAGTACACATAAGTAAGGATTTGTGGAGTTGGCAATGTGTGCGTTACAACGGGAGAGTGTATTCACTTACAAGACTGGGATTTGGGTTATGTTCTGCTCCACGTATAATGAGCGCCATCGTAAATAAAGTCCTGTCTCTAGAGAGCAACATGAAAAGTGGAACTGATTCGTACATCGACGACATCATCGTAAATGAAAACATTGTCAAGGCTGAGGATGTCTCGCAACATCTGTTGAATTATGGACTGAAGTCAAAGCCAGCAGTGATGTTGAATGGTGCTAGAGTTTTGGGTCTCAATGTAGAACAGAAGAAAGGAAAATTTATGTGGAGACGAGGTAACAAATCTGTCGAGGATGTGGAGTTCCCAATGACGAAGAGGCAAGTGTTTGCATTAACTGGTCAATTGGTGGGGCATTATCCTGTCGCAGGTTGGTTACGTGTAAGTTGCGGTGTACTGAAACGATTAGCTAGTGATGGTAATTGGGATGAGCCAGTGAAGCCGAATGTTGAAGCATTGATAAGAGATTTGATTCAGAGAGTGAAGAAGGATGATCCGGTGAAGGGTGAATGGGTGGTACCTCAGACAGAATATGCAACGGTATGGTGCGACGCAAGTAACTTGGCAGTTGGTGTTGTTCTGGAAAAATTAACAACGTAGTGGTCGAGGATGCATCTTGGTTAAGGAAGAAGGATGACGTACAACACATCAATGTTGCTGAACTTGAGGCTATCATCAAAGGCGCGAATTTGGTAAAGAAGTGGAATTGTAAATATGTCAAATTTATAACTGATTCGCAGACGGTGTACAACTGGGTGAAGAAAATATTATGTAAGGATAGTAAAGTGAGAACTAATGGGTTATCGGAAGTGCTCGTCAAACGCAGATTAGATATTATACGAGAATTGAGCGAGGACCATTTTTCAGAAGTTGACATTTTTCTTGTTAAATCAAAGAAAAACAAGGGTGACGTTTTAACTCGTGTAAAGCGCGATTGGATTGATTTGACTAAATCGAGTGGTGAGCACTGTCTTCTTACATTAAACGGCAGTTATGACACCATTATGAAAATTCATTCTACTGGTCATCTAGGAGTCGAGAAAACTCAATCGCTAACGCGTCAAGTGGATCCAGACATCACTGTAGATCAAATCAAAAAAGTTGTAAGGGATTGTCCAAGATGTCTATCTATTGATCCTGCTCCCATTCAGTGGTCAAACGGATCGCTTGAAATTGCTGAGAATTGGTGTCGTTTGGCATGTGATGTTACGCATTATAATGGAAAGAAGTATCTCACAGTAATCGATTGCGGACCGAGTAGACACGTTATTTGGAGAGGCATAAGTGATGAATCGCAGCGATCTATATGCGCGGAGTTGAAGCAAATATTCAGAGAGTATGGACCACCTGACGAACTTTTAGTAGACAATGGGCCAGCCTTTAGATCAGAACGGTTTGCAGAGACGATGATGAAATGGGGTGTGACAAGTCATTACAGATGCGCCTACAGACCATCCGGAAATGGAATCGTTGAGAGATGTCATCGCACAATCAAAAGAATGGCAAGTCGGAGTGAAAGTGACCCTTTGGAAATGGTTTTTCTTTGGAATGCCGTTAACTCAATCGAAGGAACTAACGGAATTTTTCGACACAAATGGAATGTGAAAGGCAAATTGGGTGTAAGCGAACAACTGGCTTGTGACAGACCAAAGTTTCTGAATGATATTGGTGTTGGCGATTTAGTGTGGATTAAACCCCCAAATGCTAAATGCACTTCGGAATGACATAAAGGAAAAGTGACTCAAATTAATTCGAATATGAACGTTTCGGTGGATGGCGTCCCAAGACATATTGCGGATATTCGTGTTATTCCAGAAAAAGTCAGAGGTAGTAACGAAGAAGAACCAAGTAGTGACTCGAACCGCAGTGTCAGACTGCCAATACTTTTCAAAGTGAATGATGACTATACAGACGAAGGTGACCAACAATGTAGTGCTTCACAATGTGACTCTTTAGATGCTATTCAAACAGAATCTGATTCATCAGCGTGCAACGCAACCTGTAGCAGACCGAGAAGGACAATTTCACGTCCCACTAAGTTCAGTGACTACGACATTTCATATTTGTGAACTTGTGTTCAGGGGGAAGTGTGAGTTTGTGGCATCGCTTTTGTCATTTCGGTATGTACAAATCTTGACTCAGCGTCTCTAAATTGCTGAATGATATTTTCCAGTATTAATTTCTTGAACGTTGAATTGATTCACTGAAGTTGTTATAATGAAGTAATGAAATTTTGACCGTTCTGTGAACAGAGTTTAAATGTTCGTCATTTTTTTTAATGAGTTCAATAGACATCGCTATTGCTGTAAGTAAATAGACATCTATTTGCGAGTGATATAGATATTTATAAGCGCGAATGTATCCTAGATATGATGTTTTTATAGAAGTGCATGCTTAGGTGATAGGAATGCTATGCTGTTGGGAAGTAGCCCTATAATTTTTGAATTTTGAGTCTAGAGCTGTGTCTCTAGTCAGTTGTGATATTTTTATGAATGTGAAAGGTGAAGTCCTCCGGGCAAAGACTGTAAGTGTATCGTTTTCGATTTTTGGCAGAGGAGTAGGATTTGTTAGGTCAGTTAGGGTTGTTTAATTGGTAATACACTATAATCATTTAGAGACTGGAAACTATTTTCATTTCATACAATGAAGTTGGCTTAAACTAGGTTAAACAAGGAATAAGTATCGGTGATAATTTTGCATTCTGAAATAATTGATTCTCATATTTCTACAAAGGGGCCCCAAATAGAAAAGAAAAAATTAGACAGACTCATTGAGAACACGGTGGAATTCAGCGGATTATTCTCATCTGAGCAAAATTGAGCTGTTTACAATTCCTACGCGGGATGCTGGATTGATGCAGAAAAAATTGGAAGGGATGCGGAAATGTCTTTATTGAAGTGAATGCCATAAGAGGATATCGTCCCTTTCAGTCACAGTTCCATGCAGTTGCATGTGACACAAAAATTCAAACAAGGGCGAATAAGAATTGAATGCGGATCGTCGGTACAGTTTCTGTGAAGAGTGTCCCAAGCATTGAGATTTCGTGGAAAAGAGGTTCCCATTTTTTTGTATGTGACAAAGTAGCATTTTTATTGTTTTACTATGATAATATTTATTACGTGACACTTCAATGAAACTATAAATGTTAGTTTCGTTTTTAAATGGCATGAAAATGTGTACATTCAAATGTATTATTTATGCTTATTGATGGTACTGGGAAACAACGAATTATATATAGTCATGATATATATAGGTGCCGAATAATAGAAGGCATGCAATATCCAAATGATTGCCAATAACAAAATGAACGACGCCGTCGTTTAAATATGCTTTATAAGTCGATTTAATAAATTCGGTGAACTCTGTTCACGACTAGAACGAAACAATCAGTAACAAAGTATACGGCAAAATGGTATGTGACTTGTCCGGTGTGATTGTGTTATATGTTTATGTATAGACAATAGTGACACATTTGTTTATTAAATAAATTGTATAGTAAGTGTAGTGGCTGAGTAAACTTATAACTTCACGAGTTGGGTTTGCTCTGCTACATAAATTAAATATAATAACAACAAACCTATAGCTCTCCGAGTTGGGTTTGCTATTTCACGTATATAGTATTAATAATAAGAAACCTAAAGCTCTACGAGTTGGGTTTACGCTGTCACAGATAATAGTAATAATAATAGACCTATAGCTCTTCGGAGTTGGGTTAGACTTAAAGTCATTCACGTGTTAATAATAACTAGCTTATAGCCTTTGATACGGTTGGTCTGGTAATTTGATATTGTCCTACCTATATCCCCTTGGGTTAATTAAAATTAATGCCGTGAATAATACCTATAGGCCTTCTGGTTTGGGTATTGTTCTCAGAATAATAATAAATAATCTTAATAGTGAACTGCTGCTGCTCCTGCTGCTTCTGCGACTGCTTCTACGACAAGAGCTAAAGGATTGGAGACTGCTGAGGATTCAAAGGACACCACTGGCAGCAATCGGTAGGTTTATAACGTAACACTTACAGTACGCGCATCATACCTATCCAACTAATTTACATCTACTAGCTCGGCCCGTTACACTTGGTGGCAGCGGTATAGAACCGATCAGTATTCCATTATGTCGCACTATGGCTTTGGTTCAACGGGGTTTTCAGCTACAACACCATTCCGGGGTAGGAGTCAGCAGGAATCACGTGTCAAAACGGATGGTGAACCTGTTTTGAACGCTGATGACCTTGATTTTTTTACTAAACAAGAAGCAGAAGGGAAAGGTATTGCAAACATGAACTTAACTTCTGACATAGTCCACAATCTGGCTAAGCTCCAGACAAAAATCGATGCCATTGAACACAAATGCACCTCTTTATTACAGGATAAGCCATCAAATACAATTAAAATCCCGGATGATTTAAATGCTTTGCAAAAATTTGATGGTAAATTAGCCTTTGATCGTTGGCTCAAGGTCTTCAAGTTGCTCGCCGATAACTTTTCAGATTCACGTAAATTGCGTTTGTTATTGATCAAAACCGTTGGTAGGCCTAATGAAATTGTTGTGGATCGAGCAGATACCCACACTTACGCAGAAGTGATCCACGAATTGCGATGTAGGTATTGCCCGTTTGCAACAAACGTAGAGGCGGAAGCGGCGTACGAGTCGCGTATGCGGACGAAAGATGAGACAATCCGCGATTACGCTGATGTACTTCTGCGCATTGGCAGACACGCATTCCCAGATTTGCGTACCGATGACTTGGAGCGTCGAGTTTTGAATACGCTAATGTCACGAGATACAAGTAGGGATGTTAAATTGTCAATGTGCAGGTTTCCACCAAATTCATACTTGGATGTCGTCACTCGATTTGAAAGGGTAGATGCAAATGTTCCGCAGACACAGACTTCTACTATTTCTGCTTCCAATTCTTCCATACGTTGCTATAAGTGCAATAACTTTGGCCACATTGCTTCCTCCTGTACTTCACCGTTCCGATCCATTACGTCGGCAACGACTCCAGTACAGCGTCGAAATTTTCGACAACCAGTGTATCAATATGGTTCTCGAGGCGCTCAGTCGTCACCACAACATCAAATATGGCCAAACAATGTCTCTGTACCTTGGCGCTCTGCTTCACATAATCGCCAGATAAGACAATTGCCGCTTATTCCACAAAATGTTTACACACCTCCACAGGGCAGACAATTAGGTTATTCTGCACCAACCTCAGCTGTATACAGGACGAGCGACCTTCCATCTACAGCACAACCCAATGTTGACGTGCCCACAATTTCTGCTTCACCACATCCTATAACATCACCAGCAGCATCGAATTCGTTAGATCCGGAACGAAATCACGAAATAGTGTGCTTTAAATGTTCAGGCAAAGGACACATCGCTCGATTCTGCACAGCGGGAAACGCTCAGAAGCGATAGATGCGTCCCGTTCTGTCGCTGTTACTACTAAAAGGGACCGCATTAGGGCAAATGTTTCTGTTATGGTAGAGGGACGAGAAGTCATAGCACTGATAGATACCGGAGCTGATTGCTCCGTATGTAGTAGTAGGATTGTCTCCACTTATGAACCCTTGCCCGTAAACAGTCAACTAGATGTTCGAGGCCCTAAAGACGAAGAACTACAAATTGTCGGTATAGCTGATACCGAAATAGCGTTTGGTAAATATTGTCCTACTCGATCATTAGTAGTCTCCAGTGATTTGTCTATTGATTTGATTTTAGGAATGGACTTCCTATTACCGGAACGGTCAGTCATTGATCTAGACTGTAGTCAGGTGTGGCTGAAAAGACCTGGGGTTATATTGCCAATATTAACGGGTCGTAACACCGTTATGAAAATAGGGGTTAATGACAAAATAGAAATTCCTCCCAAATCTGTGAAGTTAGTTCGGGCTCGCCTTCGATTTAAAGGGACTTTGGGGGCACCTATATCTGGCATTGTTGCTGACAGCTCAGAAACTGTTCATTTGGGGCTGACCTTTTTGCCCTCTATCATCACCGTGAGTAATAAAAATATAATAATTCCTATTGTCAATAACAATGATGATTCGGTCATCATCAAAAATGAAGTTATCGGCAAATTTGAACCTTTTGTAGTTAGCTATGAGGTCGACAATATCTCATTAGTCCAGGATGAGGGCGAAAACTTGGAGGAATCCTCCAACAGAATATGTCAAGTAGTGCATAAAGGTCCCGATACAAATCAGATAAATCCGCAAGACACAACCCTCACAGCTTTCCAAAGTTCACAATTGCAAACATTATTAAACCAATATGACGACGTTTTCATGTCTGACCACCGGCCATTGGGTCGAGCTTCCGGGTAGAACATCGTATAAATACGGGTGCCCACGCACCTATTCGTCAGGCTTGCAGGCGAGTCCCGCCACACTTGAAAGCAGAAGTTACGAAGCAGATTCAGGAAATGCTTGATCAAGGCATTATATCGTACAGCAATAGTCCATGGGCTAGTCCGATTGTATTAGTTCAGAAGCGGGACGGTAGCCTTCGTTTTTGCGTTGATTACCGCAAGTTGAACCAAGCATGCCAATTTGACGCTTACCCCCTGCCAACTGTATCCGACGCTTTGGACGCCATGCACGGCGCTTCGCACTTCTCGGTGCTAGACCTCAAATCCGGTTACTGGCAGATTCCGCTCCAACATTCTGATAAACAAAAATCTGCTTTCATATGCCCTTTGGGCCTATACGAGTTCAATGTGATGCCATTTGGACTTGCTTCGGCCCCTGCCACATCCCAACGAATGATGGATGATAAATTGCGGGGCCTCGTGGGTGTCAATTGTTTGGTGTACTTAGATGATATAATCATCTTCAGTCGAAGTTGGACTGACCATCTGCAGGACATAGAATTGGTTTTATCAAGGTTGAGGGATGCACATCTACAACTTAACACTAAGAAATGTCAATGGGCCTTGCAGTCTGTTCGATATCTCGGACATATGGTGACGCCAGATGGCATCCATACCGATCCAGAGAAGACGAACAAAGTAAAAAAATGGCCTACACCCACAACGGCCAAACAGGTGAAGGAATTCTTAGGACTCGCATCTTATTACCGACGATTTGTCAGAGACTTTGCGCGGATCGCCAAGCCTCTACATGATTTGATTCGGAAGGATCATTCCTTCACTTGGACAGAAAACTGTCAAACCGCTTTCACTACCCTCAGGAACTGTCTCACTTCAGCACCGATACTAACCATGCCAGACTTTCGGCAGAATCTGGGTGTTTCATCCTTGATACAGATGCATCTGGATATGCCATCGGAGCTGTTCTCTCCCAAATACAACCGGGCGGTTCTGAGAAGGTAATTGCGTATGCCAG